>JAHDVF020001313.1:0-600000 GCA_022606425.2 Lepidostoma basale
TTACTCCGCTCTAACATTACGACTCGGTGGTGAACCATAGGAGAGGGTGGAACACTTTAAGTACCTGGGCAGTATAATTACATCATCTATGGACCCAGATATGGAAGTGAAGTGTGGGATCGATGCAGCCCGTAGTTCATTTAACAAAATGAGATCAATATTCTGCAATGACAGCTTGAACTTGAAACTAAGGCAGAGAATGTTGAAGTGCTATGTCTGGTCTGTATTACTCTATAGCTCGGAGACTTGGACCCTGAAAGTGCACACTAAGAACCGGTAGGAAGCATTCGAGATGTGGTAGCACAGGAGAATGCTTCGCATACCGTGGACAGATTTCGTCAGCAATTTGGAGGTTTTGAGGAGAGACAACTGCTAAAGGACGTTAAGGTCCGTAAGATTTCGTATCTGGGTCACATTCTGCAGGGATATAAATACAGTTTGCTCCGACTAATACTGATGAGAAAAATTGAGTCTTGACTGTGCAACAAAAGAGACTGGACCGTAATGAGACATGTGGGGGAGCTGTTTCGGGTTGCGCAAGATATAGAAGCCTTCGCCGGAGTGATTGCCAACGTCAGGGGGACCTGAAACGTCAGAAGGACCTGATATGGCAGCCTCCCAACACACCACCGTGCTTCCTGTCGCAAATAAATCCGCAAATATCTTGGACAATAAAGATCCAGCCAAGGATATGATATAATATTATATTGTATTATAGTATTCGTAATTAACCGAGACCTCCCACAAAATGGTCCGATGATATTCGAAAATTTGCTGGTAATTGGATACAAAAGGCATAAGAATACGTGGAGAAGTATTTATTTTCATTTTATGGAGGAAGGCCTATGTCCAGCAGTGGACGTCAACAGCTATTTAAGTAAGTAAGTAATTAACATACGATTTAGATATGATTACTGTGATAACAATCATGATACTGTATTAGATACTGTGATTTACCCTATCGAATTTATAAATTGGGATATAAATCGTCATGACCTAATGAAAGTGATTATAATCAAGGAACACAAAACTGCACCAGTAAATGATTCAAAGTGAACACATATTACAACATTAATATCTATGCAGTTGAAACACACAAGGGAACATAATATGATATATTATAAAGTAACAAGATAACCGATTGTATTAAATTTTAGATTTTGTATCTGATCGTAATTAAGTTCTGTAAAACCTCGATATAACGGACCTCTATTTATCGAACTTCGGATATAACGGACAAAAAATCTGGTCAATAGTAAAAAAAATGAAAAAACGCCCTGATAATATTATTATACATGCTTAAATTCATGTGTCGCCGCATGTAAACAATTTTTAGCGGCCATGATAATCGCGTCATACGTTTAGCACTAGAATTTGAGACATAATACCGAGGATAGAAGTGAAGATAGCGAAGAAGAAGAAAAAACACTGCCAAAAATGAAGTCATCGGTGGTAAGATCACATCCCGACTATCTAATAACATTTATTGACTATTCGTCAGATAACGAAGTTCAACTATATTATACGCATTTTCGTAATTTTAGAGAGTTGATTATAAAAAAAAAACAAGAAACTTCAAAAGGGCAAACAATATTTGATTCCTTTTTGAAAGCCGGATTACCGAAAGCAAGCGCGTCGATATCAAACAGTAACGTCACTTTACGACGAGTGTCCGAAGACAATAAATAGAATTTTGCTTGTGTTTCGTATTGTTAATTTATATCTAAATACAGTAAACATATATATTTTGTTAAGTTTTGATTTATTTTAAACCGATCTTTATTTAACGGACTATTTGCTTTAACGGACATACCCTCCCTACAATTAGTCCGTTATATCGAAGTTTTACTGTACTTAAAAAACAAGTTTAACCCGTAAATTTTACACAGATAAACTCGTTAACTCTGATTTCGATAAATTTATATTTTAGGTGGTTAGAAATATAATATATGTCATAAAGGGTTTTTCATTATGAGCGATTAAACTGTGAAATGAAATTAAACAATCTGTCTTAATGATATTGCCACAATTTCTTTTTTCGATCTTGCTTTTCTTTGACGTACAGGCGCTGCTTCATCGACCACCGATCCGGTTGTATTAAATGTATGCATTAAACAACGTATTGTGGACTCTGCAGGACGGCCATGAATTGGCGAACAGAGCACTGATTTTGATAAGAAATTTTAACAATTTCAGTTTCATGGCGAAATGTCAAGACTAAAAAAGTATTCTTATCAAAATTGACAGGTATCGCTGTACCAAAATGGTCGCTATACGCTATTAAAGTTCGAGCATCCCTATTGAAAATCCCTTTGACCACCAGCATACACCACCTGCAGCGAAGTCACGGTGGCCATTTGGCCGAAATCATATTCCATACTCGTACATAATATCATTGAAAGTTATTTAAAATTAAAAAATCGTTCTTAATGAAAACCCATGTATGGTAAACTTCGGGTATAACAAAAAAACACTTTTTTTAACAAAGCTCCCATATTTTCCAAGCAAAATGTTTTAAACATAAAACTAAGTTTAATTAATTTGTACGAATGAAAACGTATATTTTCTAAAAGTTTTTCTCCTTTCTCCTTTTTTTGTATACAACAGGTCGTTTGAACCTAATTACTGTATACTATTTATTTTAGCTATGATATTATTGATTCTCATGACATGTGATAGGTAGCCAATCTATCGCCATTTAATTGTCACGTGAATTCTACACCAGACCAAAGACAGTGTGACAATCACACTGCCATCGCCGGGAATCGAACCCGGGACCTTCGGTATGGAAGTCAGAGCTCTTACCACTCTGCCACACAGGTCGTTTTATTTTATTTTATTAGAATGAGATGTTTCGCGTTGCTAACGCGTTATCAAAAGTAGCAAATAAAGTTACATATACCGTTAGCAGGGCGAAACATGTCATTCCCATAAAACGTGTTCATTATTTAATGTGGAGTTCCACGCATTGTTCAAGAAACAATAAATAAGTCTAGGTACTAAAACATATTATTTTAGTAAATTCTTCTTCGTCAACCTTCTTCCCTTCACTGCTGAAGGTCCTCTTCCGTTTTACTAAATTATTGCATAAATAATAACCTAACTAACTTAGCTTCAAGAATAAGAAACATGTTTGATGTCAGCAAGAGAAGGCTACATGTGAAAATAGGAGATTTCGAACAAGGTGAAGCCATAAACTACAAGCTTTATAGGACGAACAAGATATTGTGGCTGCACTAAAGTTACGCTGAACCTGTCTAAATAATGCCTTCTCACACGATACTATACGAGCAACCTCAAGGGATAGAACCTCAAGGTAAACCTCCACGAAAGTAGGGCGACAATGAAGAAAATACGCAATTAATCTTGTTGCTCACAACAAGAGAATTACTTGCCTGTGCAGACTTACATATCACATGTTATGAGAATCAATTGCTAAAAAGTTGTATATATTGATTAGGTTCAAATAACCTGTTGTATACAAAAATGTGGAAAGCATCAGGAAGCAATCACGTTAAAGGCCCAAGTGGCATCTCAAGAATCAGCAAAGAGGTTAGGCTTGCTGCAAACCGATCCCTATGATTAAAACTCGCATATACAATGCGATGTAGACACAATGTATAACCATTAGGGTGTCCCTTATTTTTCAAAGTTTTAATTTTACAATGCATAGGCTATTATTTTATTCATTTGGGCCTAAAACATTCGAAAACAATTTTTTTCCTTATTCGGAACAGTGTAACCCGTGCCGACTTGCGCGCAAAGATGTCCCATACAAATTGCGTCACAGGAGCGGCGCGTTGTCGTTGTTATTATCATTTAGTCTTGGCTTGTCGGGTAGTAGCACGGATTGTTTTATATTTCGAAGATGTCAGTGGATATAAGAAGCAATTAAAAAAGTATTTTCTTGGTTGATGAAGTAAATCACCAAATAACAGGTGTAAACTGCCATCTAATCGTCAAGTTCTCGCAGTTCTATTTTTCAACATACGTGAAGTTAATTTGACTGTTAACGAAAGCGCAAATCTTGTCATTCTGTAGTGCAATATATTATGAAAAAAGGCTAGAATACCTACCAGAGCTATGCCTAATTATGTTAAGAAGTTATAGGATTTTTATCAGGTCTGACGAGAACTGTAAAAAATAGCAAGAATATTCAGGACTTACATAGGCGCCGCGAAGAGAACTTTCAACTTGAATTAGATAATTTATTCGATATCGCACACGCCGATGCTCTTGAATGTGCTGTGATACGACAGCATATTATACAGAATGTGAGAAAGGAGCTTGTGTGTAAAAACTAGAAAGAGATTAATTTGTTACTCTTTGCTTGCCGCCATCATATATTCGAACTGATGCTCAAAAGTGCGTTTGAATCGCAAAATCGATTGTACGAGATGATTATAGCGAACTCATTGAGCTTGATATTGTTTTTCTGGGTGAAGACAATAAAAATAAAATAAAAATCATACCTGCTGGCCCAACGCATCAAGCACGATGGATTGTAAGAGCTATTTACTCCTTAAAAATACGTTTACTGCAGTTCCAGTTTAAAATGTGCGCTAAGGACAAATAAGCGTTACAAGATGTTTGTTTATTTATTGTGGCAGTTTATGTGAAGCCCTGGCTTGAATGTAGTTTGGCGATAAAAGCTCCGAATCAAGATTTTTGTTTTTTAAGGACCTTATAAGATTACGAAGAAGTTGACAATTTTCAAAGCGGCTTTAAACAAGTTCAGTCAACATTTGTGGTACTTGTCAGAGGAAATAGCCATCCTTTTAATTTTTGATGACAACGTTGATGAGCAGACCAAAGGAAACATTGTAGAATACTTACAAAAAGAAAGTTTTGGTGATTCAGGAAAGAGATATGTTCCATCGAAGGAACAGATGTCTGGCTCTCTATATGGTACGTAAGAAGTGTTTAATCTAGTATTTAATTTAGAACTTATTTATTTTATTTATAGGTACTACAAGTATTTGTTATCTTGTTTTTTGGAAATATTTGAGTGATTTTGTTTCTGTCAAGAGTAAAGATTTATTTTCACGACTGAAACTTGATAGTATAATAGTTTCCTTCAAGAAATTGTATCTTCATAGAAAGACAGCGCGGCGTTTGTGGAGGCTAAAAAGAAGGTTACTAGCTTTAAAGCTGTTAATGACACAGCTGAAAGAGCTGACAATCTTATGACAGACTTTCATGGTTTGACTACCGCAGATGAAGAACATAAGCAGTTCACATTATGTTGTGTGCAAGAACATAGAAAAATTTACCCAGACTGTAAAAAAAGAGACTTCGAAGAGGAAATATCCAAGTAAATAAATATAAATTTGGAACTTTTTTGATAATTACAAGAAAAATATTTCATAAATCTTTGTGTTTATCAATATTTAACTAACACAATGGTTTTAAGTGATCATCTACAACTACATTTAAGAGACACCTAAAGCAGGTATTTTCTAAAACTTTGAGGCCAAGTCGGCACGGGTTAGAATTAACGTAGGAAGTTGAAATTCTGTATTTGGGTAACTAGTAGACTATTAAACACAATTAGGGGGTATGCGTTTCAATAATCCAAAAAAAAAAATTTTGCCCATATAAGGGACACCCTAATAACCATGCATTAAAAATAGTGCCACCGATTCCATTATTCCGCACACTTTGAATGGCGTCCCGGATCATTAGGTCCAATACAAAGTAAGTAATACATCATTAGTGCGTAATAGACGCATTTAGATTTTTTGTTTGTGCGACATTGGATTTTGCGCGCGTGTTCCAAATTGGATTCACTTCGGTACAAAGGCAACGCAGGGCTCATCAAATCATTAGTTAAAAATGTATCTTTGTGGAAGTCAAACAAAGGTGTTCCAAGTTTTTTTAATTCGTCATATAATACAAGTACATGATCTTAAAAATAAAAATGTACGTAAAAAAACAATCGGATTATTCATTATTACTTCAATTCACTTAAAAAAAAGGATTAAAATTAATGGAATCAGAATTTAAAAAGAATAATAAAAAACGATGTTTTGTCCGGGATTTAACCCCTTGATCACAACTCCCCTCTGGAACACTGCATTCTATCCATTAGACCTGTGGTTCCCAAAAAAAAAATTGTCCCGTGGACTCCTTGCTGATTTTTTTTTATTTTGTGCAGACCCCCTACTTTCGTAATACTGTTTTTTTTTAATTCACCTTTAAAATTGTGACACATTTTTAGTATTATGGAAGTTACGTAATAAATTATAATGGATAATTTTTCGTTGCCGACCTTTTTTTTTCTTTTAGCTCATCAGCCACTTCCGGGTAGTAGGTTCGAAAAATCGGACATTCGATTTTTCTAAAGGGGCTAAAAAAATATATATGGTCGCCGCCGAATTCTACTGACCGGAAGCCTCGATGTTGAGCTAAAAAAAAAAAAAGGTCGTCGCCGATTTCGACCGGCTGATTTTCGGTCGACAACGAAACAAAAATATCCCTGGGACCCCTGGGGGTCCGTACGGACCACTTTGGGAACCACTGCTTTAGACTGTCAGATACTTCATAATGAATAATGCAAGAGTAGTTTAGGGGATAGAACGTTTTATGCAATAAACAAACAATCGGGTTCGATAGTGAACACAATCGGAGAACTACTGGATTTTTTCGTATTTGTGAGCTAGTTCAGCGTACTTTGAATGAGAACAATTAAAATGAATGTATATAAAAAATATTCATTGAGAAAACGTAATTTTACGTAAAGTTGAAACAATGTTGGAATTTCTTAAAGATATATGTAAAAAAGAAAACATATAAGTAAGAAAAACTAATATATTATAATAATAACAACAATCACATAATTAGAAATTGTTTGTTGTTTGAATATTTTCATGGTCATAAATTATGATTTGGTCTAATTAATAATCACCATCACTGAGGTGGACCGTGTTCCGGCGCTGCTCTGGTGTGAGAACTGATTTACGGGCTGTTTTGTGGCGAAATATTTCACATTAGAGAAGGCGCACGTGCTAGGCTGTAGCTAACAAGATCTGGGCTCAATTTTATGCTTTACAAACACACCATCACGCCATCGCGGCGGCGAGAGTTACTACGTGACGCGACGATAAAAATATTCATGAACTTAGATCTGATAATCAACACATCTAAACGACAATTTTTAATTTCTTCTACAATATTTTAGCCATCACCTTGGGTTGTGGTATCAATATATAAATAGGCAAAAACTCGTATGTCACTACAAAAGACTACGAGAATATTATGAAAACAAGAGAACGAAAGAGGAATACTTCGATTCTTTTCGAAAGTAATTCGAAATGCACACGATGCGCATGCCTCTTATTTTGAATTTTGTTCTGATTATTGTTGCATGACAATAGTGTAGAAAACAGAAGGAGAACAATTTGTTATTGTTAATTGTAACAATTTTAATGAGATAAAAAAACAGATTCACATTAAAAGTTAAAACTTATTACTATTAAACCAAGTTAATAAGGGAAAAAATCTCTACTTCCGTGTATATTTTACGGGTTGCAAGTAGTTTGAATAAATTTTTGAAAACATTACATTTTTAGAAATTAGAGGAGCAATTAAAAATAATATTAAATAACCAAATAAACTTAACTTACAACAAACAACAAACCATCACGCGATTTCCCTGAGGGGTAGGCAGAGAGAATGAGCCGAAATTCTACCCCAACTGCCAATTCTGCCAACCCATTATAGCTTCCTCTACATTCATACATGCGCGTCGATTCTTCCGACTTAACGTAAAGTCCAATAATTGATATGTTTCTAACTATTAACAATTAACCTTACCCTGAAAATTAATTCCTCTCCCTCCTTTTTTCATGTTTCATTCCGTACATAAGTAAAGATTTTAATTTTATTGTTAAAGTTTCGCGTCTGTGGTAACATTTACCTATCACTCATCATTAGTTCTAAGAAAAAAAAATTAAATGGTTTATTTAACAACTCAAAAATTTGCATTATATAGTTTCTTCCCCACCCTTAAGATTTCTAAATTAATTTCTAATTATTCTTTTCTAATTAATATAAGGACACACTGATTGGCGATTAGGTTCAGTTTGAGAATGCCGTCGCAGGGCGAAAAAAAATTGTCACAATTTATATAAATTAAATCCAAGTAAAACCACTTAACAATCGTGTTTACTATTATAAACTAATAATGGAGTTTTACAAAACTAATACCTCAACCATCAATAAAATTATGCTTATTAACTTGAGTGAGATTGGGTAATTGCGCAAGGTTTAAAAATATTTCAAACAAATATGGTCGCATTTAATACGATATTTTGTGTAAAAATGAATTATTTATCAAATATGTATTATATATAACATCAGATCAGATTATAATAGCACAAAAAATTTATTTTACAGAATAAATTTATAAAAATTATGTATATTTCAAATTCATGTTGATATTTTAGAGATGTTTGTAAATTTAGATTACCTATTGGATCTGAATATCAACTGAGATAATAATTATCCGCAAATATCAATACAATAAGTACGTTTCGGTATATATTGTAAGTAATATAAATGCCTAAACAAAAAGAGATATCTCGGGTAAGATTGTAATAATACTTTTTAAAAAAGCTAATGAGAGAGTTTATTAAATATTCTAATGTTTCTGGAAAATTGTATTTGTTTACTCATTAACATTTTCATGAATACATAAGGGGAGTTTAGATTTTTTCATATAGTTATAATAGTAAGGCGTATGCTGAAAACAAAACTATACATTATTCATGAACCGAAATATTCCAATGTTATAAATCATGAAAGTAAGTTTTACTCAAATTATACAACGGGAAAGACGCTGGGGGATAGAATAAGGAACTCATCATTAGGGAAATGTGTTAGACAGAGTACATCATTAATAGAGAAAACAGTAAAGACGGTATGTTTTACTTTGCTGTCTACAAAGAGAGTAGAACTTGAAACCGTCCAACAAGGGTCTATGGAATACCCTTGAGAATATTATCTTTGCTTGAACGAATACAAGAAATACTCGAGAAATGCGAGGCTGCAAACAAGAACATTGTAAAAAAATGTTAATTAAAAATATAGAGTTCTGTAAAGATGGCTCGGGTTCAGGGTACTAGAATGATATTTTTTCATGTGAAATCATTGCATTATTCTTGACCGTGCTGTGGACCGATAGTTGGCATTTTATAAATATATTGATTACTCTTTAAAATCAAAAAATTCAAAATCTATCAGTAACATCGTCAAAATTGCATAGATTTTCACGATTGGCAGAGATGTTTTTTTCGGATCTTGGGTATATCCGTGTAACTTGTCTTGATAAAAAGAGGAACCATCTTCAAACGTTAGTCGAGGAAGACAAGTTACACAAATATACCTACATGTAAGATCCAAAAAAATATTCTATACAGTAAAACAGTTACTCCCTTAATACAGAACCAACCTGCCAATGGTTATACCAGTAGGCAGAGCAATATCTTTGCTAAATCGTTTCGACTCGAAAGTCGACGTATTTTGTGATAGTGTAGTTGACCTGAGAAGGCGCTGTCTCCGTCATTGTTATAATTGTGAGTTCATCATATTATTTCATTAAGTATTATTTACTTGGGCTAGGATCTTCTGGCTAACGAAGGTTCAGCTTTTGTGGCTATTTCTCTTACATCTTATAAGAACATTGTTGGAAGATAATGGTTGATAGTTTATGCGGGGCATGATTTGTGTGGCCCGGAGTGTTCCTCTAAAAGAGGATCGATTTTTGGCGCTTGTGGCGGCTGGAGGCTATTGTGTCTCATTTTTTTTATAAGTAATAGATTAATATGTAACATCGGTGTATTGTAATGTACTCGTAGTTCTGGGACACTTTTAATGTGTTTAAATAAATTAATTAAATTAAAAACACCGTCAACCTGCTGGTGGTTAGGGGAGAGAAATAAAACCAAATGATTGCGAAGATCGACCTCTATATTTAATATTCAAAACAAAAAACGTTTAATTCTATGGAATATACTGAATTCTTCAACTTAATACTCCATTTGTGTACCTGGTTTGCTGGATTATCCCAAATGAAGTCTTTGGTTTTGAAATTTGATGATATCAGTTGGGCGAATCAGAATGCTGGGAGCAAAAGGCGCAGGATCGAGGAGCTTGGAGGAAAATCATCAGGAATACTAAAACTCTACAAGAGTCGTATGCCCTCAGGAAGTAAGTAAGTAAGATACAATTGAATCATTTGAAATCAGACAACTGTGCGTGTATAAATTTAAAGTAAATCAAGATATGATTAATACCAAGATATTAAATTCACGGAGAACTAACGGTGTGCCCAGCTCTCTATGATTTGTACAGATGATGATTTGACTCCAGTATTTAACAACACAAACAAGATTATGATTCCTTAATATATGGCGGGAATGAAAAGGAAATAGGAAGCTCGTATATTTTCACGCATACAATATGCCTTTAAACATTCAATAATACTATATTTACCTATATTCTAGATAATTTGTACGAGCGTAACATCGTTCAAATCAATACGGGATCAAGGTAGCCCGGATGAAATATTTCTGGTCTGATATCGTTAAAAGTTTGCACGGTACTTGTCAATTATAAACATTCTGTACCAGAACCGGTAACACTTGTTAAATTTGCTCCTTTCGGATCAGTGGCTCGGAATTAACCTTTGGATTGAAATATATTGCACTAGAGAAATGTTCAATATATCTTGTTATCCATTTAGGTCACCAGACAATATTATCAACGTTTTCTAAAATGATTAAAAATAAAAACTTTAACAATTTTCTAAATGTGTTAAACAAAAAAAGAGTGAAAATTTTAATCAACTTTTTATATATTAATGAAACATATATATGAAACATTGTGTGCTGCACAGCGCCGGTGAAGAAAGGCTAAGTTAACTAACTAATTAGCCATCATGTCGCTTCTCCGAGACATGCAGAAAGAATGGACTGTCACATTGTTCTTTCTTGACATACATCGTGTCATGCACGCACGTCGATGTCTCCGACTCCTCACGTGGCTGACAATTAATAATGATATAGAGTATTTTAAAGAAAAGTAATTATGAATTAAAGCCTATCCAAAAGAGCTAAGATTGCAGTGCACACTGGTGTTCTTGTATCGACCCTTACGTATGGAAGTGAAGCATGAACTGGCAAAAGAAGCATGAAAGTAGAATAAATGCAGTAGAAATGAGATATCTTAAATGAATGTGTGGTAAATAAGTATATGACAGTTTAACGTAAGTTGTAGGTATATTTAATTATTTACAAAATTAAGATTGCTTTAGTACAAGTAATGTGAATGGAAAAAGAAGTCGAGGAAGGTTAAGGAAGACAATGCATGATCGAATTAATCAATTACTAAAAGGGGGACATGTTCGAAGTCGGAACAATTGACGAGCGTGCGTGTCGCGGTGTGTGAATGTAGAAGATACGCGAGAGTTATGTAAGGATAGAACAGTGTGGTGGTACATTCTTTCTACCTACCCCTTCGAGGAAACAGCACGATGGTTAGTTAGTTAGTTAGTTGATTTGGGTTGCTTTAGGTTTATTGAAAATTATCAAATTTTTAATTGTGCTTAATGATAATTATTCAAAATGGAGAGGGAGTAACGTAATTATAATAGAGTTTTGACATTTTTAGTAGAAACCCTCATTGCATGCGCAAACGGGATGTAATTACATGTAAAATGTATGGAGACAGCATCGCCATGCATCATTAGGAGGTGCTCGTGTTATAATAATAATATGTTACCTCGTCCAAACGGCTCATTCGGGAAAATTTGGGAAATTTCGTTGGCGTCAACAAAGCCGGTGTCACACTGTAATTTGGAAACAAATGATAATATCAAACTCGTATGAGAATGCCCTCACAAGGCGAAACAAATTTAGGTTTTACATAGAATAAAATCTATGTAAAACCAGTAAACAATCGCGTTTGACGTTGTAATTAATTATGGAGTTCTACAAAACAAAAACCTCAACCATCAATATGAACACATGAAAGTTAATCATTTCTCATAATCCCATAATTGCTTTTAAAAGCTGTTGTGTTATTCACAATTTATATATCTTTTTCTTCTTCTTCTTGGTGAAGGCCATGTGACCTGCTTCTTAAGAGAAATTGGCCTCCTGCGAAGTTGACTCCCAGCTGTTGATCCATCTCTTTGGTGGTCTACCCGGGGTCGTCTGCCTTGGATTTGGCGGTGGAATGACATGCTTGCCTTTCTAAGACATTATCAAATGTTTTTATAAAGCATTAAAGAACATTTGATAACGGCAAAAAATGTCACCCCCTTAAATTACTCGTATAACAAAATTTCTAGAAAACATACGTTTTCATTCGTATTAATTATATTTTTAAAAATCATTATTACGTTTAAAATTTAACATACTAAAATCAAAGCAAATAATAGTTTGGTTTGTACAATCTGAATATAGAATTATGTATTATTTTTTTTTATTTCAATATAAATTAGTAAAATAAAATAGCATGGTTAAGTTGATATAACCAAATTATATACAAAATTAACTTGAAAACCTGTCGAATGCAAAGTCGACTATGTGTAGCGATCCCAATAGGGATGAAAGTAAAGTTCGCGTGGGTTAAAAGCATCTTCTATAAGGGATGTTCGTCCTATCCCCGCTGATCCCGTGGGGTATACCCAACCCTTAACCCTCATCCCCGCAAGAACATATTTTATTCCTCTTATTAGAAAATAAAAGCAAACCAAAACATTACCCCCGTGTTTTTTTTATGTAAATAGAATTTTAAAATGTTGACGATATAGCTTCAGCTGATAATGGATTCCTCGATTAGGTATCACGTAAATAACGATTTTTCGAAAAATAAGGTCAAGTAAGAGTTATATTAATTCGATTTTTCAAAAAATAAGGTCAAGTAAGAGTTATTAGAGAGCAGACGCATGTGGTCAGATTTTCGAGTTTTGAGACGATTAGAAAAAACATATGTCAATCTTCGTATCGGGGTTGTTAAATACCAGAACTGAAGAGACTTCGCCTTCGGTACGTTCTTACCAGACTTCCCCATATTGCACTACATAATCAGGCTCATGGGATTCATCCTCGTGGAAGACTTCCTAAAAGATGGAAGTACAGCTGGGAGTCTACATCATAGGAGTAGCAACACTCTGAAGAACATACCACATAGGTCTAAAACAAGGAAGAAGAAGATAGATTATATACTTTTCTAACGCCCTCAAGATCAATCCCACTGACGTAAGCGGAATAGCCATTAGAGCTGAACCTCTGTAATCCAGAAGATCCTACTCTCGGGTGATAGTCAAAGTCAGGAAAACCTGACATGACACTGGAAGAAGATATCAATATAATAAATAGTACTTTTTACATAAGGATGAAATTCATATTCTAGAGACATTTCTCGTAAGACATTCCACCGTGAAGTCACATTTACTAGGCCGATAATGAGATTGCGGTGCACCGCGACTCGCATCCCGTCTTACCAATTCTTGAATAATACGTGCGACAAATAATGAGTTATGGCGCCGCTTTGACTCAAAGGTAATATCGGAGCCATCAGTTCACTTACAGTATGAGAAGCACATGGCCTGACTAAATTAATCAAGTATAAAAATACAACTATGTTACATGTGGAAATAATCAATGTACGTGCGTGACGTTGGGTGGCTAGTGCCATAATTGAAAAACTCACGGCCAAGCATCCCAGATGAGAGCAACTGGTTAGATTTTTTTTCTTGAATTACAGTACGTAACTACATTGTTTTGTGGCATATCAGACAGCCAAACAGAAACAATCGAATAAAATCAACTTAAAAAGTAAAACAAAAGAAATGATACATTAATTAAAAACATTACTTATTACCAAAGCTAAGAACAAAGAGCTGGATGCTTGGAATATTTTAGGGACGTTATGAGAAAGGATAAATAAAAAGTTTTGCAACTGATTATCCAAATCAAAATTAACAGAAAACGGAGTGTCGGGAGAAGAACCAAATCCGCGATAGAAAACCTTCGAATATGGTTCAGTTGCAACACAATATACCTGTTTGCTGTATCAAAAGTAAAAATAGCCATAATGTTGTCCAACCTCCAATAGGAGAGGAACAATAACAAGAAGAAGAACAATTACCAACATAAAGAAGTGGGGATAGCATTGTAATCGGATTATGTTAAAAATTATAAATTTGATAAATAAAATAAACAGAAATCCTCAAAATTTTGGATTTTTGAAATGCGTCATATAATCAATAAAAAAAATAATGAAAACTTGAGAAGGATAAATCTATTTACTTTGAATTTATTTTGTACGCACAATAGAACTAGAACAGAGTAAGCAGCCATGATAATGTTTTCCAAATTTCCAAACTGAAGTACTTCAAAACTCTTCTGGGTTAAAGAGGATTCCTTTACTCGATGAGTTGCTATCAAAATTAACATCTTTATGTGAAAAAATAGCGAATTTACGACTACTCTAATGGGAGGAACAGAATAGTGAATTATAATTCAATACTCGGGAATGTTTGCAGCAAAGTCTAACATATGTGCTGGTTCTTGGAATACCACTTTAGCCTGTTAATGTGCGAGTTTCCCGTTGCTCTTCTCTATATTTTCGTTATTTGAATGCAATTACTGTATACAACTTTTTGGCTATTAATTCTCATGACATGTGATAGGTAGCTAGTGTATCCCCATTTTTGTTGTCACGTGAATTCTACACCAAAGAGTGTGATTTTTTCACACTGTCAACGTCGGGAATCGAACCCGGGACCTTCAGTATGGCAGTCATAGCTGTTGCCACTCTACCGGTCGTCATGTGTATATTTTCTTAACTTAATTAGAAGTAGTCAATAAAAAAATATTGCTTTATTTATCATAATTAATATTTTAAATGAACTTCCCAAGAGATATCAGTAAAATCATTACATTATGTAAGCTAAATAATAACACATTTACAATACTTCTATAATTCCATTTATCTATACAGAAATAAATAAACGATTAATTAAAATATAAGTTAAGAATCGTTCCATAAAAAACAAAGAGTCCACGTCTATTTAAAGTGTAAATGTAGAGTACCCCATTCATACAACCCCTTCCCGAGATTGCATCCGGATGCAATGAATGAATATTGATCCTCGCAAAGTCCAATGCGCCCGCTTCATAACTAGACAAGGCTACGTGAACAGCGCATGTAAAAATAGATACACACTGACAGAGTGATCCACCCCCGCCCGCAACCCCGGCAAGGCCGCCCTCGGGGAGCTGACCTTATGGCCCCGATAGACGACCTTTACGCTACGCTACGATGTCAATACGCGAACTCGTTTTACGTAAAAGCAGATTCATTCACAACTCTAGTACATGCAAGCACGTGACTTGTGGAACACATAATGACTTAAAGAAAAGAAAAAATGACCATCTTTACTATTTAAGTTTTACTTAAATTTACAAAAGGAAATTGTATAAATTGTATTATTTTATAAATAACAAGATTTTAATATCAAGCTATAAAATACTTCGAGAATAATAATTTTAAAAGGCCACAGTCGGCCGGTCCTGAAAACAAGATTGAAGTTACAAACATAGTATTATATAGTACAACAACAAACCATTCCGCCGGTAGAGAGAAAGAATAGACCGCTGCACTACTATATACTGACAAACCTCTTTAACTTCCTCTGCATTCATATAGCAAATCAAACACGCACCTTGATTCACCCACTTCTTACATGGTCAACGAAAAAAATATGTTAATTGGTTTAATAGAATTACATATTCATAAAATGTATTTTTATTATTAAGATCAGATTTTCATAACATAACTCAAAACTCGTATAATACTAACATGATATAGAAACATTATATATCAGAAATTTTAATTAATTTTTGAATTGGTCCGTGGAATCAAAACCATGATCAAACGACTTTTTAGGCGAAGAGGTAGGCAAAAAGAATGGGCCGACACACTGTTCTTTCCTGACATACTTCCCTTGTTCCTCAACATTCATACAATGTGTAATGCACGCATGTCGATTTTTCCGACTCCTCGCGTGGCCGATATTTAATATTTAATTGCTTTGATAGTGCCACGTTTTCTTCGTTATTCCTCTATTTCTAGTTCCGTTTACGTTGTTTACATACCATATACTGTATTTATCTTCATTCTAAATATAATAAAATAGTTGGGATTGTAAATGATTTATAGATATACTCAAGCGAGTTTAAGCGCAGGTTAGAAGGGAGAAGAAATCCTTAACTTTCAGAGAATAATCTCTAACTATCTGAAATCTTCTGAAAGTTGTGTTGCAATATTCTGAACAATGAAAAGTTTACTACTTTCCCAGGCTTCTACACGGTTCTCCGGCGAATAGCTGATACCTTATACCTTCGCGGAGGGCTTAAGGGATGAGATAAGCGTAGATCGACTAAGCTTTCGTTCTGTGATTGCAAAACTCCGTAAATGCTACTTAATCTTAATCGAATTTATTTGGAAATCTTTGCTGTATAGATGAATGTGGCATTGGATCGCTTCTGAAGAATAAATGTATACACAGCATAATGTTTGAACGAATGGTGAGAACTTTGATAACATATGTTCTGAGTCTGTAGTCCCATAGTACAACTTCACTTTTGAAAATTAAAATGTAAAGGCAGTAAGTACCTAATCAACACGCCGTCTCCCGAAGGGGTAGGCAAAAAGAATGGACCGCCAGTGTTCAATCGTGATATACTTCTATCGCTTCCTCCACATCATGTCATGCACGCATTGTTGATTTCTCCGACTCCTCGCGTGACTGACATTTAATATTCGATTGATTTGATTGTGAAAACTATCATTAATATTACTATATACTTTTAAAGTATAGAGTGCAGTGAATGCAAAGTATTATCATTCCAGGTAATATTTTTCTGAAAAATATTAATTAATCAAAAAACACAATAATTCTACAAATTGATTGTCATGTTTTCGGTACGATGTCAGGTTTTTACAGGAGAACCGGTATTGAGTGGACGGCATATGGCAATCTGAAGAAGTTCTTTGATAGTAACATTTCCCAATGTCTGAAACGCAAAATGTATGACCAATGCGTACTTCGAGTACTGACATATGGAGCAGAAACGCTAACCCTCACCAAGGTGTCCATAAGGAGACTCCGTTTAGCACAGAGGAAACACGAAAGAGCCACGCTACATGCAAGACCCTCAGACCGGATAAGAAATACTGAAATACGTAGAAGGTCAAGAGTAAAAGATGTAGTCGAAAGGGTAGCCTAAGCATAAATGGTCATTTGCGGGACATGTTGCCAGATTGGTAGACGATAGATGGACCAGAAGGGTTGTGGAGTGGAGACCCCGCGGATATAAAAGAAACAGAGGGAGACCCGCACACACACTGTGGTCCGATGACATTGGAAGAATTGCTGGCGATTGGATGCGAAAGACACAAGACAGGAATACATGGAGAAGTATGGAGGAGGCCTATATCCAGCAGTGGACGACAAGGGCTGTTTAAGTAAGTTTCGGTACCAAATTCATCTTGTTAGGACATCGTCAAGTGAAAATCGATCAAATAACATTATTCGCATAGTTAACGATGACCTAATAAGACTAAACTATTGCTGAAAATATAATAAATAAATAATTGGACTGAAAATATTTCCCTATTTGCCTATTGGTGGCGATGAGGTTCGCAACCCATCACACCGCGTCTCCCGCGGGGCGAAAAGAGAAGGATAGAGTGCCGCATCAGTAAAAGTGTGACAGCCCATTCTTCCTGCCTACCCTTTCGGGGAGACGGCGTGATGGTTAGTTAGTTAGTTAAATATTTCCCGAAATAACGTGGTATTCAACAAAACTAAATCTGAAACATTCAATATATTATCATTTCTCAAATACTCACAATCACAGTTTTCAACATATCTGGAGCTATGGTAGATCTCCATTCCAAAAGGCATTAATTGTTCAAAGATTTCACGTAATGATTATTCTTTCATTTGCAAGGTTATGGACGAAGTTATTAAATTACAGGTTGGCTACTTTCCGAGATATTGTATATCGTAATTGAGACAATTTATTACTTTGGTAAAGGTATTTTATTACGATAATTAATAACCACAAATAATGGATACGGTGTCTGTAATGCAGGACGCATAAAATCTCCCCAGCGTAAGTTTATTTACACAGGATAATCAAAAACAACCCAAGGTAGCTCTGCTTATGATTATGGAAATAAATGTACAAATATGGAAAAAAAAAAAATTCCTACTCCACGCCGTTTCCACGAAGGAGTAGGTAGAGAGGATGGGCCGTCACACTGCTCTCTCTCCTGACATACCTCTATATTCATACATCGTAACACGCTCTCTCGTCGATTTTTATCAGAATAAAAAACTAACTAACCATCACGCCGTCTCCCCAAAAGGGTAGGCAGAAAGAATGGACTGCCACACTTTAACCGATGCAGCACTCCATCCTTTTCTTTTCGCCCCCCGCAAGAGCCGCGGTGTGATGGGTTGCGAACCTCATCGCCACCAATAGGCATCTCTCGCGCATACTTCGATCGTGCAACGTTCACAAAATAAATCGAAAACAAATAAAATTACACGTAATGTTTTTTTTTAATATCAGAATAAAATTCAGAATTTTTTATTGTGAATGCCATTTAATCACAAACGCCTAACGGATTTATTACTGGGAAAAATAAGGGTCGTTTTTCGTGGTAGGTTCTCTTTTTTTTCTCTGAAATATGAAGTGTAATTTGATCATGATGAGTCATTATCAAACACCGAAAGCTGAAAAAATATGTTATGAAAACTATTATATAATACTTCCATAAGTGTTAGGGTTAGAGAAATTTATAGTTTTTATTTGGGCTTACGGTGATTATGTTAATAGAGGATTGTAAATAAAATCTTAAAATCTTGTAAAGTTTAACTAATCATAAACTTAATATTTTAATAATGATAAAACAGATGAGCAATAAAATAAGAAGACCGAGGAAAACGTAGCACGGTCAAATATATCAAATATCGAGAGGTCGGCCACGTGAGGAGTCGGAGAAATCGACGTGCGTGCATGACACGATGTATGCATGTTGAGAAAGTGAGAGAAGTTTGTCAGGAAAGAACAGTGTTGCGGTAAATTATTTATGCCTACCCCTTTGTGTAGACAGCGTGATAGTTAGTTTATTAGTTAGTTAAAACAGATGGGGTGCACCTAATAGTAACACGCTAATTAGTATCTAATTATATTAAATTATAAATAAAAAGCTATCTTATTTTTATGACGTAATTATACCTTTTCACAATCTACAAAGTGCGAATTCTGAACACCGTGTTTTCAAGTGGCGTTGGCGTGGCGTGGCGCCTCAAAGGACGTTGAAAATTATTTTCTTATTTATACCGGACATTTATCTAAGAGATCGTATATCAACCACATTTATTTAACTTTCATCACATGCAGTCGGCACAAGAACATCAATTTCCTATGCTATCTTTGTATCCGATTTTTACAAAAATAGTTTACAATCCCAGTCAGTCGATGCCAGCGAGCCTGGTGAAACCGGTCGCTGTCGAAATAAAAACAAAAGTTATAATTACCAAGTTGTATCACATTTTGATTTGAATGTCAAAACTTTCCCATTGAACTTTAAATTCAAGATATTTGCCGATTTCTGGAAACGATTTTCGAGTCAAAAGAATATAAGTTCTGACATTTAACTAACAGACGAGGAAACCATGGAAAACCTATGCCGGGATATTTGAGATATTTTCTATGGGGAAAATAAATGGTGTTCGTAAAATTTTATGAGAATAATTGTACAGTATAACCCTTCACTAATGAAAGCAGTCCTTCCTCATGACAACGCTCCTACTCACCCCCGCTTGAGTGACGTGGATGATAAAAAATAATGTTTTTGCCCCCAAATGTTACCAGCTTCATGCAGCCTATAGTCCAAGAAGTGACAGAGAGTTTGAAAATACGGTACCGACGTACGTTCTTTCTGAAATTTTACTTGGGTGTGATAATGAAAACTTGTCTCTCTTGGGAAAAGTAAAGAAGATAAACACCATATTTATGTTGGCCAGAGGTTTTGAGGAAATGTCTTCTCGACTTTTGTGAAATCGTGGAGAAATGTTTTTATCCATGACCCCTGATGCCATATGTAAGATGTTTTTGATTGGTTCTATATTTCTCGGAAACCTCAGCCAAACGGGAAACCAGACAGGTCGCGGTCCCAATCAGGCCAATATAGTCCCAAACTAGGGAGGACAGATGACGAAGAGGAGAATCTAAGGGCGCTTAAAGTTGTAAATTAAAGAATGGTGATGAATTGCAGGTGATAAACCGGGGAGAGTGGTGAAAAATTCTGGAGGAAGTCAAGACTAACAATGAGCTGTAGCACCGCTGATGATGATGATAATGTTTACAAGCATTTTATCTGTGTCCTTAATTTTTTGATGATGTTGGTAGCCATCTTCTGGAACGTCAGTCGTAAATTTTCATTTCCATGGATACACGGAAAGTTATGGAGGGGGACAGCCCTCTTTCTGGGTCTGAGTCTATTGGAATATTACATATAGACAACTGTTATCGTGTCACGGTATATGAATGTAGAAGAGGTGCGAAAGTTATATCGGGGAAGAATAGTATGGCGGTCTATCCTCTCTGCCTGCGTCTCAGAGAAAACGGCGATTTGGTTGGTTAGTTAGTTAGTTAGTTAGTTAGTTAGTTAGTTAGTTAATTAGTTAGTTAGTTAGTCAATAATAATTATTATTATTTATGATGATTTACCAGTATATTTTAAGTACACCATTTTGTAAAATCAATTACTCCACGTGCACACTAGGAAAATACTCGAGCGTTAAACGACAGCTTGACAACCTTCGTGGCCGAGTGGTAAGTGCTTTGACTGCCAAACTGAATGTCCCGGGTTCGATTCCCGGCGGTAGCAGTGTGATTGTCACACTGTTATTGGTTTGGTGTAGAATTCATAAGACAATAAAATGGCGATAGATTAACTACCTATCACATGCCACGAGAATCAATATGACAGCTATACCCTTAACATCGATTTGGCTCGCGCTGTAATGATCTATAGAGCGATTCAACAAAATTATAATAATAATAATTAGCACTGTCAAACACAGTTTTGTATATAACTCGCTCCCGGATTTTGAGACACTGAAGTTCCTTCAGGAGTAGCCTAACATGACAGTTTTCTTGTTGCCCCATGATCAATCGGGCAGAGCATTGAATTCACTCTGTAATTCTTTATATCTGCTCAATTGATTATTTGGCAATGCATTATACATTCCATTGCAATAATCTAAACGTGACACTACAAACGATTTTACGAGGGTCCTAGCTTCATCAACAGGCAAACATCTCCGTATATGTTTTAGCTGTCTTAGTTGGAAGAATCCAGATCGGATATTTACGAAATGCTGTTTATAGACTGCATTTATTTCCTAACTCGCCTTTATTATTTTTCTCCTCAACTTTTGACTTCAGATACCTATATAAATATTTACAGTAACGTCAATGCATGTATATATAAGTGTGTTATATTATGAGAAGCACGTACATTCAATACGATTCCAACTGGATTAGTTATTCTCAAGCTGCGAGGTTCATTCAGTAAAAAAATGTATGCGGAACATAAAGACGAGAGGTTTATTAAATTGTAAAATGGAGATTACAGTGGTTCATAAGTGAAGATCTCCTCTACTATAGAACTCTAAGAGACGTCAATTGAGCAAATAAAGAATTTCAATCAAGTGAAAATTGAAGTTGGCAGAAGACGGCAGAAGAAGATGCAGAGACGTCAATTTAGCAAATAAAGAATTACATAAAGTGAAGTTTGAAGTTGGCAGAAAGAGGATGAAAGTAGATTAAACCCCGTAGAAATGAGATCGTTAACAAGAATGTGCAGAAAAACAAAGTATGATAGAATACCGAAATAAGAAGTAAGAATGGAATGTAAGGAAGATGAATGCGTCCTAAATATAATTAAGAAAGACTCACTTAGATGGTTTGGACATAACAGTGTAAATGGAAAAAATAGTGGAGGGAGACCAAAGAAAACATGGCATGACCAAATTAATCAATTACTCAAAGGCGACCATGTTCGAAGTCGACACAATCGACGAGCGTGCGTGCGAGTCACAGTGTATGAATGTAGAAGAAGAAGAATGTCATTATGTCAGAATAGAACAGTGTTAACGGTCCACCTTCTCAGCCTACCCCCTCCGGTGAAACGTCTTGATATTTCATTCAAATGTTGAATTTCATTCAAAAGCGATTCCAACAAAATCATAATACTGAAATTTTATTTTGAGTTAAATTCTAAAAAGATATAATATTCATTACAGTATTCCTATTCCTGGCATCTAGGATATTTGAATTTCAAACTTCCAGCACTTATAACGTAATTTTATACAAGATCAGAATATTGCAACTCCGAGGAGCACAAAAGGTCAATGGATTCCTGCCAAAACTAAAACCATAGCATATTTAACAACAGGAGCGAGTGGGACGCGAGATGTGAAACGCGGGTTTCAGAAGAGCGCAGAAAATTCAGACAACACAAGCCTCTTTCTCTACCACTTCGCCAAGCGGATTTGTATCGTTGAGTGTTCCATACCCAAAAAAACACGCTAAACATCGCAAGTCATAGAAGGATTCAATAAAACACTCCGTGACATAATATAAGACAGTTTTACGAGAAATTGTATTAATGAGTTTTCGCAAGTTTCTCGCATGTTTACTGTGCTCCAAAAACTATCTGACGTTTGTTATTTGATGTAATGATTCTTCTCTCTGCAGACTTAAACAAAACTGGATCGTTAAACTAGCGCGATTTTATTTTTATGCAATGTGACGTTGTGCGTTTTGGGCGAGAATACTTTTCCGCGAAGAATATATACTAGCCTCGTACCTTTTTGTGCGAATGCTATCTGAATGGCACCTTAAAATATGCACTAAAATCTTGCTGGTGCTTTATTCCGTCTGCCTAACTCCATAAAGGCGCGACTCCCGCCACCGCGGATATATGCATTCATACAGAAATGTGGTGGTATGCGCAAAATACGTCAAATAAACAGTCGTAAGTCACAGGGAACGAATACGAGTATGGTAAGTACTAGAATTAAACGCAGTCCTGACTCAACTTTACAATGTCACACTGCATTGTGCTTCAACTAACGTATAATGGTTTGGTTAGCGCAATACGAACGTAACACAAAAAATAACTGCGCGTATTACGATTTCGGAACTGCCCAATAAAATGTTTTGCGAATTTACAACATGTATTCAAGTACCAGTTTGCCCAGCGCCCCATACGCGCCATGAAAGAGCAATGCTTGGAATAACCTTGAAGGATAGAATTCAAAACGAGTATATTCGACAATAAACCAAGGTGACTGATATGGCTCTGAGGTAGTGGCGGTACTCCCATAAAAGCCCAGAAGCCCAGCCTGTCTTTTGAATTAAAACCTCTTCTGGCTTATAGAGGTTCAGCTTTTGTGGCTTTTCCTCTTACGTCTGATGGGAACATTCTTGGAAGGTGATTTGGTGGGTTGTTGGTTTATGTGGGGGCATGATTACTTAGATTTGGAGGTTTTGATTTAAATTTCTTACGCAAGCCGGGTTTCTGGGTTTTTGTGGGAGTACCGCCACTGCTCTGGAGATAGGCGGGCTGAAATGGCGGTGGCTGGCCATATTTTAGTCAGAGGACCGACGGCCGATACGGGAGACGGGTTCTAGAGTGGAGACCGTGAACAGGAGTTGGACGTCCCTCTGCCCGCTGAACCGACGATGTTATAAGGATTGCTGGACCTGGATGGATGAGAATAGCGATGGATAAAGGGCAGAGGCGTGCTTTGGAAAAGGCCTATGTTCAGCAGTGGACGACAGGCGAGCACATTTCATGGTTCTGTGATTTACATAACTCCTTGACTTTTTATACTACTACTATTTATTGGCGCTACTTCCCGGTGTGGGACTTGGCCTCCTCCACTGGCTTCTGTTCCTGTCGATATTTCTCTATTCCCCATGTCTTTGCAATGTATTTAAATTATTTTATAGCGATATCCTTACAAATATTTACTAGATTATTTGCAAGTGCCTAGCTGAAAAATGACACCACAATAACAGTTTCCGGGTAAGAGATAAAACTTTTCACTGTCAAGAAAGTAAATTTGACACCAGATTTATGTAATGAAATATCTTTTTATACGCTTGTCTGCTGTCCAATAAATCATAAATTAAAAAAAATTCATGACAGCTTGACCGATCAATTATATGTTATTTCAACTGAATTTTTAAAACTTTCGTATGAAGCACTTAATTTGTGGTGTGACATTATTAAAATAAATAATAATAATTTTTTAGTAATTTGTGCATATACAAATCACTAAAAGTGTATAATTATTGAATTTTCGTTCCATGTTTATTTCGAATTCGGAAAATGAACTGCAAAATTTTTACATGTTACTGATACTACTCCCCTGGTCATATAGTTATTTAACAATGTGCGTTGTTTGCAATAATTAGAGAGCACTTTAATAATGAACGCTGCACGATGTAGGGAGTTTCCTAGGTTCTGTTATCAGGAAGAGGATGTTTTTTTTTAATTATCTTAAAATAGTTATAGGAGTATAACTAACTGACGAGGGGTAGGCAGAAAGGATGGATAGCCATACTGCTCTTTACTGACATAAATTCAGAGATTCTTCGATATTCATACAAAATTTGTTTTGTATTTTTTTATTCTTCTTCAGCATTCTTCCCTCCACATCAACCGTAACAAACGTAAGGTGTCGTAACAAACAGCTGAGTTCTTTGCAACCATGTTGATGTTGGCAAAGCAGCTGTCGGGACAGTTTCATAGAAATTAATAAACAAATTATGAAATGTATTGTATTATAAGAGTATTAACTGTTAAATTTAAACACCGTTAAAATATTTAAAAATATATGTACACTTTTTGAGAATGCCGCTACAGCCAACCGGTGTTGGCATCATCAAGTGTGTTTGTAGCACCCGATGATGCCAACATCGGTTGGCGAAACAGCTGTCGCGACATTCTCAAAAAGTTTATGATAAAAAAATTGTCATATTATAACAGTGTTGTAAATTTAACAGTTAATAATGTTGAATTGTCATAGTGTTTCGGCCAAAATGGACAATTTAAAAAGTTTTTCAAAATTAAAGCAGTTAAAATAAATTATTTATACTATAATATCCTTTTAGAACAGAATAATGGAAACTTCCAAATTTAACACCTACAGTCTGCCGGCACGGTAATGAACAGCGAACAGGATAGGATAATTCAATAGTAGCTAGTTACCGAATCAGAATCGCATCATTGCAAACAGGTTCCGCAAACAATTCATCAATCGGGGCGATGAGCGTACCCTTTAGAACAACCCTTTCGAAAATAGGGGAGGCAAAAACGTGACGAAAACTAAAGGAAGTTGTCTCTACAAGAACCCAGAAAATGGTAATGAAATATTTAACTTTTTTCCTTACATAACTATGAGTTTAAATGCTCTACACGAAGAATCCCAACAATTAAGGTATTACCAGGATAATACAAATTATAATAAATGAATTCTGATGAATTCTGATTGCTCTGCCATTGACGTGGGTGCAAGGTAAGTCACGAGGTAAATAACACTCGACTTGATCAGACACGTTTAGTTTATTTGCTATATAACTGAGTTACTAATTGACATGAAAAAATTAATCAAGTACTTAAAGCCGGCCACATTTGAAATCAGAATACTATGTATGAACCTAGAGTAGGAAACTCGAGAAGTATGTCAGGACAGAGCAGTTAGCGTTCCATCGTCATTCCTCTCTGCTTATAGCTCCGAGGAAACGGCATAATGGTTAATTAGTAAAATATGATTGATCAGTTTATGTTATTTGTACCTCCCACCTCAGATGAAATAGAGATAATTTCTGTATTTTTTTTCAGATCAAATTCTTGTAAATTTCTTCTAAACCCTCCAATGTGAAAGAATATTAAAAGCGTGAACGTACGTGTCGTGTGGCGTGTCGTGTCGCATAGCTTGCTAACGTAACAGAGAAAGTGGATATCTATCTATCGTGTCGGGGCGCGCTCTGACCTTTTTCAAGTCAATATAGTGACAACAATACAATTAATTAATTTATGAAAATAGCGCTATATAAATCATCCAATTTATTATTAAACTGATTCTGTAATTGAACGTATATATTCTCATATTGGCGAACAAGTTCGACCAAATTCTCAGACATTGTTCTTTGCAAAATATGCAAGCGCTCCCAACGGCCGACATAACATTCAAATTAATAATTCTAGAAACATTATAATTCAAACTTACTACATACTCGTATAGCAGGAGCCAATAAAGAGGTGTTGTCGAGTGTATGTAGATGTTAGAAAGCTCTCATATTTGGGTCATGTGCGAAGGTGAGAAAAATAGCACCTCCTTCGACTGATAATCACGGGCAAGATGGAGGAACGGCGGGGAGTTTACAGAAGACAGTTATCTTGACTGCGAAATATAAGGGATTGGACAGGAATGAAGAGAGTTGAGAACATGTTCCAAGTAGCGCAGGACAGAGACGCTTTCGCTGACACGGCACCAGAAGAATAAACATATTGTTTGACGTGTCGTGTTGCACCATAACCCCCACCATTGCCCTGACGCTGATCAAAACCGAGTGATCGCAGTCACGACGCGGAGCGGTGCGACATGCGGCTCCATATCAATGTGATTCTAACCATACTAATTGAATGGTTCCATGATATGGTTCCGCGATTCAATGTTATTCTAACCATACTAATTGTGGCGCATCACGACACACCACGACACGTTAGTATGTTTCTGCCGTAAGCCTAACTCGGAATTATCTACTCTATGGCCCTACTTGATAACATTGCGCTAAAATCGAATAAACACGTACAGAAAAAAATTAAATGTCATGAACATAGCCTAAGTACTATATCATGTACCTACTTATACCATTATGTACGTAGATATTGTCAAATACTCTAACGCACCTTTATTTGCCGTTGAACGCTCTTTTCTTATCTCTATAGCACAGTTTTGTTATATTGCATGCATAAAACCTATTATCTACGTATTTCTGAGAAAAATCGATGAACGCATATGGAAAATAGCTATATTATCGATAATATTGTTGACGAATCGAAAACACTTTATAGAATATAAACTTAGTAATGGTAAGGCCCTTTATATATTTTTTACTATATACGTAACTATTTCGAGATACCTTGAAGTGTGTAAATAAGTCATCTCCTTTAACACGGGTTGTTCCATACAAAATAATTTTCTTGTTTGAAGAAAATATCATTACGGTCATTAATATAACTGAAAACGTCTGTCTTTTAGAGTTTTATTAAATTTTATATGGAATTACATGTTTAGCCTGAAACATGTCATTTCATATAAAATTTAATAAAACGACGAAATAAAGAAGACAGACGTTTTCATTTAATATGAAGTTTTACATCATTGTTCGAGAAACAACAAATCAAGATCAAACACTCCAAGAGGGGCTTACGCGGCGTTACATTAAAGGCCAGGTGAATAAAAAAAATTATGCCAAAAAATTGCCGCACGGAAGCGCTTCTAAGTTTTCTTATATTGAAGGAGATTCGTCTCTTAAACGAGTTAGCATTCGAGATAGACCTTTTTAGATACTGCTATAGCAATTTGTGAACAGCCTAATGATAATAGCAACAATGAGGTAACCGTCATATTTTCTTTCACATGATTCTACGTCTATTTGCTTTGATGTTATTTTTGTCCACTCTTTGCATCGATTTAACTTGAGTTATTCAAAAATATGATAATAATAATATAAATGTGGGAAAACGATGATTTTGTAGGTCATTTATATAGTATACCTCATAGGTGAAACAGGGCGACAAGAACGTGATAACAAATTAGCACATATTAAAAAAATAAATTAAGTATCCTTACTCCAAACCGGTTTTGCAATGGACTAACGTTTATTTGTTGGGAACCCACAATAAACGAATTGCGAGAAAACCAATTCTTATGCTTGTTGAAAACAATATTAAACAAGAGCGGGGCATGTCGTTTCATTTGGAATTCTCTGAATGTTAAAACAATTTATTTACTCCCTTAAGAAGGTACAATTCCCTTCGCCGTTTCCCGGAAGTCACTAATTAATATTTAATAATTTATTGTAATGAAAAGATGAAGGCGTTATTCAAATGAAATGAATAAATTGAATTCATAATATCAATGCTAATTACCATAATACATATTGTCAGATACAAATAAAGGGTTGCTAAAGAAATTAATCAAAAGCATATACACTTTGAAAGGAAGTTTTACACAAAAAACAAAAAATTTTAATAAATGAAATGGTAAGCATGGCACAACCAAATCACTCAAATACTAAATGTCGGCCACGCGATGGTATCAGAAAAATCGACAAGCGTGCATGATACGATGTTGAGGAATCGAGATATAAGTGTGTCAGGACAGAACAGTGTGGCGGTCCATTATTTCTGCCTACCCCTTCGGACGGACGGCGTGACGATTAGTTAGTTAGTTAAATACATAAATAAAACTTCTTCTTCTTCTTTCTTCGATGGCCCTACAGCCCATATCGAGCCTTAGCCTCCAGTATTCTTCGCCTCCAACTCCTCCTGTCCTCCGCTTCGACCCTCCAATCTGACACTCTTAACAATCTTGTTCCATCTCTCCCAACTTCATCTTCCCATCGCAGCCTTGGTCGTCCAATTGGTCTTCTACCACCTGGGTGCCACTCCAGCAATCTTTTTGGGGTTCGCGATGACGGCATCCTCTGCACGTGACCGGCCCATCTCAGTCTATTCAGTCTGACCTGTGTGGAGAGACTGGGAGCTTTGTAAATATTGTACAGCTCGTCATTATGCAGCACTCTCCAGCCTTCACCGTCATTCACAGGCCCGAGAATTCTGCGAAAACTTCTTACTTAAATATAATACCTTGTGAAAATAAAACTTCTTACTTAAATATAATACCTTGGATTAATAAAACGGAATAGATTGCCAACCGAGAATAGCTTATAGTTTTATATTTGTTATCACCAGAGTACCTACATATCAAAATAGAATTTTGTATAAATATGTTACGTCAAGAAAAATACATAGTTAGACGAGGTAGTACGTGTAGCACTTCCATGTTATCTCGATCATTAAAGTTACCTTATCAGTGTAGAAAAGGAAGATTTACAAAAACCCGTTCCATAGTATAAACGGGTATTGTAAAAATACCTATGTTACATAATGTAATTACACGCATTACGAACAATACACAGTATTCTTGTCAGTTTCTTTATTGTGTAAAATACGCACATTTTTTGTGTAGTGTTCGACACTTGTCATTGAAGCGGGCAAGAGAAAATAAATTTAATTTAACCAAATAACGAAGCTGTTTGTAAATATGTAGCCTTGATATTTATTTGAAATAAAATACTAAGATTCTGTGAGGCTGATTCCGATATATAAGAAGGATAAAAATTTACCATTAGCTTGATGAGAAAATATGTACAGATGCATTTTATGAGATAGTGCAAGGCCCTCGAAAGAAACTTACATAATCTTTAGTATATTTCACTTAATAAAGAAGGGAAAAGAGTCATGGGACGAGTAAACGAAGAATTATTATTAATAAACACATTTTCGAAATCAAAAATTGGCATCCATCACCCATAATACGAGACAGGATTCTTTAAGATTTTATTGTAACTGAAACTTACTTGTATGTTTAAAATGTTAATAATACCGGTTATGTTGTGCCAAACAAAGTATTGTGTAGAATGTTTACGTCTAAAATAAAGTACTTCGTATTTCCTGCCTGCTGTCCTCGTAAATAAAAGTTTGTTGTTTTCACATTTACAATCCACTCTAAGATCTCTATTAACAAATTCCTGTATATTCGTATTCTGCATTTTTAAATATAAAGATTCTATTGCAGGTACATATCTCAGTCGTCAGCCTTCGACGCCCGCCCTAGACACATGCGTACACGCAAAGTGACGCTTGTACCGAGACAGATGGGTATTCCGTTTTATGAGAAAATCCTTTGCATTTTTTATCACAAAGGAGACATGCATATTACATGCCAGTTTTCACTACGATTTACTAGCAGTATCTCGAAATCCCTTTTCAATGGAAACAATACGGTTTTGACGATTTATATCTAACGCTAGAGGGCGCTGTCTGCTCAATGTTTTCTTCCCCATTTTCATTTCACGCGGGACCTACATTACACGTACGTGATTTCACTATTGAATTGAAAAGATGCGTTCTCATGTGCGAAGTAATTTACTATATTTTTTCCTATAATTATTATTCTTCTTTATCTTTACCATTTCCCACTTTAAGAAGGGTGGGCCTCCTAAAATGATTTCTCCAGGACGTTCTGTCTTGGGTCTGCCCCCTATTGAGTCCACATTTATTCACAGTGGCCTCGATAGATGACCTCTATGTCGCCAAATGCCATCCTCTACTATTCTGAACCGTTAGGATTCTAAGGAATGACTTTATAATGTGGTCATCTTCTTTAAGCATTGCGTTACAAAAAAACTCAATCTGGCTTTCTAAACCTTAATACCATCTAAAAGGGGCGAACTTGAAACTGCCCTGGATATTATCGTTGCGGAACTTATCCAATTTAGTTACGCCTCTAGCCCATTTGGGCATCATTTCGGTCATGTGGAGCTTTTGCTCGTGAGTCTTTAATAGCCCAACACACCGTAAAGGATTGCCGATCGGACAACTGTCTTGTAGACCTTGTCTTATTATGCTTAACCAACACGTTCATACGAAAATATAGAAAATTGGTAGTATAATATAGTAACTTTAGAAAATTTCGATAACCCAGAACAAATACTAAGAAAGACCGCTCACCGAGCAGTGAAGGTAAATCGAAGTCACCCAAGAAAAAAAAATAGTACAAATGTTACCTTGATACAGCGCGAAGAGATGGTGTCCAGGGACCGCCCGCCCGCCCAGCATGATGCGCTGCACCTCGCCGGCCTCAGAGCCGCTCTCCGACTCCGACATAGCCACGCCGCCTCCGGGCCGGGCACTGTTTACTCGCCGGTAAAATAAGTTCTTTGCCACTCCGGCAGCAGAACTCATCTTAGGATCCCTCATAAGAACTTCTTCATTTTGGAGTGAAACCGGTTTTATATTCAATGAAGCGTATCCTTTATTGTAAATGTCAAAATTAGATGAATTTGTGCGGTCGATTTTTTTATTATCGATTGTAGCGTACAACCCTTCAGACTGTCTAGTCTTTGAAATTTTCCCATAAATATTGTGAACGTCAGATGGAGTAACGTTGTATCGGTTTATAGGAGACCGTCCTTGAATGCCATCCAACGATCTAGCTACTCGGAACATTTGTAATTGGCTTCTGGATTGGCGTGTTACAACTTCTGGTTCGATATGTCCGCTTGTTTGAGAACTAGCGAGATTTTCATATACACTTTTCAATTTCGGGGTTTCCGGAATGTAGCCACTTGAGAAACTTACGCGTTTTTCTCTCATTGGTTCCTTCAGGGGCTCGGCTGATAAACTCCCCTTTCGGAATATTGGCTGAAGCACGTTGCTTCCTTCAGCGGAGCCTCCTTTATTTTCGTTTTGTGGACCTACAGGAAGACTCATATTTTTATTCTTTGTCGGAATCTGTCTCCCGGGAAAATTTCTTATAGTTACGTCATCGGTTGTACCAATGGTGTACCTACCAGGGACACCACGAACAAAATGTGGGTTTACGATGGGTTGGGTCAGGTTAGGCTGAGTCGTATAAGGCACACTAGGTTGAATATTAGGGGCAATTTCGTTTGTGAATTGCTGAATTCCAGTGTAAGACTGCGTTATGTTTTGATCTATGAAATATGGAAGACTGTTACTTCTTTGTTCGTAATTTCGAACGAATCTAGGGCTCACGCTCCGGCACCGCCAGGGAGGGGATCCATACACGTTGCCTTCGTTGTACATAGCCTGTCGGTTGTACATGTCCGTCGAAGAGAGAGCTTGCCTCAACAGGTCCTGTTCTTGTTTCTGTTTAATCTTCTTTAGTTGTTGCCAATAAAACGCCTCGACGTTTCTGAGGTTATTAATTTTTTGCTGTCCAGGATTCTTATCTTTGCCGACATCTGTGGTATTTGTTTGATTCGCAGTTGAAGTGGGTGACATCGTGGAAACGTGTTTCCCCACAGGTGAAGAGGTCGATAACTCGGTTTTATTAAACTTTTCGTAATTCAAATTTGTCCCGGAATCAGTCAAGCTTTTATGAGTATCTGGGGTGCTGTTAGGTGTGCTAGTTTCAGACTTTTTCTCATTTTCTTCCTTAAATTTATCAGGCACGGCGTTTAATATCACAGGACGATAAATCTTCATTTCTTGACTAATAATTGGATTAATTCTGGGTTTTGGTTTGGGACTAGCATTCTTTAAATTCTCATATTGCGCTACTGACATTATCGCATCGTCTAAAACATCCGACTCGATGGTAACTTTACTAGTAAGTTTACAATCCGTTTTCGATGGATTCACGTTTTTATTTAAATCATTATCGGCTTGGGCACTCCGCAGAGAACCTTTCTTCATTTTGTATTCAGCCGGAGAAAGGCTTCGAGCTCGCAACTGTTTCCTCTGTTTTACCTCAGACTCCTTTTTTGGGCTTACTGTAATGGGGGTTGTGGATATTTTCATTTCCGCGCCAACGGAAATAATATCCTGTACATTAAGTTCACTCGGCAATGTGAATGTGTTGCGCGAAACGGGTTCATTTTGATTGTTATTGTTCGCATTTGGTGACACATCTTTATTTATCTTAACGTTTTTTTTCTCATGAAAATAAAAATCGGATTTTTTTTTAGCGGATTCTTTCGATTCTGGTCGAAGAGATGAGCTTTTAAGCATAATAGGTCTAAATTGTTTAGTTATATAAACGTCTTCTGTGGGCGAAAATTCTGTTATCTTTAATTCGTTACCAGTCGCAGGATAATTTTTGGGAGAGTATTCTTGCGATCGCGATTGACTGTCGACAAATTTTCTGGGAATTATTTTTGGTGGTCCTTTTTCGCTTTTATCTTCAGATGTCAAGAAAATATTTTTTCCGCTTATTGGCGAACCAGAAATGGAGTCAGTATTCTGAGAGGACTTTTGTAACGGAACCTTCTTTTTTATTTTAGTTTGACTGTTATCTGTATCTTGTAACCCTTCGGACACTAAGGTGCTGCTAGAGGAACTTAAGTCGATGTCACTATCCCTTTTTAAAGGGCGGGCGTTATTAGTATTCGCCCTGTTCTCTTCTTGGAAGTAATAGCGAGAGGGTTCCTCCGCGGCACTGGCTGCCGCTTCGTCCTGCCCCGACGAAACTTCGCGGGGCGCGGCAGTAGGCTCCGCTGGCGGATCTCCCTTTTTGGATGATCTCGACGGAGACGAAAAAATGGATGGGAATATTTTTTTTAAAGAGCTGCGCTTCTTTGTTTTATTATCCATTGTCAAGAGTTCTATCAAACTGGCATAAGCATCCGAGTTTTCGTGCTGCTGAGTAGCAGAATGAAGATTTTTTATAAATCTTAAATCTTCGGGAGTCTTAAGAGTGATTTCGCGGCTTATTTGTTTTGAATTACAACTTTCAAATTCTTTATCTGTGTCCGTCGAACTGTTTGCACAGTTGGGCTGGTTGTGTTTCTTCGAATGAGAGTTTTGCTCGCGGTTATATTGATTCAATGTTACTTCGCTCGGAGGTTTATTTTGGTTACTGGATATCCGTTTACTAATACTGAGTGTACTTAAAGTAGCATTATTGATTTCATTGTTCTCAACTCCTTTGCTTTCATTAGTAGGACTGCCTGCAGCTCTGGGTGGAGGAGAGCTCGTTTTCGTTTTTATTTTGATAACGAATCTCTCGGAAGCCTCAGATTCGCTGTCGTTGTCATCTTTGAACGGATTTTTACGGTCAATAATAACATCACCCTCCAAAAATTTTTCAACCGTATCATGTTCACTCATCAAAGCTGCTTATGGAGACAGATGAAATAAAAAAGAAACCTTCTCAAACGGGATGTTTTGCGCCAACGTTCAGTATCCTCTAAGCCGGCCGTGCGTGGTCATTACCGATGATAAAAAGTAGTGACGTTATCCGATGCGAGATAATCGGATAGATAGCTGTTCCGGTGAGCTGTCATCGCCTAGCAACACGGAACCTTGAGGATTGTGTCGGTTGGTCGCTGGCAAACAAGGAAATGTTCTGAAACAATAAGAAAATAACATATGTATAACAAATGCGAAAATTCAATCTAATAGCACATTTACAATAAGTTTAATATGTAATTGCAAATAAAATATTGTAATAAACAATATAAATTAAATACTTGTTAACTAATATGAACACTATTTTATTAATTTTTTAACCAATCGGTTTCGCTCACGCCCAAGATTCGTAGAGGTTTCAAAACACATTTTACATTTTAAAAAGTTGTTTAGTTTGTTTTGTAATTCGACAAAGCTCTGGCAACAGCGAAACCGGTAGTAAAAACAAAATAAAGTGGTGTAAACGTGGCATTGTTTAAATGATTTTAAACAATGCCACACCATAAATTAATTCCTTCATACGAAAAAACATGTATTGTATGTATAAACAAAGATAAGCTTATTAGTTATTTAGTGATCGACTTAAACAAATAAAAATGTAAAGCACATCTCGGTTTTAAATTTATGAATTTATCCACAATTCAGAGAAATGATTCTTATTCAATTTCAAAACAAATAATACAATTACGTTTTTCAACTTATAAATAAACAACGAACGTGTGCCTTTAATCGATTATTTTATTTCCATAACTGGAAATCAACTTAGCGAAATGGGGATTCCCGAACGCGGTCATCCAGTTATTTTAAAGGCCACTTCCTTCCACTTGATGTAACGACAAAGCGGAATGCCGACAGGTTCTTTAAACGATGGAAAAGGCCACCAATTAAATGCAATAACTATTAACATCACTGGACCACACTGATAACTGTAAAGATAATAACTTAAACCTCACATTTCAAAATGACATCACCACAAAAGTATTCAAATTATATAATGAAAAATAAACTTTTAAATATATCACTAACACCAAAATTTCAAAAAGTATACCCGTAATTGTTTTTGTATGACTTAAACGAAACGAAAGATAATCGACGAAATAAACAGAACCAAACTATCATACAAAATTACATATAAAATATTAAAATTAGTCAGAAAAACCTTCCAGATATTATATTAGCTATACTTAAAAACGAATTAACTAACATAGGCAGAAAGTATAGACTGGCACGCTGTTCATTTCTGAAATAATTATTTGACTTCCTCTACATTCATACATCGTATCATGCGCGCACGTCGATTTCTCCGAATCCTCACGTGGTCGACATTTAATATTTGATTAATTTGATCGTACTACGTTAAAAAGGTTTACTAATGTTACACCGTATTATTAAAAATAATTTAAACACGCTTTTTTATTAATGAAATAATATAATGAATAATTTCATTATAAATTATATTCTGTTTTAACAAACCAACCGGTTACGCTCTCGCCGGAGCTGCTTCAGTATTAAATAAATTTTCTTATTGATAGTCAAAAAATGTGTTCAAGTGAACATTTTGGCAGTTGTCAAAGGTGTATTTTCGAAATTTGTTAGAACTATTTAGAATTTGTTTCGAAGCAAATTTGAATTATTTCATTAAAGTTCTTGACGGTGTTGTGTAATACTATAGCTATATGTAGTTGTAGTTATATAGTTATCACAATGCAATTCCAGTCAGCAAACAAAGCCAGTTTCTATGATGATCTCCATGTTAGTATTAAGTATGAGGATAGTGACGTTAAATTTAAGAAACTTCTGAAGACTGCACGGTCAGTCTTTCCTAGTGAGCCCTTGGAGTAATTGATTTTACAAAACGAGGTATACAAATCATCTTAAATAATAATAATAATAATCATAATAATAATAATAATGATAATAAGAAGACGAAAAAATTAAAAGTGGGGAAAAAATAAAATATAAGTGTTCTTAAATTATTTCCTAGTGAGCCCTTGGAGTAATTGATTTTACAAAACGAGGTATACAAATCATCTTAAATAATAATAATAATAATCATAATAATAATAATAATGATAATAAGAAGACGAAAAAATTAAAAGTGGGGAAAAAATAAAATATAAGTGTTCTTAAATTATTTCCTAGTGAGCCCTTGGAGTAATTGATTTTACAAAACGAGGTATACAAATCATCTTAAATAATAATAATAATAATCATAATAATAATAATAATGATAAGAAGAAGACGAAAAAATGAAAAGTGGGGAAAAAATATGATCGAGTGTCGAATGAAAATATAAGAAGTGAATGCGGTGCGAATGATGGTGTCATGAACAAAATAATGAAAGGATCATTAAGATGGTTTGGACATATGGAAAGAATGAATGAAGAAAGAATGGTAAAAATTATATGTTAATGATGTAAATGGAACCAGAAATAGAGGAAGACCAAGGAAAACGTGGCACGATCAAATAAATCAAATATTGAATGTCGGCCATGTGAGGAGTCAGAGAAATCGACGCGCGTGCATGACACGATGTATGAATGTTGAGGAATCGAGAGAAATATGTGAGGAAAGAAAGGTGTGGCAGTCCATTCTTTCTGCCTACCCCTTCGGGGAGACGGCGTGATGGTTAGTTAGTTAGTAAGTTTAAATTATTTAGTTATAAGACCATATTAATTTATCTAAATACCACAAAAACCGCCCGCGTTCTATTTATTAGAAACCAACTGGCCTGGAGGCTGTAAAAATAAGAACCTCTGCATAAAAAATTGCTTATACTCGTATGCATAATGCATACTCGTATATATGGTATACGTACATCATACAGTAACTTGTTTTTAGTAGTAATATTTGTACACTTGAAATACTCCACAAATATAATTGAATAGTTTTTTTTAACTTATTTGTTTCCTCGATTATTTATTTTAATAGATATTGCCTCCTTAGAACGAGTTACCCCAGTTGGGAGGTATTAAAACCATGTACTTAGTAAATGATCAATAAATAAATAAAAGATCTAACGATCTGTGACATAGGAATTGTCTCCTAAAAGGTCCTACTGTCCCTCTCTTAGGTGATCTTCCAGGTGAATGGTGTCCAGATGGAATTTCATTAGCAGCTGTATTTATCCATTCTGGCTTCATGGTCCTTCAGTATCATCTTCTGGATCTACTCCATCGAACAATGTCCTCTATATCACAAGTGTTTTCTCACTTCAATGTTACAGATACGATCTCGGAGAGTTACTCCAGTAACAGATCTTAGGACCATTTCAGATGTTCCTAGAAGCCCTTTAGTTCGTATAGTATCGGCCCGCGTCTCCGCAGCATACGTCATATTTTACACGGATCTCATATAAATTCCGACCTTGCTTTTTATGCGGAAGTGTGCTTCCAGACCAGATTTTTAGATACCCTTACACGGCAGACGCTTAATTGACTTGTTCGAATACTTTACATAGGTCATTAAATGGTGGATCATGGCTGCAGATCTCTCCTTCTATAAAGCATTAGTTTACATTATTTAACAAACGTCAATCCGTTCCCAAAACCATGTCTATGGTAAATGAAATATATTATTATATGTATAATAAACATATAATTATGAAGTATCTTGTCTAGAATATGGTGAAATATGAATATTGGAAAACACCAATTGCACCGCGTATACAAAACGGGGAGGTGTCGAAATTTTAGTTCATCGAAATAAAAACAAAACACACTAAGATCTTTTTCTTCTACCTTTCTATAAACCTATGTGGCTTGTTCTTCGGAGTCCTCCTGTGAGGTAGATTCCCAACTGTCCTTGCATATTTAATGAGGTCTTCCACGAGGATGCGTCATGTGAAGAGAATTATGCAGTGCAACACAGGGAAAGAAAAGAAGAAAGAAAAAAAAGAAAAGAAAGGTCTACGACATGTGTATACTGCCCATGATGACATACGGACTAGAGACGATAACTCTTACAGCAAAAAGTGTCCACAGGCTCAAGTGTACACAGAGATCCATGGAAAGACAGATACTTGGTGTGAGCTTGCGTGACCGCATAAGGAATGAAGAAATCAGACGCCGCACCAGGGTTGCTGACGTCATGGACCGAGTGGCAAAATTGAAATGGCAATGGGCTGGACACTTAGACAGGGTGGCAGCAGATGGACACCCAGGATACTCAGTTGGAGACCATGGGAAAATAGGCGAAGTGTCGGAAGGCCACCGATGAGATGGACCGATGATATTGTCAAAAGGGTTGGAAAATCGTGGATAGAGGGCAGGATAGAGACGAGTGGAGGAAATTGGAAGAGACCTATATCCAGCAGTGGAGGGAAGAAGACTAGCAAAGAAGAAGAACACAGGGAAGTCTGTCGACTCTATCTTACAATATCCTCAGTCTCACATTATTCTAGTGTTCCTCATGTGGTCTCTTAGAGTTTTGCCTGTTATCATCCTAAGTGCCATCATCTCGGATGTTCTCAAAACTTGTTAGTAAGATGATAATAACTAAGATGATGTATTAAAAAAATATATTTCATAAAAATTAGAAAGTATTAAAACATTTATTATCCACGGTTTACATTTTACATTAAACGACTTTACGATCTAAAATATATAAAGTATGTAAATAATTTAAATGAGTTTCGCTCACTAAAAATATTGTACAAGTATTGTATAAATTAAACATATGTATAGTATGTTTTAAGTTAAGTATCAGTTTACAAGTTTTAAAGTTAATGCAATATGACATATTTATATTATTATACGAGTATTCACGCATTGGATAATATTTTGATGTTTGTTTGTTTACTCTAAGGTTACACAGTACAAATAGTTAGCGTAATGTATTTCTTGAAAACTAATTGTGATTAATTACGTCTCTTGAGATTAGCTTTCCGCGTAGACCTTGGCACTAACCTAATTAATATATGTACGTGCGATTCGCGCGTTTTCTATAACATGTTTAAAATTACGGTCATATTGAGAAGAAACGGCTACAGAAACACCAAACTGCTTACACTGAATCGTGTCAAATGTATTTCGATAACTTACTATATTCAATATTTTTTATTTATTTAGATAGGTGTTCATCTCAACAACTTGTAGATTGTTAATATATGGTACTAGATATTCTTACTATTTTGAGTTCCAGTATAAGTAGCAGTAGACTTTCCCTCAGGGGAAGATCAAGAGAGGCGTGGGACGCAGAAGAATATCTTGGAATGAAACAGCAGATAATGGAATGGTTTGCTGACTGTGGGTAGCCTCATATACGCTTCAATGGACAGGAATAGAATGGACCAAGTTGTTGCAAACATCTAGTAATGGATATGCAGCAAAATAAGAAGAACCAGTGGACGGGACATTTTTTTGAAGAACGTAAGATTAATGGGAGAAGGTTATATGAGGAAAACATACACATTAGATCGCATTCTAGCCCTCTTAGCAAGTGGAATCCGCTAGATACTATAAATTATAGAACATTTAAGAAGATTCTGTGAGGTTTGTTTTTCGTTTTAAATAATATTTTTTTTATTTCGCATTTGAAACAAATCTGTATTACGAAGTGGGATGCTTTATAACAAATTGATTGGGAATCAAAAGATTTACAACAAGGTTAACCCCATTATTAATCGAGTTCTTATAAATGACTCAGAATCGAGTTTTGATAACTTTTTTGAATAAATAATACGTCTCTGAGAATCTCTTAAATTTAAAAATATATATATTGTTTAAAAATATATACATTATAAAGGGAAAATACATTATAAAAAGGGCTTGTACCATTAATGTCTCCTTGTTTAATACTATAATGCTTCAAAATAATTGCCAAAATTAATAACTTAAATACTTAAAAATTTACACATAAACATGTACTAGTTAGTTAGCTCACAGATTATTTTTCGATTTTCGAAACGTGGACACAAAGCCCTCACCCATTTCACGACAGGTGAATTTCAAATGCCCTCACAAGCATACAGAGCTATTTGTTTTTGAGTAAATGTACAAAAATTGTAAAGAATAGTATGCAGTAGTTGTGAAACATTGATTTAAAGGGACTAGGATATTGGTTTTGGATTTATTGAGTACCGAAATAGTTTATAACATAAATATGACACGACGATATATAGGGTTAAAACAGTTGATCAATACTACATTAATATAAATATTGATAAGCAGAGCTCGAAAACATTCCTTTAAATTTCTTTTGTACGGATGCAAATTACAAGATGAATGAACCGCCATTTGACTTTAACAAAACCAGACGCCTCTACAATAGTATAAATATACACGATCTCTATAGAAATGATTAAAGGAACATTATTCAATACTCCACGGTCACTTCAAGACATCTCTTGCTTTAAGTATGAATAAACATTTCGCCGCAGGAGTAAACTGATACAGTGAACCACCCACGCGTACTATATTCCAATACTTATTTTGTTGCACATACAGGTATATATACATATTAAAACGATCGCTGGCGAATACATGTATACACCAATTTATATGCAGAATCATTACATATGTCTGAGAAATTAGAATCAATTGAGAAATTCTAGATCAAGTGGATGAATTTGTATATTTAGAAAGTGTCTACAAATGATGGGCGAGTGGAGAGGGATATTGAAAGAAGGATCGGTGCAGGTAACAGAGTGAATGATGTTTTTGAAGTTGTCACCAGAAAAAATATGTATACGAGTATATCCAAGAAAGAAGAACGAATACACTGAATGTGTGAATGGAGCACGACATGGATTTTAATCGAGAAAAACGTGGCAGTACAAAATGTATCAAAATTTAAATGGATGAAGAACTGCAGAACATAAATGCACGCAAGACTTCTAAGTATAGCGCAGAGACAACACTTCAGAAAGGAGAAGGAGAAAAGAGAGACCTTTGGGAGACAGTGTCGATACAACTGCTAACGTCTTCCACTACACTAGATGCTCCAGAGTTTGTGGATCCAGGATTGATATGGTTATATATGGAGCCACATCTCTGAAGGACTATCTTCCTCGGATACGAGGGACAGCCGATGATGACTCATACTAAATATACTAAGTTTATAACTAAGTTATAAGAACAGCATTTTATAAATCATCCATTTATCATTCAAGAAGTTGAAATCGAACTGTGTGTATTCCTGCTTCTGCCGACTCTATCAGAGGGTGCACCAACAATCAAAGTAACCGACATCAAAGCCTAAAAATCCTGAAGCTGACTAAAATGACGATCTTCGTAGCAGAGTGGCAAGAACTATGATTGATCAGTTTATTTTTATTTTTTTCGTTATTTACCGTGCAACATTTTTATCATACTAATTTTGAAACAAATCGAGGTAATAAGACTTTCAGTATTAATAACAGACTTATATGTATTATGTCTATCAATGATAATTCCGATGTATTATAAAATGGCAATGCTTAGCTTTAAAAAATATATATATATTTTTTTTTTACTAAAACACTGTTTCCTCCACCCTTAAGTTTACCTCACCCGACGATGAAGTGTAAAAAATTTCATTATAACTAACTAAATTATTATTGTAGTGATTTGGACAAAACTTAGTACAATTATAGAAAACATTAATTAACCTTACAACACTAAGCTTTTAGCTTTAATGTGGAGACTTTCGCCTTGGTTTTATTCCGCGGTAAAACGCTGCGCATAGCAATACGTTTATTGTTACATATTTACCATATGTACAAACAATAAGTAAATTTAAAATAACATAATTCAACTTCTTAAATTAACAAACATAAGTGTTTGTTACATTAAATTATACTAGTTGCAACCCGTGAAATATTCACGGAAATTAAGATTTTCTACCTTTTAAAAACTTGGTTCACTACAATCGTTATCACTAATAAGTTTTAACTTTCAATTTTTTTTTCCGCACACGTTAAAATTTCACGATTAAAAATGCCAAATCGTTCTTCTTTTGTTTTATACATTTCTGCCATACAACAATAATCAGAACTAATTTCAAAATCAGAACAAAATTCAAAGAAGTATTCCTCTCTCGTTCTCTTGTATTCAAAATATTCTCGTACTCTTTCATAATGACAATCGATTTGTGACTATTTATATTATGATACATAACATTTATGCGAAAAAAGGAACAGGGAGATTAATTACATTATAAAATCATGAAATGACGAATAATTTATTTATTATGTTTGGAACAAACTGTTCATATCTGTAAATGTAAATACAGCGATATGTTTCTAATTTCAAATATATATATAATAGTTAATTGCATAGATTTTTGTAAAATTGAATTAAGTAATCTATGCGCAAATGATGCCATTTGATTGGACACAAATTCAAAATAAAAATATGTTGTTATTATTATTATACAAACGAAATCGATATAGTATAAATCTACTTACGTAATATTTATAATGTCTGGCTTAAATCTAAGAATTATTATCATTACATTTATAATATGTACATTCCAACATTGCGGCGCTTTAGCCTTACCTGCCTCCGACAGTCTTCCGCCGCTCCAATTAATCTATGTATGTACTAGTATATATTATATTTCTATGAAGAATCCAAATGTAAACAATGCTAATAAATCAGTTATTGGTCGATAATATAGCAAACCCAGGGCCCCAAAAACAAAACAAGGAAATGAATCAAATATCGGCAAGCATTATTATGACGTCTTGCTGCTTCGCAGAACTTACCTTAATTACAAGGGGATGCCGGGTGATATCACACCCGATTGCCGCCTGACAGTTTGATTTGGACAGAGCACTGTTAACTTGTGGCAGATGTTCGGCTCACCCCACGTATTAAACAACACAATCGTGATACACAACCTGAATGCGGGGACTGTCTGCTAATGTTTACTTAGCGTTATCAAACTCATGACAGTCGCACACCTTTTGCGGTATAAAAACATGCATATCACGTTTGGAATATTCACACTTTTATTACACTTTCAAAACTTAATACTAATATATATGTTTCACTTCTACGCTTGCGTTTGAATAGACAAAAAATGGTTCGCTGTAATAGTTAATACAGCTGACAAAAAACACAAAACTTTTTTGTTTGACACATAATTGCACAATAAACAATCAATGTTTTTAACTAAAACTATATTTTAAGTGTAAATATAAGAAAATGGGAGATTAAATGACTAATCAGTAGTAAATCACAACTTTTAGGAATTTTACAGAAACTTTTAATAGCGTTTACATTACTTTTGAACGACTTAAAAACAATTTCCGATACTTTTCAAACGTCAAACCGAACGCGCACGAGCGGCAAAGCGCACGCCATGGGAACGAGTAATATGTATAGAACTTTTGTACTGAGCGACAAAACTTTATTTAGCGTGTGGTGAGGGCGCTAGTTGTCTAATAAACGTGAATCACAGATATTCACAATGTCTAATCTGCATAATACTTCTATACTAGATTGACTGTTGGGAATTTAGTTCTTAGTTTTACCACATGCAAAAAGGATACAGCGCACTGTAATTCATTTTGCCGCCACATTTTTAGAAAACGTTTCGGTTATGCAGAAGAGTAATCTTGACGAAAGTTCTTAAGTTTATAACTCTCAAACTCAAACATTATTCTTGTTTAACATACATCAATAGAATATTTTAAGTAAGCTAACATTACCGCGTCAACAAATCGCTTTTAATATTTAATCATGTTATAATAGATACCTACCTGGTACATAGTGTACTTAACGGAATCTGGCAAGTTTTGTATTGTCGAAGCCTACTTTAATTTTGTTAACTATAACTCACCAAGAATGTAGTAGAAATTTACTATGTTCATTTCTATACTTTTGTTACCCGCGCTTTTTTTAAATGCACAATTAGGCTAGGCGCTGACTGTGACTTTTTGTTGCAGTAACTTTTTGTAACTATCACGTTGTGTCACCGTGGATGCGCTCACTACTGGTGACAAAATGTTCATTTGAGCGATGGATTTCGAAGAGGTCGCAGTGATTTGCGCTCTTGAATTACGCAGAAGGAAAATTAAGCGAAAGAAACGCTACTGGGTACATCCCATATATAATGAACGATTATTAAAAGGAAAATTTTACACCCTGTATTCTGAATTACGTCAATATCCTCTTAAGTTTTTTAATTATTTTCGTATGTCAATAAACAGTTTTGACGACTTGTTATATTTGTTGGGACCTTTAATAACATTTCAAGATACATCATTTCGTTCTGTCCCTTGGCAATATGATAAAATATAATATGTAACTCTTTATACATACATACCTAAAAGTTATAATGAGTAAATAATGTCAAATAAATATCCATAATATCTACAAACCTGTATTTTCTTTTTGTGCTTGTGTTAAAGTTGTTGCTGGAAATAATTTAATAGAAATATCCTCCCACAATTTCCTTTTTAAATTAATATCCGAAAATTCTTTTAAGTTTTTTGTATACAAAGCTGGCCTTTTCTCTATTTCTTCTATTAAAAACTCATTGTCTATATCATCTTCTCGCAGAGAAGCCATCTTTTAAACTGAAAAATTCGCAACGCACGTCCGTTCGGTAGGCGCCTGCCGGCAGAGTGACAAAAAGTTTCTAGTGAGCGCACTCCCATACCAATGTACAGGCCGGGTGATAGTCACGTCACGCTAATGTCGCCGGCCGCTGGAACATTTTGTTGCCGCATTGTCCCGTCGCCACAGTGAGCGCACTCTCATTTACCTCCATAGCACTTGACTCGGCGACAAAATGTTACTGTGACTTTTTGTTACAATCAGCGGGGGCTCTTACCATACTTGTAGGCGATTTATTATATTCACAATATATTTTTAAGTTATTATTTTTTTTCCTGAACCTTTCAAATTCATTAATATTTGAATTAAAAAAACATAGAACTTATTAATTGTAATCATTCAAGAATTAAAATCAGATTTCATTCAAAGTTATTGTTTTGTAACAATCTTTTCTTCTCTTGTATCATATTGGGCCTACACTAAAAAACTTATGATTTGCATTTTCTAGCCCAAAACACAAAAAGTTTTTTGATTTATTTACAACAAAAACATCAAATATTAAATCATCATTGCATACTCACTTTTATATCATTGCATACTCACAATTATAACGGATAAGTTAAAACTTCCAAGTTTTTTAACATAATACTTCCATCTGCAAGGATACCAGAGGAGTGGCACTTGAGCTTTACAGTATGAATATTTAAGAAAGATTAAAAAACAAAACCAAGAAACTTCTTTATCCTCTTGGTTTAGGTCGTATAACCTGTTTGTGACGGTGGGCTGTCCTGGGATGATGATGTCCAGCCATCTCTCCATCTTTTCGGCGGGCTTGCTGGTAATCTCTTGCTGCTTGGGTTTTCATCTTTAACAATTTTTGCAATTCTTGTATTCTCCTTGCGGTCCACGTGGTCTCTCCAAAAGTGCCTTCTGCTTCTACCCCATCTCACATGTCCTCAACACCACAGACAGACCTTATCATTTCATTTCTGATCCGATCTCTGAGGGTTTTGCTGCGTAGGAGCGTAGGGTTCGCATTTCTGCTACTCTAAGAAGGTTCTTAGTTCTATTGATATCAGGTCTGACCTCTATTCCATACGTCATGATGGGGCGAACGCATGCCTTGTATATCTTATCTTTACTTTTGGTTAGCATGTATTTGTTTCTCCATGTGGTGTCACGCAAGCAGCCAGCCACGGCTGTCGCTTTGTTGGTTTGTGCTCGCACCTCGTCATACAGGTCACTGTAGCTACCGATCTCTATGCCTAGGTAAGTGAATCGCATGACTTGCTCAATAGGTGTGTTATCGATGATCAGTTTACATCTGAGAGGCTAGTAGAAATCGTCATGTTATATTTTTTAGATGTGAGGTGGAATTTGTAGAGCATTCTCTGAACTAATGGGGAATATCACTGCAATGCTCATCTCTGAAACTTTTAATCAGTATAATAAGAACAAAACTTGAAACGGAAGTTCAAATCAGAGAGGAAAAACAGATATTATAAATATTATAAAGGAGATCAACACAAATGCCAGTACAAAGGTTTGATGCAAAGGAGAGCTCTCGAGAGTTATAGAAACATCTATTGGAATTAGACAACAAAATAGCCTGAGCCCCTTCCTTTTAAATGTAATAATGGATAGAATAATTGAAGAAGTATCATCTCTTAACTCAAAACAAAACGCTTAAAACAGAAAGAAACACGACCATCAGAAAGATGTGTGATATCCAGGATGTTGTTAGATGGGGGAGACAGAAAATAAGGTATTGGAGGGACCATGTAGGAAGAATGGATACACAGAGATTACCTACATGAGAAACCAGAGGAAAGAAGAATGCCTGGATAACCTCTCAAGCGATAGAAAGACAGCTCACATTGCAAGAGGCAGCAAACGCTACATAAACAGGCCTTGATGACCTCCGAACAGTTTAAGAAGAAGAAATTTAAAATATAGTTATAAAAATATCTAGGGGCTCTGTTCGTACATTGTTTTTTTATGTGGATCGTCAATATCCAAAATCTTTGTTTCTTAAAACATTGTTTTGTTTGGAAATCTATAAAGTTATCGTATCAAAGAAAATTGTGGTGACGTTGCTTATTCATGAGAAATATCATTGGCAATTTCATTGGACCAAAACATAAATAGCCAGCATAAATTTAAAATACATTTAAAAGAACGTGCGTTATTGATGACCCAAGATTATAATATTATATTATATAATAGTACAACCGAAAAACCTATGACCTCTAGTAATCCTACATACAATAGCATAATTCTGTTCGCTCACAATACAATCGCTAACTCACAATCAGGTAGTCTTTTGTATTGTAACAAAGAAAAAAGTACAATGTGTTGTTATAAATATTTAAATATTTAGTGAATTAACCCTTATACTTATACAAATATACGGAACTGGTTGACTCTTCCGATATAAAAATGTATTTAGAAGCCGGCTGGTGCTTGCCCTCGAGATGTCTGTGATGCAACAAAACAGAGTGATGGTACGCCAGGTAGCATGAATTCAGTGTGGAGTCCTGTGAATGGTGGCAAGGTCCAAAAATGAAACAGCTTTTCAAATATAAGGCGGCAGTCAGTGAAACGAAGGTGAAACTAGACAGAAACCTTGAGTTTTGAAAAAGACTGTTCTCGTAAAGAGTGCTCGGGAAGATCTTTGATGAAAGAACTGCAAGTTGGCATAATTATCCTTCTACAACGGTGTACTTCCCAATAGGGTGTTTCGCTAGTGGCGCCATATTGGGACCCGCGTATGAAGTTGCACTATCCTATAATAAGAGCACTCTTTTGTATTTCTTTTTTTTGACTAGGCCTTTCATCGCTAACCTCTCCTGATCTCTTTATTTAATATACATGATTACATAATATTCATACAATAAATTTCAGTTTTCTTTGGCATACAGTGTGGGAATGAAAAACAATTCCATAACAGTCTAGGGAACACCCAAAATGTGGAGAGCCCCTCTCGACTGAGCGGAATCATCTTGTTGAACCTGTAGATTCTCCGCCTCGCTTACTCAGTCTAGAGCCAGCTCCCTTACACATCTTGTGTCTGGGACGCTCGCTAGAGGACTCCGGACTCTCAACCTGCATACTTCACTCCCATACCATATAACTTCACGGAAAATATTAATACCTTTATCCCTCATTGTTTCAAAGTAACATAATTTCACAAAAAAGTACTCATTATTTATCTTTAGGTGCCGAATACTTCATTAGCTGTCTGATACAACAGGAATATATAGAATTACTTTTTTGCTGAAATTGATATAAGGCCCCAATGCAAATAAAAACATCATTTTTATTTTCACAAATGAAACACCAACCTTGAAGGAGGTTATTTCATTAAAAAAAAACACATTATAAATCAGCGTATTTATTATTACAATTTATTGATATAATATGACAAAAAAACTGTCAACGATATTTTGTACTTTGTATTGGAATGTTAACATTTTCACATAAATCATTTATCAAGCACAAAATAAAAATAATGGCAAATTTGGATATATCCAATTTTACCTCTTGCAATCCACATTTCTTTTTCTCCTTATAGACCTTTGGTCTGTTCCTGAAATCAGGCTGGCCTTTCTTGGGAGGTTGACTCCCAACTATCTCTCCGTCTCTTCGGCGGTCTTCCAGGGGGACGGCAGCCAGCAGGAATCTGATGCGCCACAGCGTGTAGGATTCTGGTGGGATCCATCCTCTGCACGTGCGCAATCCAGTATCAGCAATTCACATTTACAGTATAAAAAATGAATAATCTAAGGCTGATTATTACAAAGATGCTAAGTGGATTAAACATAAAACAAAGAAAAGGAGCAAAAACTGTCTATAGTTCCATATGTCACGTACCATGGGTGGCATCTAAATGGTGAAATTTGAACTAAGCTTATTATTCAATCACTTTGCACCTCTGCGCAGTTATTAGCCTTTATATTTAACACCAATTGGGAATAAAAACTCTTTTTTAATTTTTTTTGATATTTGGCACCTTTGTAATGTCTAACGCTCAATAAAACATTTCTTTTTTTTAAATATCACCAAACCAATTTTATAAAAAATTAAATTTGGAAATTGATATATGCATAATGTGACCAGATGTCCCGTTTTCAGGCAGCATGTCCCGGAAAATAGCTTCGGGACACCAAAATGAAATGTTTTCGAAAAGAAAGAAACTCACAGTAGCTATAAAAATATATTTAAAAAAGCGTGCAAGTAGAATCTAGTACTAGCCGATGAAGACATGGGCATGCGCAGTAAAATAATACAATATTTTCATTGCGATTGCGCATAAAATCTCTTAATGCATCTGACTATAGATAAAAGATATCTGAAGAGAATATATACTCTTTGCTCTTTGATCTGAGGTTTACAGGGTCGAAATGATTAAAATGTCTTGTGTGCAAACCCTTACTGTAAAAATGCCAATTTTTGCAATTTTTGCGAAAACAGCGCTGTACAAGTTGTCCAAATTTATTATTATTATTATTAAGTACCCACCTTTTTTTCGGTGTCCCGGTTTTGGGGGAAAAATAAATGGTCGCGTTATAGATGCATATTATTATATATTAAACAAATTTTCATCGTAAGAATCAGGTTGGAATATTGAAAACTTATAAAACTTCATATAAATGAATGAAACTTTTCATTGTGAAATATAATGAATTCCATATAACTGCTTGAAACTATTCATCCTTGGCAGCATAGTGCTTGATGTACCGTGCGGAGGGATCTGAAACATCAATCCACTTGGGCATCCAGTAGTACGGAGTCAGATGATCCAAATCTTTGTATGACTTCTCAAATGTTTTCCTAAAATCAAAAGCAAAAAATGTATACATTATATATCAAAACTTGATAGTTACATTTTTTTCCGTTTTTTTTAATTGAATCAAAAATAAATATATGTACTAACTAAAGAAAATTCAATAAAAGCTGCATAGTCATTGTATTTGATAGGAAAGAGAACATATGTTAAGATAAAACTAAGTGAAATAAACTTTTTTCACAGAGAACATTATAGTCTAAGCTTAATTAAGACGAGGGATGCACAGCTTTCAGTTTTGGCCCGCAATGTACAAGCGGGTATTCCGCAAAACATCGGACCCTCCCTAAAATTAACTAACTAACCATCTAACTCCGAAAGAGTAAGCAGAAAGAATGGACCACCTTATGGTCTTGACATACTAATCTTCTTCACTTCCTCAACATTCATACATCATGTCATGCACGCATGTTGATTTCTCTGAAATTTAATATTTGATTGTGCCACGTTTACCTCGGTTTTCCTATATTTCTTGTTCTGTTTTTATCATTCTTTATTCATTTATTCTTTCCATGTGTCCAAACCATCTTAATGATTTTTTCATTATTTGCATTTTACATTCTATTATACACAGTTTTACCGCAAATTCATCTAAGGACCTCAATTACACAGCATGAAGTAAAATAAGTACCTGTAGTAATAAGACTCCTTGGTTTTAGGAGTGCAGTGTGTGTATTTCTTGGCTTCAGTAGCAAACTCCTCATCTGTAACACGTTCATTAACAATGTCCCCGATGATTGTGAAGAGTGAACGCTTCTGTGATGCCACACCGTCACTAGAAATCATAAATTGAAATCCTGAATCATCTCCAATATTGCACACGCTTCAGCCAAAAATATTTGATCTTTCAATCCCTTCTATATTAATCTCTAGTGCTATTAAAATTGTATTAGCTATTTTGACAAATTAGATCTGTGAATGTGCGGATATACATTTTTTTTAAACTAAGACAGTAGAAATTTTTATGAAACATTTAAAATAATTACGCGTTGCCAGCAGATTCTCCACAATATTTTATTTTAATTATACCCAGATATGATAGAACCCCTTCCAAGGTTTTTTTTATTAATAATAATTGTTTCCCATGTATAAATCCCGTCACACTGCTAACCTGAAAGCCTCCTTGTGGCGCCATAAGATCTCATCGGGAATAAGGTTGTGACCATCAAATGAGCTCCTCAAAAGAAACTTTTCAAGGCCATCCTTAGGCTGCCGGACTTCTTTAGGCTGACTCAGGTAATACTGGGTAAACTGAATGTCCAGGAACGGAACTCGAATCTCCAAACTATAAAAATGTTTCATTCAAATGAACATACATACTTGAAAATGTTTCTATTGGAATAAATTAGGAATAATAGACAATTTTAAATAATTTCAAATAATACTTTCTTGATAACAGGGTGTTTTTTTTTTATGCACATTGCAAATATTATTATTACAGATAAATAATAATAAAATTATATTTGATGTTGCATAAAGAAAGATGTATGAAACTGATAATTAAATAGTTCATTGCTTTGGCTGAAACACTATGATACTTCAACATTATTAACTTTTAAATTATAAAACACTGTTTTTATGGTATCACAATTTAAAAAAAAAAAAAAAATCGCAACAGCTGTTTTGTCAACCATTGATGACATCATCAGGTAATACAACAATTTTTTCAACTGTTAAAATAATTTTTCGATGATGTCAACATTGGTTGACGAAACAGCTGTTGCTAATAATAAATAAATAAAAAATTGTGATACCATAAAAACAGCGTTTTATAATTAACTAAATTATAATAACAGTTATAATTTATCATGTTTGTCGAATCAGATTTACGCGGTATTCACAATTTAATATGCATCAACAAGAGAATACTAAAACAATACATTATTTCCACCCAATCCATTCAAATAATATATACGGATATATTTTATGCTAAAAAACAAATACAAGTAATAATTTTATGTTCAATTACTTATTCAACAACTTATGAAATAATATGAGAATTAAAAAAATAATTATTGCTCTTATGGTGTAAAGTAGTTTCATACTTTTTTTTTTCATGGGATACTAAGGTTTTTTACCGAATATAATCATAATATATAGTGAGAATGAAGAGAAGCCCATATAAAATGTTTCACAAAAGTTATAAAATTATTAAAATGAACAAGATGCAGAAATTTTTGATAATTAAGTAAATATAATATAATATTTATACACTTTAAAATTATTACCACACCACTTTACTTTTTTAACAACCAACCAGTTTCGCTCCCGTCGGAGCTTTGTCAGGGTTACAAAAGACACTGGGCGGAAGCAAAACAGGTTGATTGTTAAGAAATAAAGTGGTGTAAAAACAAATTACAAGTGTATTATTGTAATAATATATTAATGTCACAGCACAAAGTAAGTGCTTCATACGAAAGTAATTATTTGTAAGTGATGTTTCCAATCAAACATAGCATATTTAGTTATCCAAGTTGTGCAAGTATTTCTAAAGACAGATATTTTTTCATAGTTCCATATAATATAATGATTAATATAACTACTTCGATGAGCTATAATTTTAATTGAGAAAAATGCTTTATATATTATGCAAAAATGGTCAAAAATTATATGAATTAAACATACATTTTATTATATGGAAGGACAACGCTGTACATAAATAATCTAACAATTAATCGCGTAAAATAGATTATTGCATACGAGTACAGTTATTTTCGCAAATAAAACTCAGAAATACATCTCAAAATCGCAAAATTTCTATCATCTTCTAATACATGAAACGCTTATTGGTGCAATGTTGCTGGCAGCCAAACTTCAAGTGCCAGTGAGGGAATGACTTTGTAATATTTATTTCAAATATTAGGAAAACAAATATATTGATGATAATAAATATAAAAGATTTACCTGAAAGCACTTGTAGTTCTATCAGCTCTTAAACCATCATACAAGTAGATATCAGAGAGCAACCTGAAAATGAATAAAGTCACATTTGTAATGAAATTTCGGGTAATCATATCTTAAACTATGCCAAAGAAGGTAAACATTCTTCCGCATGTAAATTACTGAAGCATCATATTATTATATTTTTGGCTAATGAAGAAGATATGAAAATAATAACCATTCTCCAAAATCAATCATTGAGAATGATTTTAAGGAGAAGCAGATATGCTGAAAGAGCTAAACATTATGAAATTTAAGGAAATAATTGTTTGTAATGTTTTATTTCTGATTGATAATAAAATTGTCAATGAGAATACCTACCAAGAATTCTAAAGGAATATCAAAGATAACTAGCATGAACATTCTTACTTATACATAAGAAGATTTACAAATATTTTCTGGAGGAAGTCAGAAATGAAAAATATATTAATAGATTTAAAATAAAATTGAGTAAACATAAAATAACATCATAACCCTTTGACATGTAAATTATTATTTTTGAATTTAAAAGTTTTTATTAGAACATGTGTTATGTACTCGTATGTGTGTACAATTTTAAGTTTATAAATAAATATCTAATGAAAGATGGTTTCATACAATCACGTACATATATACATCAGGATATCGGAATGCGGAGAAAGGTGAAAAAAATGTAATGGGGTATCCATTGAGGTCATGAACTTGCATGGAATAAATGACAAGATAAGTAAAAATTACTCTAGCAGATGACATGTGCTGTTTCTCAGTAAAATAGTTGGTATATTTATGCCACAAATTATCACTTTGTGAATAAGCATAAAAGTTTTATCATTTAATTCTATGTATAAATATATACAGGTTAATTTAATGCTTCAAAGATGTGTAGCATCAGCCAATAGTTAAACAATTCCATAAATAATTTTGTGCAAATCTTCTTTAGCTGATTATTTACCCCAGTATAGACACTTTATTTCTGTCTGTTTTGTTATATTTGTAAATTATTTTATATGAGTTGAGCACACGATAAACAAATTTAAAAGATAAAAAATATATTTGTATACATATAAGTATTTTCAAACCTGACACTTTCTTCGTGAGCTTTCTGGCTGTCAGGAGCATCTCGGAAGTAAATATATCCTTGTGCTAATTCATCGGCACCCTCTCCACTGAACACCACGGTAGTATCGGTATTCTGCTTAATGTATCGGGCCAGCATAAACATACCTATAATATAATAAACTTTATTATCATAACTGACATGATTCACATTAAATTTATTGTACCTGTAAGATAATAATTGTTCAATATATTGTATATAGGACCAAATAAAACCTTTTTTTTTATCTTTTTGAACTCTGTTCCTTGCTGAACTGACCCAAGTTATGTAAAGAAATCAATGTATCACATGTTAAGCAAATAGTTTATCAATATTTAAAAATAAATACTTTCATCTATAGATAACAATCTTGTAATACCAGTACAATCTTGAAATTAATTTATTTGATTCACAAATGATTACTCAATATCAATATTAATATCTGGCGCTCTGTAGCTGCCGGACGTTTTTTCAAATAGCTCCCTATTTAAATAAAATTTTGAGGGTCTGAGTACTCCATTTGCGTCTATTTAACATCTATTATCACCTTTTAATGAATCCAAAGAAATCTGTGTATCCAAAATTAATTATTTACGTATAGTTTCAGTGAAAAGAACAAATTAAGTTGAAATACGTGAAATTTTTTAATATAAAGTGCATCGTGTAAACGTCTCTAAACGGCTATTTCCGAGTCGAGACCTCAAAGATGGTTGCCACATGTGTGTCCGAGTGTCCGAGTGTCCAGTGAATTGTGTGAAGTGCAACAGGATGATTTATGAGGGAACGCCCAAATTCTCAGAAATAATTTGTGAACTTTTACTATGTGCCAAAACATTAAGATTGATAAAACGGAGCATTTTCTACAGCGCCCTTGAGATGAGTAATTCATAAAAATGGCGCTTTATAAATTATCCAATTTATTATTATTATTATTATCTGCTAGTTACAGATCTTACATACATTATCTGTTAATATAAGCAACAATTTTGATGATGCTCTAGTAATGCCAAATATATCACTATCTCATAACATAAAACTTTCTGAAAACAATCTCCAATATGAGCAAAAAATAGCTCATTATTATGAAGGAATCGGGTCGTATCCAGGCTTAAACCTAAGTCCCCTGGATCAGGAGGCAAGCGTTCTATTCAAAGTATTGTATTTATCAAATGTTAATCATTGCTGAAGTGAAGTTGAAGTGAACCATTTTAGATCTAGTACTTACCGACACTTGCTCTAATGGTGGTGATATCATAGCTCTCAAGATGATAAATGACTTGGTCCAGACATTCAGCCACGTCCGCTTCAACAAACTTTACTTCGTGGTGTTCAGAGTCTATGAAATCGGCAACTTTCTTAGCGGCGATCAGATCTGGCGAACCGTCCATTCCAATTGCAAACGTCTGAAAAATATTTGTTAACCGTACAGCGTGATTCCTCAAGGGATTTTATAACGAAACGTAATAATAATAAAACATTATCATATTTTTTATGTATTAAAATACTGTTTTATCTACATTCCAATTTTTCTCAGCATGTTTCAAAGGTGCTATGCCTTTATCATTGGGGAAACAATAAAAACTGTTAATATCCTTCTCCTAATGAAGAAGGTATAATACCTTCAAATCAGTGGCGATACTACCATAGAAGCCCTGAAGTCTGGCTTGCGTAAGAAATTTTGAATCAAAACCCCCAAATCTGAGAAATTGTTCCCCCCGCATAAACCAACAACCCACCAAATCACCTTCCAACAATGTTCCCATCTTACGTAAGAGGAATAGGCACAAGAGCTGAACCAGAAGAGGTTTTAATTCAAAATTTTGTTACGCAAGCCGGGCTTCTGGGCTTCTATGGCAGTACCGCCACTGCTTCAAACATCTCAAGAATAATAAACACAAAATTGGAAAAAACTTCATAAAAAATCTCATGATTATTATGTAAGTATTAAGTTTATTAAAACATTTAACTAAATCCTTGGTTTAGTTTACAAAAAGTAACTCATGTATAATTAAACCATTTAAAGATAGATGAATGTTGATGTGTACATTGAACTTAAATATACAGATCTGAAAATTTACTTACACACAAAACATTATTCATAGAATAATTTATTCACAATTCACTCTTATAGAAATTGTATAATAAACCTATGTTTATTTTTATAAAATACCTGAATTTTATATGGCAAATTATCAGCTTGAGCCAATTGGGTGACAAGAGCAGCAATCAATGAGGAGTCTAACCCTCCAGATAGAAGACAGCCGATCCTTCGGTCGGACATGAGCCTCTTCTTGCAAGCTTCGCGGAGTAAACTTGAAACCCCCATCTTTACACTGGTGATATCTAAATAATTCATTCATTATATTAAGAAACACTTTTGTGACATATTTAATTAAATTTATGTTAGAAAAAAAAATATTGCCAAGACTTTTTAAGAATTGATATTTCTGCAAGCTCAATGTTTGCAACAAAAAAAATGAGAGAAGCATTCTGAACCAACTGATCAATAAAAACAATCATTGTCATTTTTTTAATATTTTTGTGTTAAAATACAAATATGATTTAATTCTGAATTATTATTTAACCCATTACCAGGGAATTTTTTTTTGCAAAATATGAAGTCAAATGCAATAAAAACACGTGGTAAGACCATGAAAGTCAGTGCTTATATATTTTATATACGATATGCAAAAATATAAGCGGTAAAAGTCTTAGCGGAATACTCGTCATAGCTGCTACTGTTGCTTTCTTAGAATGACATAATATCTTGTCATACCCGGTTAACGGGTTAAAAATATTTCAATAGAAAAAATATTTTATGTATTCCACAATTGTCAAATAAACAGCTTTAAAAAGCTTGGATAGCAGTTGTGAAATATTATAAACTTACCACTGGGATTGATTGCAGGTTGAAATGGAACTGGGCATCCTGGTTCAAAGTATTTCTGCTTTTGAACAAACTGAACCCCTCCATTGTCCAGGATACGGTACTCCTCCCAGGTCCCAGGCTGGAACTGTTCCAGGGATGACTGAACACCATAGTCTTGTGAGAAGGTAGCAATACCTTAAAAAATAACATCTCGTTAATTTAGATAACTTCAAATAATTTTGGGAAATATCATATTTTCAAAAAATTATGAACTGGCATTTTCTTAAATAAGATAATTTTGGTTTACCTTTGACTTCAGAGCAGACAGTAAGAAACTGGTGTTCTTCACTATAAACTCTGAAGAGTGGTCTGACTCCATATGGATCTCTACCTAGGAATATTCGTTTCTTTTCAAGATCCAAGAGGCAGAAGGCAAATACTCCGTCCAAGGACTTAGTAGCCTTATCAATGCCAAACTTGTTGTACAAGTGCAGAACGCATTCAATATCACACTTGGTTTCGTACTTGAAGTCATACTGCTTTTGCAACTGCAAAAATAACAGAATATTAATCATCAGTTTCTTAACGTTGAAATTTGGTTCCTGAGAAACAATATGTGAGACAAGCTTTGAAAATGTAAACAAAACAGAAATACATATGTAAAATGTGAGATTTTTCACAGAATAGATAGAACTATATCGTTAATCCAATCATAAATCAGTATTAGAAAATCAATTTGATTACCTCTAATCAATCTGGATTCAATATAATAATACATTTATCCGTAAGTATATGTAATAATATACAGTAATAAATCTGGATAAACAGAATCCTTGGAATCATACCAGATTATACAATATCAATTACGCAATCACTCTTATCAATAAATATAATAATGTTACTAAGGAAATTCAATTGACATTGAATAAATTTAATATCATAATGTAAACATTGATTTTAATATATAATTTAAATGTTAATTAAAAGCTTACGTGAGATGCTTAACAGATTATTAAAACTGTTCTTATCAAATGCAAACCAAATGCAAAATATTTTTTTTATCTAGAGCGCCGATTTGTTAACCAAACTGGATTATAACTAGTAATGAATATTTCAATCAGACAATCAGAGTACTGAATCAATAATTATACGCAAATTCGAATTATAAATTAGAATGATTAAATCAAAGATTAAAGATAGTATTACCCTTTTGTAGCTATAGAGTTCCCCGTTGCAAATGACAAGACACTTGGGGAACTGGTGGATCTTCATAGGCTGCATGCCGTATAAGCAATCCACAATGGCCAGGCGATGGAAACCTAGGTGACAGTTCTGGAACATCCAACAAACTTATGAGGTGAAAAATATTCAATTTCAAAAGCAGTACACATTTTAAAAATCAAATTCATTTGGTAACATTTTTTCGCAATCACTACTTTTATAGCTTGAGTAATAAAAAAGGTCTATATTTTTTATCTCTAAGTACAAAATTTTATTTAGTCATACCCTAGTTACTACTGCAAAAACAACAGTAACAGTATACAGTATATTTGCTCTCAGAAAAGTTTGACGAACAGGAATCAAAGAAAAAATAATAATATTAATCAAGTTTTAAATATTGCACCTAATAGATACACCCTTATATCATCCTGATGAAATATATTTCTATAAAAATTACTAATTAAGAGTATCATACTCGTTCCAACATTTTCATTAGTAAAAAATCTAAGATAGCTTATATTGGAAATACAATTTTAGCAAAAGATAAGCTCAGGATTTTGGCAAACGGAATATTCGTTAATTATCTCGCCTAAACAAACTTTCCGGTTGACTGAATACTAAATTATTTTTTTATGATATAGATTGTTAAGGTCATATGTCATTATACATCTACAAAAAAAAAATCATTTACATCAAATATGAAAAATTTCAAGCATTTTTTATTCATATAATTAAGTATAAAAAAAATATTCTTCCTCATTGAATGCTTATGCGTTTATTCCAATGTGTGATATATTATTAACATCTAATACATTAGAAAAAAGAAAACAATGCTTATGAATGTAGTTAAATAAAAATGTACACTATAAAATGCAATTTTTGATATATGAAAATGTGAAGAAACAAACTAATTAAAAATATATTATATATTAAAACAATTATTCATAGAATATATTTTGACAAATTGATTTAAGGAATGAAGGGAAATTTACTTTATTTAATAAATCTAAATTAACATGTTGTGTTAATAATTTTGAAATTTTAATGTAATCAAAAAAATATATAAATCTAAACATCAATTGTAAATATTAATTGAATATTTAATAGCGTTTTTTCTTTCATTCTATGACATAGTGAAAGCGTAATAAAAAAATAACAGATGTACATTAAAATCTGTAAATTAAAATATGACTCAATTACCTTGACATTGTCGTCATACTCCATCCGCCAAGCATCTGGGCCCCTGTGCTTAATCTTCTCAAAACTCGAAATCCTTCCCTCAGGACAGGTGATACCGAATAAAGCCCAAATCCCACACATCTTGTTTAGATTCTAAATAAAAACGTATATATTAAATGCATTGATAACAAATCAATTAAAAACCATATATGGTATAAGTTTTTTTAAAAATCGTTAACTTTCCGCAGAAATTTGCTGATACCAACTTAAAACTGCAAAAACATATATTCTCATGAATTACAGTTCAAATAAATAATAATCTTATTTAAAAACAAATGGAAATAGCTTTAAAATATGATCATAAAAAATAAGATTGATCCTGGTGATAAAAAATATTTAAATAAACAAGTTACAATTAATACACGAATCATAACATTGAATACATAATCACAAATAATATGGGTGTTTCTATTTTCAGAATCGTGAAAACACGAGTTTGAAATAATTGTACAAATCTAACATAAATGTCGTCTAAAAATCGTTTGATTTGAAAACATAACCTCACCAAATCGAGAGCTGCGTGTAGTTGACAGTTGTGATATGCTCGCGCATGGGCGACACGATATATATAGCTACACTTATCTCTACACTGATTTGCGATTTGAGTTAAATGATTGATCGATTGTTCGTGTTGATATAAAGGTACGTACTGCGTGCAGTATAAACGCAAAACCTCGATTAACCGGGGAGAAAAGATTCCAACTTGCAATTTATTATATTGTTATGACAGTAAACCGACAATAGCCAGCTATTTCAATGCGTGAGTTAATTAATTCGTAAACTTTTTATTTATTTAATTTAATATCTTTATCCCCATTAAGCCTCAAGTTTGCATGTATTATTTTGAAACCTGATCGTAAGATTTGCAAAATTTTAGTATATTTTATAAAATGACCACCTGTTTAAACTTGATTTTGAATAAACACACATAATTTATTTATAAAATTTAGCTGTTCTTTCTTTATTCGTTGTCCGGAAAAATATGTATTTATTTTTACAATTATCCAAGGATCTGACTTGAATCTTGCTAGATCATAAATTAATTATTTTATATTCTATTTCTTCCAAAATTACAAATATCACAAACTTCCAAAAAACAAGTAGTTTCATTCGCGTAAAGTTTAATTTTTCTTTTAATTAAAATAAAATATCTTTATGTTAATGCGTCAGGCCGCTAAGGTAAACAAACGATAGTAACAAAATTCCCGCTAGTGGATTTCCTTGCCGAAATTCTTATATTCCTTCTTATAAATCGCCATTTTTCTCAATATGTTGTGTTTTAATACTTACTACCCACATTGTTCCGGATTGGGAAATTTATTATCATGAAGACGATTTCCTTTAATCCTTATTTGATATAGCTTTGTGTAGTTTGAACTTGCTTCATTAAAAAAATAGTAAATACGCTTTATTTACTCACATTTTTCGTATTAAACTAAGTTTAGATACTCTACAATCTTAACCCTAACTGGTCTCCGATTTCTTGACTTGGTCTATGAGCCCTCCGAGCCACACATCTATAGTATGGACTATATAATGGCAATTTCTATAACAGGCCTTAGAGAAATAGCCATTAGATCTGAACCTTTGTAAGCCAGAAGATCCAAGTCCACACTATAATCATACAATCATCGTGATCTACGGTTGTCAGTTCTTTACATACATTGTAATAAAATGAATTCAAAAAGCGATCGCTTACCCCAGAAATGTAAATCTACTTTTTTATAGCGGATAATCAAGAGTGCCCCACGCGAATTTAAGGACGGATGGAGGGTTAGAACGTTGGTCGTAAATGGACCTTCGCATGACGCAAGAGTTCGCGTCGTTTCGCCAATAGATTCTATAACCGTATCAAGTGGTCGGGCACAAAGCGGCCAAATTATTCAACTTCGCACAGATCAAGGTACATCAGAATGATTTCGAAATATAGATAGTATCTAAATCTTGTGATATTGTTTTTTATTTTTTATTTTTTATTTACATTTTCTAATGCACTTTTATTTTTTTGATTGCGCGTATTATTAATTCAATTGAATATTATTGCGTGTTATCGATTTTTTTTCTTATATCCATGGTTTTAGTTTTGTGTAATAGGTATTTTTGTTAAATCAAGCTTTTTCTGATCCGTGCGTGGTGATAGGATTTTTACTTTCTCTTTAAGATTAGTATTCGTACAGCTCTCATTTTGGATTTCCTTAAACCATTATGTTGTATTATTCACCAACACATCAATTGGAATTTTTTTTTTATTCAGCTTCTTCCCATCAAAAATGTTTATAAATACATCTTTAAATGCACCTGCTTATATTTCTCGATTAATTTAATTTGAAATAAAAATTTACACGGTCATCTTAATTTCACACACCATTAAATGTGTAATCGTAATATACGGGACAGGTTAAAATGCGTGCATAAGAAAATTAAAACGATAAAAGGTACCTACTAGGAAAAGTTGGCAGATAATATTTGACCTCTGAATATTATCGTAATTGTTATTGTGTAAATGGAATATAAATGATAAATGATGTATTGTCATTAATGCGCTTTTAATTCTATTAATTAAAATATTTTAACACTAGTGAAAATGCAATAAAATATTGTTCTAAGCGTTTTTTAACCTCAATTTTTTATAACCTTATTGATCATCTTTTTCTTAAATTAATGTTTTACACCTGTACAATAAAAATGATTAATCAAATTATTCAGGGACTATATTGGTTATTAACTTCAAATTGTAGTGAGCGAAGTAATTCTGAATAATGATAAAAAAAAACTACAAGAAAGTATTAGGTGTATAACTTTGCTTCCTCCGTTTTGCAATAGATGGCAGTAGCGGTAAATGGTAGTTGGAATAAATAGATCATAGATGTCATACAATAAGCTTAAGTATTTGAAGACATACTTGGAAACTTTGAAATGGGAAGTCCTACCCCACCCGCCGTATTCTCCAGACGTTGCTCCCTCGGACTATCACTTGTTTCGATCAATGGCACACGGCCTAGCTGACCAGCACTTCCGGTCTTATGAAGAAGTAAAAAATTGGATCGATTCGTGGATCGCTTCAAAAGATGACCAGTTTTTTCAACGCGGGATTCGTATGCTGTCCGAAAGATGGGAGAAAGTAGTGGCCAGCGATGGACAATACTTTGAATCATAAATGTATAACCAGTTTTTTACGATGAAGCCTCGAATTTCGGAAAAAACGGCGGAAGCAAAGTTATACACCTAATATATTTATAGGTACTAAATCAATCACTACGTATTACTTTTGTAAACAGGGGTCTACTTTTCAACAGTTATTAAGTTAATAATTGGGATTAATTTTAGGTGCTAAAAAGTTATGTGTACGTTCATTTATTTAAATTATAAATTCGTTGTTTTTTTATTTTTTATAATGCGCAATGTTCAAAATATAATTACAAAATTTAACCAACTATTTTTAATGTTGCATAACCGAGATTCACTTTGTTGCAGAAATCGTCTTTTCTATTGAAGCATTCTGAAATGGGGTGGGGGAGTTGTTCCGTCTGGCACAGGACAAAGAGGCCTACGCCAGGGTGATAGCCGACGTCGGGGGACCTGTCATGGCACTCGAAGAATATTCTGAAACAATAAGTTTTTGGGTTGAAAAACAAAAATCGACTTATTGCTTATAAAACGGTTTGATTTGTGGTTTGAAATATTATAAAAGTTAGAAGTGATGTAATTTAATGTGCATTCGTAGATATGATTATTAATTGTAAATAATTTATATCAAGGTGCAAAACTTCGATAATTTTATTTGTGATATTGCAGGTGTTCAAAATTTTTCATACGTATTTAGCCAAAATCAACTAATTATAATATTCATTGATTATGTCAATAAAATTATCTAGTTCGTAGCAGTGATCACATGTATTATACGTCATCATGCATACATACCAACAGTGGACATTCCCAGGGAACCATTCAGATATATCTAAATTAAATCACAAATACTTTGAAAGATAAAACAATAATGAATTTAAAGATAACTTATTTTTATGCAATTGTTCTAAAAACTTTTTTGTTTTTATTTTTTTAATAACCCAAAACATTCAATAAAAACATGCACGCATGTTAGAATTAAACGAATAATTTTTTAATATGTTTCCTTGCATATATTTTCTAAAATTTGTTCAGTGTATCTTATTCAAGTGGTTAAATATTTTAAAACACACAATATAACTAAGATTAAATATCAAATTTAAAAATTAGATGTTTCATATTATTCGTATTTACTAATTTCTTTTTCTATTTTTCCGGTAAAAAATATATCATGGGCGAAATGACAGTTGAAAAAATGTATTTAGCAGAAATCTATTCAAGATAAATTAACTAATAGAAGACTCAAAATTTTAGTTCATATACGAAATACTTCTTCTTGTAATGTCAAGATGTTATAAATTAATCGGAGCGTAGAGAGAATGGATCGTCACACTCTGATATCATGAGGCACTTCATTCGATATCTCCTCATTCATACAGCTTATCATGCTTTTAAATCAATGGGTCCGACTTGTTGTAATTTGGACATTTATCGATTTGATTGTAATCATATTTATTAATGTCTTTGTGTGATGTTGTCAAAAATTTCAGAGTCCATTAAAAACGTTCCTTTAACATTTTAGTTAATGGAATACGAAGTGACAAAACTCATAAGAATACTTTCCCGACCTTGATTATTGAATTTCCCAGATAAGTAACTAATAATATACTTTATTTTATATCAAGCAGTATTGTGTCCCTCGATTCCGCAGGATCCCTCATACGGATAAGAATCTACACACACATACTTTTATATCCATCTGTGCCTTCCTTATCAACCTCCATCAATGCCCTGAATAAAATATTGTATCGTGATTCGCCCGGGAACTGGACGTGTGTAATAAACAAACCAAATTAATACGAATCAGCATTTATTTCTAAAATCCACAATAAAACTGATAATTTGTACAATTTACAATATACACGGATGTTGCGTGTTGGCCAGCGACCATATCTAATTATAAATAGAGAATCTTGCGGGTGGAGACTGCGTCGTCAGCATGCAGCACGTCCTCCTCAAGACGGGGCGGCGGCTGACGTTCTTTGTGATAATGGCGGCAATGAGTCAGTGCATCATCAGGTTTGGGCGATTTCCGGACCACATGGAATGTACGACGTGGATGATAATGAAGGCACAGATGCGAAAATCAGCAACTCCGGTTCCCCAATGCACGGTGGCGTGGCCGATTCTCTCGTCTCTCGCAGAGTCCGAAACATGTGGCCCCCTATGCAGTGCATTTTTTCTCTCTCGGTCCGATTTGTTAATTGTCCTTAGATGATGTTGTCTCCCTGGTGATTCGATTCGTAATCCCCGACACTTTCCCAAAAAACCTCGCGGGCTTGTAAACACAGTATTGCCACCACACAAAATCCTTTGTCCACTTTCAACCTATAGTCAAATTATTGAATAAAGCGTATTATTGCCTGTATATTTAATTTATTATAACCTCTAAATACACACTATACCGTTGTGTGCAGCTCCGCACGCGTCGCACCCTGCGTGGCCACCTGGCCAAGATATATGCCATGCGTTGGGGCACGGATTCTCGCAATCTGGTAGCTGCCTCTCAAGATGGCAAGCTCATTGTATGGATAGCCACACCACCAATAAGGTAGATGCCATTCCGCTGCGCTCTTTAATGAAATCTTTTTCGTGTAAATATGTACAAAATTATTTTTAGTTTGTTCTATTTTACCCCGAATTTTTCATGTGTTTTTTTACGTGCGTTTTAAAAATGTCTATGCTTATCTTAAGATTAGTCTATGTCTTACTAAAAATCTGTATTCTGTGCCGGGGTTCGTCCTTATTACTGATCGCCGAGTTTAATTTTTAACAGAGATGAACAGTGCAGCTCCTGGTAAGGATTGTGTCTGCCCTGGCCGGAGAAGAGATTCTTGCGAAGCAGAATTCTAAATAGTTCGCTCCGATTCACCGCGTTTATGTTCAGTGGTTTATTCCTCCGTCTGTGTCCATCTTGTGATAAGTATCAAAGTACTAAAATCGATATGCTTTCTTCCTCTATCGAAATTCAGTCGTTCTAAATAAAATTGATTCCTATATTATAATTATTATTCGGAGTTCAGTGTTACAATCCTCGAATGTGCCTATTATTGTGAATTTCTTTTAAATTAAGAATTATTATTTAGCAAAATGGTGGACATTTGCGATGAAACCCTAAATAATATTTCGCCATAAGTCGATACTGAAATCGAAATTCTTGAACTGATAAATAATTTAAGGCAAATTTTTCTATTGAAAAGACTTTTATTAAATCATTTGCAATTAAAATGAACGAGTTTGACAGTCTGCGGCAAGAGGCGGAGACTTTGAAGAACGCCATCCGGGATGCGCGCAAGGCAGCCTGCGATACCAGCTTGGCGCAGGCGGCGGGCGCGCTAGAGCCTGTGGGTCGTGTGCAGCTCCGCACGCGTCGCACCCTACGCGGTCACCTGGCCAAGATCTATGCCATGCATTGGGGCACGGATTCTCGCAATCTGGTATCCGCCTCCCAGGATGGCAAGCTTATTGTGTGGGATAGCCACACCACCAACAAGGTACATGCCATTCCACTGCGCTCCTCCTGGGTAATGACTTGCGCATATGCCGCCTCGGGTGCCTATGTGGCCTGTGGGGGACTGGATAATATTTGCTCCATCTACAGCCTCAAGACTCGCGAGGGCAACGTGCGTGTTTCACGCGAGCTTCCAGGCCACACGGGCTACTTGTCCTGTTGTCGCTTCTTGGATGATGGCCAGATCGTCACCAGCTCTGGAGACATGTCGTGTGCCCTGTGGGACATAGAAACAGGCCAGCAGTGTACCTCCTTCGCCGGCCATACGGGAGATGTCATGTCGTTATCTCTGGCGCCTGATGCACGTACTTTTGTATCGGCAGCCTGTGATGCATCTGCCAAACTGTGGGATATCCGAGAGGGTGTGTGTAAGCAGACTTTCCCTGGTCACGAATCTGACATTAACGCTGTGGCTTTCTTCCCCAGCGGTTACTCATTTGCCACAGGATCCGATGATGCCACTTGCCGCTTATTTGACATACGTTCTGATCAAGAGCTAGCTCTTTACTCACACGACAACATTATCTGTGGCATTACCAGCGTAGCATTCAGCAAAAGTGGCCGCCTGCTCTTGGCGGGCTATGATGACTTTAACTGCAACGTGTGGGACTCCATGAAAACAGAGCGTGCTGGCATCCTAGCTGGTCATGACAATCGCGTATCATGCCTCGGAGTTACAGATGATGGTATGGCCATAGCGACTGGCTCTTGGGATTCTTTCCTTCGTATTTGGAATTAGTGTTTCAGTCACTTGACGATTTTGCATTTTTAAGAATTATAATTTATTTTGCTTTGTTGCTAATATTAGTTTTTAATATTGGATAGTTTCTTTATATCCCTTGTGGATTTTTACTATATCACTGAACAATGTCTTTGTAAAACTTATCTTCCTGGCTCCTAAGTATTCGGGTTAAATATTAGATATTACAAAAATATTTTATTTACTCGCAACCCACATAACTTGAGTCATCCTACGGCCCAATGGAAGTTTCCTCTGTGTACTAGTTCCTTAGCACACAAACTACTTTTATTAGTTTTATAACTTATGCAAGCGAGCATCGCAAACATATTGACTTTGCACAGTGCTATCACTGACTAAGTAAATGTTTGTCGCCCTTGTGTCATCTCTGAGGACTATGTTTGCAGCTGGAAAATTATTATAGTAAGATTTGCTATTCAGTCTAGTCACCCATTCAATATGTTATAATATTAAAATATTAAGCAACAACTTGTATTGCACTTTATACATTTTATTTTCCAATTTATTTTTAAGTTATTGTACTTAATATGTGTACGTTGGTATAAACAATCTTCTCAGTTATAAGAAACCTTCAGCTTTGCTTATCCATGCTTTTTCTCTTACTTATATTTATGCACATTTATTAAATGCTAAGATTATGCTTTTAACTTCTTTGTTAATTTTAATACTTAAATGTTATTTTTAGCATAACTAATAGCAAACAGTCATTAGAAATATCCACAGAATAAAATAGCTCGAATGCTGCCAGAATTCCCACCTATTGTAATTTTTACATAATCACAATTTGCATAATTTTTTTTCAAAATCACTCAAGCAAACATTGTGCACGGTGAGATTTAGGCGATAAAACTAAACAATACAAAAATTCTAAATGGACTTCTATACATTTGCTGTTCTAAATGGACTTTTTATTATATTTAAAAAAAAGAACTAATATTATTTATGTCTCGGGGATTGGTTGCAGTCAATTCTGTGTAGACTTCCGCACTTGGTTTCATAGTTTAGTTACTTCGGAGGTGAGATGATTTTAATATAATAAGGATTACTTTAAGCTCTCAGTTTGATGTGACCATCCCACAAAAAAAACAGTACAAACCGTGTAAGATAATTTTTTGATTATCTTCCAAAATAAATTCTAAATGGTAGCAATGTAATATAATGCCCTGCGCCCTGCTGCGTCCAGAGTGCCACTCGCACCTGGCCCCCGTAGCTAACAACATTTGTGTGTCTAAGTTAGTGCGCCTGAGATGGTGAAGATTAGCTGCAGTGTCAGTCTGGTTGCAAATACCAAAGTGTTGAAATCTATGACTGAATATTGTTATGGTATTATTTGGTTTTATAGTTATTTAGTTAAGACAAACATTAATGGATACCAAATGCTTGGTCATGTGACAAAGGTGTCTGCGTGATAGTTCAGTGGGCACACACTGCTTGCTCTGATGTAAGTATGCCAATATGACTCCACATTAACACCACTATATTGCATTTTGTAATAATAATAAAATCACAGTCTTCTTTTAAATATAATAATATTGTATTGTCTTTTAAGAAGTTATCTTTTTACAACTCAATAGAGACTCAATTGTCACTTTATAAACTTTATTTATTGTGTATTTATTATTTAACTTGTACTAATGAACAAAATTGTATGATTTGATCAAAACTGTTGTCATAATATTTTAGCTTATGACCTGTGTAACTGTCTCATGATAGGCTAATAACTTTAGGATTAAATTAGTATAAATATATTTACATAATGAAAAAAACAATTATGCTTATAATTCATCACCAAATCATAAATGTGAAATGCTTTGAAAATTATGTAAAAATTATTTGTAATTCAATAACTTTTATTGTTATTATATTGGTTATTGATGGTGTTGTGGTAATATAAACTAGATGATAATTGTATATTATAATATTGTGAAAACAATATTTCAAACAACAAATGTAATCAAAAAATTTTATGATATTATAGATTTAAGCATAAACTACTTTTTTATATGAAATCTTTGGCATGTCATGTCATCTCTGAGACAGCTATGTAATTCGCCAATTTTGTAGTAAGTAATTTTTCTCTAAGTGTTTTTTTTTAATTCAATCATTTTTGTTTACAGACACTTCCAATAAATTTTTAAGTGCTAAATTAATCTTATAAAAACTTGCAGATAATAAAATGAAAACTTGTGAAAATGTCATTGGTGCACATACCAGACGTAGCAAAAATAAATTCTAGTATATTTGTTTTATGAAACACACTACAAAATCTAAGGCAACAAATGATGGAAAAGAGTATGGCGAGTAGAGTTTGCTAATATAATAGTTTTACGATTTTAGAATGTACTTAAACAATCGTAAGAATAAAGCTAGAATGGAAAGGTTGGTAAATTGAGAGACCAAATTCTGATTTGACAGTTTATTCAGTGTTGTATTAACAGTATCAGCTTAAGCTTAATGTCCTACGGTCGGATCGTGACTTCCACATACAGATGACGATGAGACAGTATTACAGTTTCCATGTCACTGTATGTCTGGACTTAGTCTTGATTGGTTACTCCAAAAGTGCAGTAGAATGTGTTAAATCCAATTCCGCGGGTTCACCTGAAGCCCCGAGGCTCACAATATAACTTGTTGTGTCGGTGCATTTATATATTGTGATAGTTGGTAAGCCTGGTGTATCGTGTAGTTCATTGTAATCCTAAGGTAATCATTTATTAATTGCATAAAGTTAATTTTCAAGAACTATACCCTTTAGAGCATTTCCAACACATTTTAGTCAGTCTGTAATATTTGTTTCCAGTTAATAAGAAATGTCATTGCATCTAAGATTTCTTGAAAACATGTAACAAATATATACTCCAATACAACCTTTTTTACGCATTTTTCTAAATATTATAATCATTAAATTACCCTTAATATATTACAAGATAAGTGTGTATTTCCTTGGCTCCTGTTACTTCCTCCACGCCATAAGATTTGCCTACATTTCCGGAGAGTCTACGCGCACAGCAGTGTCTCCACCCTGGGCAAAGTCTTCCAGTCTTTGAGACTCGCGGACAATTTGAGATAAACGAATACCTTGTTTCTGGTGTGTGTAGGTGGTAACGTTATTTGAAGTTGCTAATTAAAGAGCCACAATGCTGTAGATTTAGACTCCCTTATTGCTAATAATAGGTGACCCATTTCTGCACTAAATTGGCTCTTATTTTGGTAAAATGTTTAATTTAGGAACATTATTAATATATTGGACTAGGAATAAGGACAGAGAAAGGTCGCTGTGTAGATGGGTCAGCTCAAGTGGGTCACCAGTGAAACTCGCTCGTGTTTAGTTTGATAAGAGATTAAACTAGATGCAAAACAACTGCAACATGTATTCAGCGATTTTTTTCTGAGCGTATCATTAAGGAAATATATGCGTCTATGTATTTGCGATTTTAATTGTTTAGCTATATGTTTTATGTCTTAGTATCTAATCCATTATATTTTTAACATATGTTCAGGCTTACCCCGTGTTATAACCATGTCTAGTGGTGGGAATGAATGGTTCTTAATAATTGGTTATATATAATGGGGTATGTTTGCACATTGTTTTCTCATGAATTGCTCTTATTGACCCATTTTGACACACTAATTTCTCAGATTAGAAGCTTTTTTGTTATCCGAGGGCATTAAGAACTCTTCATTTTCTTTGATTATTACTTTGCGATATTTATTAAAAACATTTGTCCTATAAGAAATTCACATATGTATACTTTTATTTGCTGTATTCTGTGGTAGGCGTTTAATTTCCTTTTGTGTGCATTGTAAACTGAAAGGTTTTAATGCGAAATAAGATTTATAAATGCTTTTTGTCTTTCGCTAGCGATGTGTAACCACTTATTACTAATAAAATTCTTAATATATGGATATTTATTTTATTTTCCATAAAAGTAACAATATGTTAAAATGATTTTCATATCTTGAAACCATTCAAAGGCAGACCATTTCAAGTAAATGAGACATCTATTTACCTATTTTCTTATGCACCCGTAACACCTTTTAGAATGCCTATTTTTTTTATAGCCAGAAATATATATATATACCAGAAAATATATATCATTAATCTCAGACTTAATTTTGTGGACATAGGGTCCTGACAAACTGGTGTATTATACCACATTAAGTCAGTCTTCATTAATAAAAATATATATATTTTTTGATAATAATCTGAAATACCTTACGGATCTACAATATACACACAACCTATTAAACTCCAGAGGTGAGCTTAGTAGAAAACAAAATATATGACAGGTACCAAATTTTTTATTATTGGCAGGTTTTCAATTGATCCATTAGTATATTATAGGTAAAAAGCGATCTTCAGCCTGGTCTGAGCGTAATTTTGGATTCTTAGTAACCCCTTAATGCGTAGTAAAATTCTCAATCAACCAAATCATTGTTTGTTATCGATAAAATAATGCGAATGCTTTTTCACCTAATAAAATCTTTTTAGCTTCTTGGCACTACTGATAAAGATATTTAACTAATATATATCCTAGAAATAAAATGCCTCTTTTGATCTGCTCTGAAAGGAAAAGTTTCCTACATAAATTAACCTAGAAAAGTTGTTAGAACAAGTTATATACTTTAGTATTATTTTTTGCTACTTAACTTAGAGAACACTTACAAGTTTCGATATTAAGAATATGCTAATTATCAGTGAGGTGTGTGAAAATAAAAAAAGGATGACATTCTTTCGAATTTAATCTTTTTTTTTTTTAACTTTCATTTATATTTTCATTATATTTTCATTTATATTATCATATATATTTTCTTGATAATGTGTGGCTTGACATAGTGTTTCTCAAACCAACTCTTGTATCAAGCTAGACTTGACATTATATGACACAATTTTAAAAGCTAATTTAAATTAATCAATAAAAAAAAAATATTTCAAATTCTAATGTGACATATTCGGAATATTGAAATTTGTAAAACAGAACTAAATTAGTCATTTTTCAACTATTAAATAGAAGTAAATAGAGTGCAAAGGGTTCAGGCACTGTGAATTCCTCAATAATGGGATTTTTATGAATAATTTTTTTTTTCTTCCACTATGGAATTTATTCTACTCAACATGTTTCGAATAAATCTCTCCACTTATTATAAAATATTTTTAAAAAGTTCAAACATAAAATATTAATCCATTTTTCATGAAGGTTTTTACCTTCGAAGCATGTTGAATAAAATGAACTCAAATGTGGAAAAAACAGTGTTTTAATTCATAAAAATCATTTAAGTATGCATAAAACAGATCCAAAACACTATTTTTTCGTTAACCCAACACCTTTCTGAATTAAATATATGAAAAAGCGCCTGCATTTATACAATCAGCAACATCAAACATCTTGCTCACATGGAAAGAATATGCAATATTTCAGGAGTTTTATTTGGGTTGGCAAATAGCAAGATTTCCAGTAATTCTTTAGAATAGAGCGTAACATAAATGTCTTCATTAAAGGCGAGAAACTCGTGCTCAAAAAGGTCTATAAGAAAATGTGCTAATTATCTGTGGCCTCGTTCCACTTTTGTGCTGACTGCCACGGGACTGGAGTTTACATATTCGAAGAGATAGATTCTTGCTAATCTACAAAATCTTGGTGACTATATAAGACATATAGAATTAATAGTGTGCGGCAAAAATTATAATATCCAGCTAAATTAGACTAAAACTTGAAAAATAAACTTAAATATCTTGCACTTTATTTAAGCCTAAGACGTTAACACTGGAATTTCATTGGTAATTTAGAAGGCTTATTAAACTTTGTAAATATGTATAAAAAAAAAAGCTTTTTATATATTTTTACCAAATAAAAGTAACATACGAGTACATGTACAGTACACTCCCGATTTTTCGGGGTTGGGTTTAACCTGGAAGCGGATTATCCGAGACACTTGAGTCATTGAAAAAATATATTTTAAAAACAAAAATATTTCACAATAGTACTTATAATGCAAACAAAAACTCAAATCTGTCACAAAGACATTGGGCTTTGTAGTTCCGTCAACAAAGGGCGGAAGATATTCCTGTCTGCTGTGAGGAATCAGAGAAATTGACGCACGTGCATGACACGATGTATGAATGTTGAGGAAGCGAGAGAAATATGTCAGGAAAGAAAAGTGTGGCAGTCCATTCTTTCTGCCTACCCCTTCGGAGAGACGGCGTGATGGTTAGTTAGTGTTTGTATTATAAATATAGCTTTGTACATGTCAAAGTTAACTCATAAATTATAAGTATAAATAATTTTATAGACTAAATACACTCATCATATAAAATATGGTGTATATTCATAAATTGAATGACTATTTATATATAATTATAAAAATATTATAAAATATTACCAAAAAAAAAAGTTTATAATTTATTGATGTAATTAATTGGCTAATTAAAAGAATATATTAGGGGCTCAGAGGCTGTTTGCGCAGTTAAAGCTAAACAATTGATCAAGGTGATTTCAATGTGTCTTCTGGATGGTTGATGCGCTTTAAACAGAGACTCCGCATTCAACGAAAAACCAAAAAGTGTGACGCTGTCAACACATGCGTCTTATTAAGCAAGTAGGTATACATAAACGCATATAGCACATAGTTTTTAATTTCTCTTTGTTTGCATTTTTTTCATGTTTTCGAATTAACCGGGAAATCAATTATTTGTGATTTTTTTTCACCATTCAACCCGGAAAGTCGGGAGTGTACTGTATTTTTATATCAATAATAATATAAAAACATATAAAAGGTTTTTTATTCCAGAGATGCATTATCTTTCCAAATTAAATCTCTTGGAATCTAGGGCGGCTTAGTGTCGATTTGGATCAAATCTGAGAATAAAGACGAGTGTTATTAGTAAAAATAAATAATAATTAAAACAACTTACAAACATGTAATTTTAAGCATTTTAATGTTTTCAATTATTTGAATTGCGTCATAGTTTTAATTCAATTATTTTATTATGTTCTATTTTTTTTAAATTAATTTATTAGCTTGAAAAGAGATCTCCTTAATCAGAACGAAAAAATTTCCAAAATGAATTTGAATGTATAATCTGCTCATAAAATAAAATCTAAGAATAATACTCATTAATGAAAGTTACTCCTTACAATGGAACGTAAATTATGTTAAATCCTAATAATAATAAAAGTGTACTGCAGCTAATCAGTGAAATAAATAAAGGTAAGAGTACATAAATTTCTATATTCAACAGGTACAATAATATCTTTTATACTACAACTGAACCAATCTAAAAATGTATATTTATTCAATACTTGCACATTGGTATTTTTTTTAAATGTAAGCAGCAGTTTTAACTTTAATATATTAGGTCCTTACATATGAAATTGGCGTTTTGTATGGGAGGAACATAAAGTTGATTTTTTTTAAATATAATATATTTATTTAATCAAAGTATGTACCATTGCTATCTATGCACTTTTGCCATCTCATAGGTAGTTCATCGATCCCTTTACTAAAAAAAACCATTCGGACGGGAATCAATAAAATCTTTGAAGTCGGTTTGGACTGCCCCATCGGAGTTGAATTTTTTCCCTTGCAAGAAGTTATCCAAATTTCGAAAAAAATAGTAATCTGTTGGGGCAAGGTCCGGAGAGTACGGTGGATGTCTTAGACATTCCAATTGAAGCTCTTCTAATTTGGTAGCCGTCTGTTGTGCAGTGTGTGGTCTAGCGTTATCATGAAGCAGCAGTGGCCTAGAGCGATTAACCAGCCTCGGTTGTTTAGCAGCTAGCTTTTCCATCATGGTTTGCAGTTGCTGACAATAGACATCTGCCGTAATCGTCTGGCCAGATTTAAGAAAGCTGTAGTGAACGACACCAGCACTAGTCCACCAAACGCTCACAAGTAACTTTTTTGGAGTCAATTTTCGCTTGGGGCATGGTTTGGCTGGTTCGGCAGGGTTCAGCCATTGCGATGAGCGCTTCCGATTATCATACAGGATCCACTTTTCATCACAGGTAATGATTCGATTCAAAATCCCTTCATTATTGTGCCGGTTGAGTAATGCAACGCAGCAGTCAACGCGCGTTTGTTGATTTGCTTCACTCAATTCGTGAGGTACCCACCTTTCAAGCTTTTCACCTTCCCAATTTGCTTCAAGTGGATTAAAACAGTTTTATCACTAACACCGCAGCCTGCAGCTAACTCGGACTTGGTTTGCGATGGATCCGCTTCCACAATAGCCTTCAATTCTTCATTATCAACTTTGGTCTCCGACCGTCCACGGGGCTTGTTCTGCAGGTCGAAATTTCCAGAACAAAAACGTTGGAATCAAAAACGCACTGTGTTTTCTTTTGCGGCACCGTCGCCATACACATCATTAATCCTTCGAGCCGTTTCTGCAGCACTGCTGCCACGGTGGAACTCGTACTCGTAAATAATGCGATATTTCAAGTTTTCCATTTTGTAAACTGAGTGACTCAAAGAAAAAAAACAATTGAGGAAAAAACAAATGAATTATAATTTTCGAAACACAAATACTTGAGTAAATAGCTGCATAAATTTGAATTTGGAATTCCTAACCAAAGAGAAGATATTTGAGATCAAAGTTGCCAGTACGGCAAAACGCCAATTTCATATGTAAGGACCTAATATATTGATGAAAGACATTTCAAAATCTATTAAATACAGTATTTTTTTTTACCCATAATCTTGGAACACTCGTCCAAATACATATATATTTTTAATATAATTATTATAGATATCTAAAAACTGTTGCATAGAAAAATAAGTATAAATAAGGAAAACAGATCAGATATGGAATAATTTCTTTTACAGGATTGAGCCAAATTATGATAGATAAATATAATAAAAAAATCTGTTGTTTTTAATTATAGTTTTCTTAAAGATAAAGTGACCACTAATATATTAATGATATGCTAATTAAGTGCCTCTTTTGTGATGTAATAATCTAAATGTTACATAAAATAAAATAAAACACAAACATATACAGATTTAATTAATATAAATGAAAACATCTGTTTTTTAGGAGTTATCAACATTTGATAATGCTTTAGAAGGGCGAACATGTCATTCCATATAAAATTTAATAAAACTCCTAGAAGACAGATGTTTTCATTTATATTAATTATTTAATATGGAGTTTTACATCATTGTTCAAGAAACAATAAATATACAGATTTTACCAATATACTCGATATCAAATAAAATAATAAATAAATGAAAAAATTTCCAATATTCACACCATAATTGAGGTATTCAAGCGATCTTTGGGTATGTTAAAAGTAAGTATTTATAACAGTTAAATAGGTTTCTAACCATTGCGCCATCTCTCTGAAGAGGTTGGCAGAGAGAATCAAATAAAATCAAATCAGTTTATTAACTCAATGGACATTACAAACAGGAAAATGAAACAGAGAATGGACCATCACACAGTTATTTCATGCACGCACGTTGGTTTCTCCTGTAATATATTTCTTAACACTTTAAATGCATGAATTACATCTGAACTTATCAGCGTGTTTCTTAAATAACTATCATTTTGATATTTGAAAAAAACACGTAAATTTTAAACCAGAAAATTATGTGTACCGTGTTTTGGGACAGGAAGCGGGTGTTGCGTTTTTTGCTTGTGGGCATTTGAGACTTTCAGGGGGGCAGTAGAAGACTTAGAGAAAATTAGTGGGTATTGAGATGGCACCGTGAGGGCGTGGGCAGGTAAAAAAATACAGTCTAAAAAGACAAAAAAAAACACACCAATCACATTTTAATAAAGCAAATTAAACTTTAATATAGATTAATTTTTGTTATTGTATGATTGTTATCATTTTTATCATATGTATAATACAAAAATTCACACATTTCAGTAGTTCGGGAAATGGATGAAAATTGAACTGAAAGATTTCACTACATTCAATTGGATGATATGAAAAATTGTATTTTTTGATATGAATTAATTTTTTTTTAAACTTCCGATTTCACGTGAAATGTCTCGTATATAAATACAGGTGAAGTTACCCTGTTAAAAAAAATTGTTTGTAACAATTAAGTTACAACAAGTTTTTGTTAAATAATTTGATTTTTGCAATTCTGCAAGAATTGACAGTATTATCTGTGAATGTTCTAACTTGCTCATTGTCTTCATGGGTCGACAAGACTGGGCTCCGCAGCCCCCGACCTGCACTCTGCTCCTGCGTCGCCCATGTCCCCGCGCGTTTTCCGCACATTATTTCCGCGTCGGGTGTTATTAATGAGCCACTGCATGGTTATCTTATTCCTAAGCGTGTTATGTATATGTAATTAATACAAATGAAAATGTCGATATAAAAGTTACATTATATTTTATGAGAATGACATGTTTCGCCCTTTATCAAATTGATAATGCCTTAGAAGGGCGAAACATGTCATTCCCATAAAATAAAAACTTCTAGAAAAGTGACATTTTCATTTGTATAAATGATTTAATATGGAGTTCTACATCATTGTTCAAGAAACAATAAATACGTGTTATATGTCTTCAACCTATATAAAGGCAGTGATTGTTAATTTTATTTTCGAAGATTTAATTTTACCAGTAGTAAAAGAACTGTGAACGTCATTTGCTATGCAGACGATGCCGCATTAATAGCCAAGTCTGAAGATGACTTGCAAAGAATGTTGTACAAATTTCAGACAGTATCACAAAGGCTAAATATGGCTATATCAATCAGCAAAACAAAAAGTCTCACTATATCTAGGCAACCTTCAAGATGTATGATGACTGTTGATGATATACTTGTGGAGCAAGTAGCGAGTTTCAGATATTTGGGAGTAGAGATCTGCAGCCATAATGACCTCGATACCGAAGTACGAGAACAAGTCAGTAAAACCTCTGCCGTGTCAGGGCGCCTGAAGAATCTGGTCTGGAAGAACAAACACATGCGTATCGACAGCAAGATCAGAATTTATAAAACATGCGTGCGACCTATCATGACGTACGCTGTAGAGACGCCGCGCCGACAGTGCGAACCAAGGGACTATTAAGAACATCGGAGATGAAGGTCCTAAGATCAATTACTGGAAAAACTCTCCGAGATCGTGTCCGCAACGTAGACATAAGTCAAACGTGTCATATGTGAGGTTCATCAAAGATGAGAAAATATGTCAAGAACTATTGTTTGCTACAAATTTGGAAACAAATACAAAAGGGGAAACCATATTTAATACTCAGGAAAAGTTTTGTGACAAAAAGGAAATTCCTTTTGATAATATTTTGTCAAGGCGTCACAAAGGCTTCATAGCGTGCTTAAAAAATAAAGTTCCTGATGTGATTGCTTTACATTGCTTAATGATGAAGATTTCAACCGATTGCTGCTTCATACAGAGGTGCGCTGGCTGTCAAAAGGTACTTGTTTGACTCCATTTTACAATCTGTTTGGATCTGTGATAGAGTTCCTAGGAAACAAACACACAGAATTGCGCGACAACCTCATCTCATCAAAGAACGATATTGCGTACTTGACAGACCTGTTGTTTAATGATGTCAATCTCTAACTTCAAGGCAACAAATTAAACTTGATTAAGACAAAAAATAGCATAGCTGCTTTAGTATCCCAACTGCTATTTTACAAAAGAAATATCGGTAGACGGGAACAGCAGTATCATTTAAGAACGATTACTTGCTTGTTTACTGTCAACACTTGGAAAACCTCCACAGTGATTTCAAGGAACAATTCCAGGATATTTTAAACATGGACATACCAGACTGGGTTTTGGATCCTTTTTCAAATGACAACACAGCAGAATCATCCAAGTTAGAAGAAGAACGAATAGAACTGACGACATATGAGGAATTAAAAATTAAATTAAACCAAGAATTTTGGCTGAACCCGATTTCGCAACTGGATTATGGTCAACTGTTCAACGATTTCTGATAGCATTCCCATCGTCCTATTTAGCTGAACGTGGATTTAGTGCTGTAGCAACGTTGGTAACTAAAAAGAAAAAAACGGCTCCAGATATTAACAAACTCTTTAAAATGCATCAAATTCAACCCTCTCATTAGATAAGTTATAAATTGAACGTCTTTTGAATGTTAATAAAAATATTTCTCAATATAATTAAGTATGCGTTTTAATTGTTCACATTGAAACATTCTTCTTTAACCACCCTACGTATTTGAACGTACGTGATACGTTCACTGTTACTGTACCATTCTGCGCTATCCCGTATCACGTACGGGCTTGAGAAAAAGTAATGCACCTAAAATGTACAAACTGTTAGGGATACGCGAGTGTGCCAACAACACTCGAGTACAAGTATTCATAAATATGATAGTTTTACAAGTGGCAGGCGAAGTGTGCGGCCGAGTATTTGACGTTTGGTAATTTAAAAAAATAAAATTAATATATAATTAAATTTCATTAATAAAAAACCTGCTTTTTTTGCACGTTTCTCGGAAAATATCCCAAAGGTAGGGCGGTTAAACTAAGAAATAGGATAGGAATCATATCCTATCTTACGTAATTACACATTTAAATATAATCGTGGCAATAGCTGTTTCAGATTCGCGACAATAAAAAAACATGGAGGGCTCTAGAAAAAAATATATTCTCAAAGTGGGCAGTGGGCGAAATGAGAGACTTAGACTAAGTATGTAAATTAAAGTACTGATTTTTACACCTGTTTATTAATTTGATTCTAATAATAATCCTTAAATTTTCTTTCTTTTCTCTTCGATGGCTCTACAGCTCATATGGCCTTGCCTCCAAGCACTTTTATCACCTGCTGTGGACCTCTTTCCGTCTTTTGCAGTAGTTGTGCATGACTGTTATTTCCTTATATTACTATTCTTCATTCCTCAACATTCATGACACATGTCATGCACACTCATCGATTTCTCCGACTCCTCACATAAAATCCTTAAATATAATACTTGATTTAAATATAGGTGACAAAATATAACAATAGATTCACTTAATTTCAATAAATTAGAATATTTATTTTACAGACTGTTTTACAAATTATATAATACATTTTACTTTTGAATTACTTTATCTAAAATCGCAGCTATTTTGGCATAGTAATTCCAAAAATGCCAGCAACCAAAGGGTTAAGTAGTAAGGGTAAATATTGCATATAATTTTTTTGTATACAACAGGTCAATTCAAACCAATTACTGTCTACAATTTGGTTTATAACTATTATATTGATTCTCATAACATGTGATAGGTAACTTATCTATCGCCATTTTATTGTCACGTGAATTCTACACTAGAGCAAAGACAATCACACCGTCATCGCTGCGAATCGAATCCGGGAATTTCAGTATGGCAGTCAGAGCTACCACTCTGCTATGAAGGTCATCAATTTTCCTCCAATATGAAAAGTATCAATAACCAAAAATGATGATCAAAAGTGAGGAATGAATCAAGTTAACATTTTTCCTGAGTTGATAGCAACAAAAAACTTTTTCTTATGTTGATACCACTGTCCTTAATTACTATACCTAAAATGAACACAATTAGAAAACCATTTTGTTCACACCAACTGGTGAAATCAGTAACACCTCAGAAGTGTAGCAATTGTGACCGAATTTAAGGAAGAATCTGACAAATATCATCAGAAATCAGAAAATGCCCACAAAAAATGTTTCGCAAATAAATAATAATTAAACTAAAAAAAAAAACCTAATTGAACGTCTTCATACATCACTCCAATACGTTATCAGAGCAGTTAATAAAATCAGAAGTAACTAACTCGTTGATTGACAGATTATTTAGTCAACTTTGCATTGCCAATGATGAAGATTTCAACCGATTGCTGCTTCACACGCTGGCTGTCAAAAGGTACATGTTTGACTCGATTTTACAATCTGTTGGGTCTGTGATAGAGTCTTTATTGACAGAATAGTTATGTTTATATATCTGCATTTATACCTCTATAGATTTGTGTGATTAATCGATCTTTGATCAATAAGATTCTTGTTACAGATGGATGTCACTCAATTAGAATCAGAGAATTACAGATGATTAGTTAAGGCGTGCAAGGCAGCTGTGTGTATGTCAAACTGAATCCCCGGTTAGCGATGTCAGGGCTGAGATCTGTGACTAGACCTTCATTGGCATTGGTCACCACGTACAGCACAAAGGGCTTTGCGGATGCTGCAATGAGAAAAGAAAAAAACAAATCATTAGAATAATAATAAAATATTTCTAAGGATAGATGTAATCTTAACACATTGTCTGCGGGTAAATTTGCACGCAAATTACTATCCATAGGTTGTAGCTGAAATATAATCATAACATTCAACTATATGTATACTTCAACATGTGATCCAACTATATGTATACTTCAACATGTGATTCGGGAGCTAGAAATAGAGGAAGGCCGAGGAAAACGTGGCACGATCAAATCAATCAAATATTGAATTTCGGTCACGTGAGGAGTCGAAGAAATCGACGTGCGTGCATGACAAGATGTATGAATGTAGAGGAAGTGAGAGAAGTATGTCAGGACAGAACAGTGTGGCGTTCCATTCTTTCTGCCTACCCCTCCGGCGAGACGGCGTGATGGTTAGTTAGTTAGTTAGTCAACATGTGATAAAAATATATAACAAAAATGACTTCTACATTTTGCATTTCCAACAGTTCCAATAATTTGCAAAATGAGTATTTATACCCTTCCTGCCGGCCACCAGCAGTCCAGTAAACGAGTATTAACACCCTTCCTGCAGACAAAGTGTTAATAAAGTACTCTGTCAGCAAATTCCCTAAAAATAGTTTGTGTAATGTGTACTTTCAAAATACAAGTGTCATCCAAATATATAGGATATAAGCAGTGACGTGCCTAGGGCAACCGATAAGGCAAGCCCGTCCGACTTTTTTGTGTTATAATATTAGTAGAGGGTCACGATAATGTATTTTTCCGGATTAGAAGAATTTTATCTTTCTAAATAAATTGATTTTAAATCACATTTTAGAGGCATTTTAAATGTATACAAAAAATTGTTTTCTGCGTCACCAAACTCGTGTTTTTGTATAATATAATATAATAATGTATTTACATATACAAGAAGAAACATTATTAGTAAGAAATAAGCTGTAAATAGATAATAATGATAAATTTGTTAATTGAATTGTAAATAAATATTCGTAAATAAATCGCATAATCTTTCTTTTCATAACATTTCTGATGGTAAGAGGATAAACTGAAGTTTATTACTCAGTTTATTCTCTTACCCTGACAAAGCTCCGGCGGGAGCAAAACCGGTTGGTGTTTACAAATAAAGTGGTTTAGATATAAATATTAAAAGTGTATTATTATTTTATTTAATAATGTCACACCACAAATTAAGTACTCCATACGAAAATTTTAAAATTATATATATTACTGTTGTTCAATTTAAATCTACGATAAAGTTTTCCTTGAAGACTTGTTTCATATATATTGACTTTAATGTTTTCGCCTTTTCAACATCGTGAATAAAACACCTTTCTGTTTTTAAACATCTAATAATTAATTTGAGGTTAGTGCTTCACGAACGGCTCTCTTTTTGCGAGATCTTCTACTCTTAAAACCTCGAATCAGTAATAAGTGTTAACTTTTAATGTGAATCTATTTTTGCAAACCTGTTTAAAATTTGACAATTTACTTGTTTTCCGACAGTCAACTTCAAATGACAAATTACAAAATACACACTCAAATCGGGCATGGGCATTTGAATTATTTCTCTCTCACTCTCTTGTATTCAAAATATTATCTTTCTCTATTTGATTACATCTGGGTTTTTGCTTATTTATATTATGATTTAATACATATATATACATATACATATAAAAAAACAGAATAAACTCACTTGTCACAGTACCGATTCCAAGGCCACAGAATCTATCAACTCCTGTTGTGTCACTATTGGGAATGATGACAAAATCTGTGATGCAATTTGCTCCAGTAACTCCAGTGGTGGGGAAGGCAGTACCAGGCACGTCACCCGTCACCGTGAAGGAGTAGTTTCCACCGGTGGCAGTCCACTGGATGCTGCAATAGCCGGCTTCCATCCGAATGCAAATTCCATAGTTCAAGTTGACCAACTCCCTTGTTCCAGGCTGATTGACAGCGGACAGCGCTTCATTCTGCATTGTTCCAAAGTTAAAACTTGTCACTGTCCCCGATACTCCCGTATAATACATCAGGCAGCCACTAGGAGCTATGAGAAATTACAATGATTTCATTTATTCTATCATCTATAACTATAACATCAAATGAGATTAGGTAAACAGTTCAAGTTAAACAGAAACTTTGAGTAGGGTTGTGGAAGCTCTATTGAAACTATGAGTAGGGTTGTAACTTTATTAGTCCAAATATATCTGTCATTGCTGCAAGGAATATTTGTGTGTTTTACCTATAGTTGGGCAATTGCAGGCAATCTGTGACAGCTTGATGTTCCACCTCCGATTGAATGCGACCGCGGAGCTGGCATCTATGGATATGGAAATGGGATTATCTCCATTGAAGTCCACATATACATGCTGGCCTGAGTTCTCTCCGCAGATCCTTGGTACAAGGGAAGACCCTCCAGTGACAATCAGTGCATCACTGACACAGTTGCCATCACCATCTGGCTGACCCAGTTCCAAGTCCAGGAATTCCAATCTTAACTGAAATTAAATATAGTATACTAAACACTTACATTTTATATAAACTTAAAGCGTTAACACTGTGGAAGTCCTCAATTTGTTGAATTAAAACATTGTTTTTTTCACTCATGATTTTATTTTTCTCTTCGAAACACGTTGAGAAAAATAATCACAGTAAGTGAAAAAAACAGTGTTTTAATTTATGAATAAATTGTCTGCAAGCAATTTGCATCATTTCACTGCAAATTGCTTGCAGTGAAATGATGCAAATTGCTTCCAAATCCAAAAGAGCTCTTAATAAATGCATCTAATGCAATCAGTTATGACAAAGAATGGTCAGATGCTATGTTTGGTCAGTGCTGTTATACGGGGTGGAGTCATAGACCCTTAAAGTCAATGTTATGAACCAATTGGAGGCCTTTGAGATGTGGATACACCGAAGGATGTTACACATCTCCTGGACTGACATGGTCAGCAACACAAACGTTCTCCATAGAGCCAGAGTTGACAGAGAGTTGCTGAGCAACATCAAAGTCCGTAAGGTGTCCTACTTGGGCCATGTTCTGAGAGGCGAAAAGTACGCACTATTACATCTGATCTTGGAGGGTAAGATTGAGGGTCGACGAGGTGTTGGGAGAAGGCGGGTTTCCTGGCTGATGAACATCCGAGAGTGGACGGGGCTAAGGACTGTGGGGGAGCTGTTCCGAGCTGCCCAGGACGGGGAGGCCTACTCAAGGGTGATAGTCAACGTTGGGGAGACCTGACAGGACACAGAAAGAAGAATGCAATAATTTTAATACAAATGTCTCTTGTATCTCTGTTGAGTAGAAGCATGTGTTATTTGGCTGGATATTTTTCCCCTTCGTTGAAATAATAATATATTATATTTTTGGAGCGAATAGGTTAATAAGTTATGAATGAAAATTACCAATTAATTAAGTACTTAATATCTACTTAATTAATTAAGGATTTCATTAGTAATTATGAAAACATTTGTACAAATAACATCCACACTATAAAAGATATATGAGAATAAAAAGAAGTTTACTGTACTCTGGTTATTGTTACTGTCTAAGCCCGCATGGGTGAAATTACTTATATTATAATGATGCATGTCTGGCTGAAATAACACAAAGGATCTGTTTTTTTTATTATCCATTAATGAATGTTAGCTTATAAATAAGGATAGAATAACGAAATATGAAAAAATTCCTACATTTATACATGAATAAATAAATCAGCTCACCTGACAAATATCTGAATTGCATCTGGTAACACTAATGGTGCACCGAGACCCACCCGAGTATGATGATGGGTATGCACTGTTTGTAAAGTATGTATTGTTTACATTAGTGGTGCTTCCGCAAGTCTTCTGCACTGTAAATAATGATTCAAGTTTTCATTAAAGAGAACCATAGCAAAAAAAAATATGATTCCAAATGTTGTAGAAAAAATATTCACTATTTTATGAAAAAGAGTTTTGGATGTAAACCCAACCTAATTAACTTTATTAATTTTGTAATAATTCAAAATAAATTGAATAATTTTGTTTGCTTTTGATCAGATAAACAAAACTGTGGATCTTAATCATGGATTCAACATTGTTTTCAATGATATTTAAGATCACAGGGATGGTTCAAATTTGACAAGATAAATCGTTAACAAAAAAAATGTTTAATGTTTTTTTCACTATCCCATCATAATTGATTGTTGATATTGTTAATGATAAAATTAAACTACATGCTAAATTTTAAAATGATTCTTAATTTAATTCAAATTAAATTTAAAACATGGAATTATAAGAATTAAAAAAAGGACAATTGATTTTTTAGAATGTAAACGTCTGAATTCTATCATTATCAAATGTTCGTGAAACAATAAACAGTTTTATTTATTTATTTCTAATTATTGATTGTGATATTATTCTCACCTATACAGCACACGCCTCTCCTGCTAGCACATGTGGCCGATGTGGAGCCACCAAGGTCATTACACTCTCTTCGGGTGAAGCATGTTCCGTTGAAGCTGTTGGACCCGCTGCATTCCACATTCTCAAAACGGATGATACTGAAGAAAGGGAAGACTGAAAAGACATGTAGCTATTGGAATAACAGGTTTCTTTTATTAAACAATTTCACATTTAGTTAAAATATGATATGTAGATCATCATCACTCATTGAATCTTGGAGATGGGGCTGGGACATCATTTTTGTAATGTTGATAGAAAAAATTAAATATTACTGGATTTGATTATATGATATTATTAGCAGAGAAAAAATAAATGTTTATAACAAAAGAAATATCAAATCTTACTGTTAAAACAATTTAATGTCGATAAGAGGAATAAATTTTAATCCAATAATTACTATCCGAACGTCATCCCATACTCACAACAATTAAAATATGGGAAGAGGATATACTCGAATTTTATTTACCATTATACTATAAAGTTGAAAATTAGTTCACATTAATTAAATGCACGATATTCAGGTAAATTATTGAGTTTTTATTCAAATAACGTTGAAGCTTTTGACGTTTGAATTTGACGTTTAGAATTTGTAAGTATTGCCATAAAATTTAAATTCCAATTGATAAAGTTCTTTCTCGGAATGTAATCAGCATTTGTGGGGTAACAAAAATAAATAAATAAAATTTTATTTATGAAATAACAAATAAAGATTTTCCACCATAGTTAATTACATGTGTATCCGATTCAACAATTTCTTAATAAACGAACCGTCAATGAGGAGATGTAGGTATGTAATTATTATATGTTTTGCTTACTCCCCTTAAATACATATGTTTTATCATTGGGCATTTAATATTTTGGAATTAAAATTCCATTTGTTTATGAAAATATCGTTCGTTTATGGAAAATTATAATTTTTGTGTTCGTACTGTAGTTTTAATTTTGAAAACTATACGCATTCCACGGGCATTGAGTTTATTAGAAGTTTATCGATCCATTATATTGGTGGCTTTATTGTGAGCTTGTTGCGATTTAATTTTATATTTAGTTCGCAGTGACATCAGAAAATAAATCTTGATATTTATTCTCGTTCCATATGTTAAAAAAAAATTACCTCAAATTTGGGGTTAAAATGTATTTGAACATATGGAACGAATTACCGCATTAATAAATAGTAACAAAGAAAGTGTATGAGAACTTTATCTTGAAAATAATAAGTGTGGCGATCCATTTGATTTTTCTATTCTATATGAAAAATGGTATAAGATATATTGCTGGAACCGAAAGTTGATAAACCAATCATTACAGGAATACGAGTATGTCGTGTCAATGAATCATTTTGAATTGAAAATTATCGTTATGTTTTGAATTAGAAATCCGTGAACTCACACAAACTTTGTAAAACACGACGAGACAAAAGTGGAATTAAAATTAATAACTAGCATTTTTCACACATTTACGAGATAATGTTGAACATCGCAATTTTATTCAAATACAAATAATATACACATCGCAATGGGTTTCACAAATTACAAAATAGTCACCATGTTCATTTTAATTCATTCTTGGTGATCTTAATTAATCAGAAAAGTAATAAAGAAACAAGACAATTTTAAAGGATAAAGTTTCTAGGATAAAAGGGAAATAATATCGCACATTAACCGCGCAAATAGGGTGGTCATTCTCATAAATAATACTTATTGCAAAAACTCATTTTTTTGTAAACATTATGAATTCGATTCAAGTTTATCCACCATCAACAGATAATCCCATATTAAAAGAGCACTGCTTAATATACTGTAAAGGGTAGTTAAAACTAAAGACCCAACATTGAGGATAACGTGGAAAAGTCTCTCTCCTCTCTCTCTCTCACCCTTATGTATCTTGTTATGAGAATCCTGAAAAAGTAACTGCAAAAAACAATCGCTACTTATATATCAATTTGGTCAACACTATATTTTTATAAATGATTTATTTGCACTATCTATTTCCATTAAAGGTCTTCAACGTATGTGGGAGTAAAAGCCTAGTGTCTGTATTCAAGTGCAAATATCCACGAGAGTCAGCGTAGGCAGAGATCACGGGACTGCGAACTAATACATTTATTCTGACTACACATTATTGGTTAAGGAAAAGCAAAAGTTTTCTGACTGAACCATAATGGGGACTAGGCAAGATCCTGGATATCGTTTGAAACAAAATTGAACTGGTATTGCAATAAAAATCATAATTATATAATTGTGAAATGCTCATACTTTTTGGTGATTACATATTTTTTTAAAAACGCGTATATTATGGACCAATTAAATGGAAAATTAACGCATATATTCCTTTCAACAAGAGAACACTTTTTTCATAACCTCATTCAAGTGAACACTCTCAGTTTATTGTTTTATAAAATTTACAATTCTCTGAAGAGATTTATTTTAACTTACATCTCGGATTCCTGGTCGAGTCCTCGAGTTCGCTGGAGTCCTCCCGTGACTCCAGCAAAGCGCCCGTTTTGCTGGACACAGCACACACCAAAATAAAAATTATTATCACCAAACTAGTCATGTTTTTCAGAGGGACAGCACTGAGTGGACTTACATGCCTGTCCCCCTTTTATGGTCTCGCCCAGTGAAAAGTAACGGATCGGGAAAGAAAATCGTGGCGGTGATAATGTGTTAAATGCTCAATATACAATAACTGCAGGGTTGGACTTGGGGTCAATCAGCAGAGATACGCTGGTACCACTCAGACTGACCGGGCTTACTTGATTTGCTTTTATTATTAGAAAACCGACACCAAAATTATTAATTCTTAGTTCCATTATATGAAGCTCAATGAAGTTATTTATATGGTTTGATAATAAGGTGTTTCTGGTGGATTTTTTGGTCTAACCAGAAGATAGTAGCGAGCTGATGAAACCAGTCGGAGCCTTTATGGAATTTAACTAAATATATTATATATTTAAAAAATCCTTTTTATTTTTATTTTATTTTTAACATGTATTCGAACTGTGTTCATATTTCATACCATCCGCAATTGTGTAAAATTAAAAACTGTATGATATGATGATTTAGTTAATTTAATAGAAGTTGAGTAGAAATTTCATATACCTAAATGATATTAGAAATATAATTGCACTTTTAACATCAATTTCATTAACGTGCAATTGCATAAAATTATTGTTTTTTTATGGTTTTTGTTTTTTTTATTTTCATATGGTGAATACTATTAAGTTAATGGAATTCACTATTTAAATGTGTTCTTATATTTCCTTTAAATAGTGCAATTTATGATGTATTAAAATGATCAAATATTATGTAAAATAATTGTATAAAGCAGTTTTAAGTCAATTTCCTTTTCTGTTTTCTAAAGGTCCATAATTATCTTATATGTAACTTATCCCTTCTGTCCCATAATGAGTTTTCTACTCATGGGAATACAATGTAACTATTGTATGTTTATAAATAAAAAAAATATTTTCATTATTTACAATGAACTTCTCTGCTTGGAGATATGCGAGGTCGAGGATGTCGTTATGTGGGTTGGCAAAGGAGAAGATACTGGTATGCACACGTGAGGAGAATGGATCCATCCAGACTCCCCTTCATTGTGTTACCGGGCTACCACCAAAGAGATGGATCGACAGCTGGGAGTCGACCTCGCAGGAGGCTAATTCTTCTTAAGAAACAGACCACAAGGCCTACACTAAGAAGAAGAAGATACAATGAACTTCTACCATGAAATTTAAAAAAAAAAACTTTTTTGTGGTCAATAACGAATTATTGATGCTATTAATACAAGATATTATTTTAGAATAAGCCTACACCGATTGCAGAATATTTACCGATTTTTTTAAAGATAAACAGTGTTTTTTTTTAAAGATAAACAGTGGTTTTTTTTTACTTTGAGTTTATTTTTACGTAATATTCAAAGATATAATTAATACCTTAATCATCGGGAGAACGATGTAAACTTATCAATCTCCTTATGACCAAAGTAAATACAATATTATATTACGATTTTGAAATATGCCGAGAAAAATAAACTGAAAATTAGCAAAACAATGTTTTATAATTATAAAAATAAACATCATTATGGAATTGCAGTGTTGAAGCGTTAAGTTTATGAAAAGTGAATACTTGAAGCTTTGATGGTTATTTCAAGTGTTTGAGGGTGTATTCAATAGTTAATTGTAAACAGCTTATACCTATAAAACCTTATACCTGGTATAGCCATACAACTCTTGAAGAGTTTTAGCCTCCTTGATGATTTTCCGGAAAGTTCCTCGATCCTGCGCCTTTTGCTTCCAGCAGTCCGATTCGCCCAACCTAGACAGATCAGCCAGAACATAGTCCATTAGGCAATACGGCTTACCTATATACAGATTACAAAAAAATAAACTCGTCATATTGATGCATACTGTATATAAAACATACGAGTGCATCCCGACTTAAATATTAAAAGTGGATTTTAGATACAACAATGTTTACCACCTGAATAAAAAATGACACATTTATTTGTTAAGTTTGTCCAATTTACTTATCTTAAATCACGTTGTTATTGTTTGATTATTGAAGCGGGTTGGTTGAGTTTTTTTTTTTATGTATTTAGCCTAATACTCATATCATGTGCGGATGTTATTTTTCAAATAAAATCAGTTTATTTTCTCAAAAGATATTATCTATTGAGAACAGGTAAAATATAATAAATATATAATACCAGGAACGCATGAGAGATGGCTCGACATTAGGAATACAAGATACTCTCCAAAGTCAAGAGTATTTGTCTTCTGAACGTACTTTCACGAATATGAAAGACATCGATCTCCGAAGCGATCATGTTCAGCAGTTTGATTGCTCTCCCCACCGGCATCACCAGAGGCAGGTTGGTTCTGCATGCTGGGAGATAAAACAGTCTGTGCTGACGCTATTGAAGATAACCATCCGGAACATAAATATGGATAGCCTCCAAGATGACGGAATTCTCAAAGAATCCCCTGATAAGTCTGAAGAAATGGGTAGGTATGCACCCATCCTTTCTTATCTATAAACTATTATTTTGCAATCGTCACGCCACTGGCACTCTTAAAATTAGTAGCAATCTGAAAAATATAGGAACTGTTTAGCCATTCGCCAGACTGGCCCTGCACTTCACCAATAGTTTACGTATTTTGTTCCATGTTTGCATAATATGAACCGAATAGAAGTAATTTGGAGCTTGCTATTTTAGATAATTGAGATGATGCAGTGTTCTGTCCTAGATTCGTAGAATATCGATCCAATGACTTATATTTTGCAATGGTAAATGCTTTTGCACACAATACGACGAGATATATGATATACTATATGTACTTTTAAGTTAACATATACTTTTATATATTTGACGTTTTAGGATCAGAACAATATTTTCAAAGAGATTGCATCATACTCGTAATTAATAATAGTAGTTTTTTTTTTCTTGATCTTGATCTTGATTTAATTGAATCACGAATGTCACAGTTATTGGTCTTTTTGTTGAATACAAATGTCCAGCCCTCTTTTATCAAAGATTTGAGATAATTTTTCTAAAATTTCAACCAAATGTTCGTCGGATCCGCCGTGGCAAGCCTGTCGACTTTATCGTATCGGAATTCAGTAATAAAATAAGATCGTACATTAGTTAAGACTACCTTTTAAATCGCTGTTTTTGTGATGTAATCACCTCAAGGGCGCATTGTGCGCGTGTTAACTAACTAACCATTCCCCGAAGAGGAAGGCAGAAATAATGGACCGCCATACTGTCATATTAACATTTTTCTCTCGCTTTTTAATATTCATACATTGCGTCGATTTACCCAACTCCTCACGTGGCCGACATTTGATATTTGATTTATTTGATCATGTCACGTTTTCCTCGTTCTTCCTCTATTTCTAGTTCCGTTACGTCGTTAACATATACTTTCTTTCCCATTCTTTTTTCATTCATCCTTTCCATGTGTCGAAACCATGTAAATGATCTTTTCTTTATTATGTTAATAACACTTTCATTCGCACTATTCACTTCTTATATTTGCATTCGACACTCTACCATACACAGAGTTTTCACATATTCGTCCAAGAGACCTCATTTCTACTGCATTTATTATATTATCGTCATTTTGTTAGTTACATGGTTCACTTCCTTACATAAGGGTCGGTACAAAAACACCCATTCACACTACCATATTAGCTTTTTTGTTAGACTTTGTATGCGATGACAACATTATGTGCACCATTCACATTATTGCTAATATTGAAAATAATATCATAAAACAAATACTGTCAGAACCAAACATCTCTTAAGAGTAGCAAAAATGAGAACATTGCGACCTATTGTGGGAAGAACCCTTAGACATAGGATACCCAATGAAGAAATTCGCAAAACCTGCATAATTGAAGACATAGTGAGATGGAGTAGGCAGAGAAGACGATTCTGGAGGGACCACATCGAGAGAATGGATCCAGCAAGAATTCCTAATATCGTCATGCACGAGACTCCAGAGTGTCGTCGACCACCAGGACGACCACCAAATAGATGGAGAGAAGGCTGGTCGTCTTCATCACAGGAAGAAAGTTGAAATCCTGCATAAACAGATCGCAAGATCTACAATCAGAAGAAGATGAAGAAATGCATACAAAAATTGGGTTTTAATTTGGGTATGAAAGATGTAAAATATAAGTCAGCTTTGTCTGGAACCTATCGGATCATTTATGCAGCTAAGGTATGAAGGGAGATCGTTCCAAGTTGATGGGCCGGCTACTGCAAAGGCTCGATCCCCGAAATTTGTACTAGGGCAACGCTTCGGCTCAACTAAACTATCTATTGTAGAGAAGTTCGCCGAGTGAAGATGGATTTCCTAGAATTTAAGTTGTTCGTTATACAGAGTCCGGATATAAAATATATCATAACTTGGTGCTATTCCATGTAGACTGTCTAGCAGGTACTGGATTCTTTCTGAAGTTTTAAGCCAGTGAATTTCTTTGAGATTTTGTGTTATGTGAGAGTTTTTTGGAATACCCTTAATGAGTTTTTCTGCTGTATTGAACGCAGATTAAAATTTGTTCACTTGTTGTTTTGGAATGTTTGCAAAAAAATCCATTATAATAAACGGATTTTTTAATTGACTTACGCCTATTCACATTTTTATAATAAATTATAAATTTTTATTTCCTGAAAATAAAAATACAATGAAATTGCTTTATTTTAAAAGGGACGTCGAATCTTATCGCGGATCGATCTGTGTTTCCCGTGATAAGGGATCATATTTTCTAGACTCCTATTAATATAAACGTTTGATTTAATTCCTAAGATTTTTCTTTAGACGATCATGAAACATTCTGTGAACGTTTGGTTTGAAGAAGTACACCAAAAAAATATATACATTTACACGGAAACTTGTTACTCGTACGGTTGTAAATATCAAAGCTGATAAAATGGCAAAAAATATGAATTACCATAATAATAAGTCAACGCATCATCTCCATATCAATTACCCGTAACGTGAAATCTCTTAAGTAGACACAATGTGGTGTCAATGACACTCTGTGTGTTCAATGTCCAAGTTCATCTCGACTCCAATGTCATATTGGGGGTAATGAAACTCGTATGCATCTTTCTACTAAGTACTTCTTACATTGATCGTCAACTCTTGTCCCCACACACCAGCGTGTCTGGCGGCGTGAGACAGATATATAACATTTCAGATTTTTAATTCAAAATGCATCAAGTCCACAATGTTACTTAACCCAAAACGATCCTTAATAAAAATGAGCATAAGAATTATTTTGGCACGAGGTTTGAGAATATTGTAATGTAGGCTTCACTTTCATAGGGCAGCATGTTCTAACGAATTTCAAAGGAATTTGCCCCCTAAGTCTGGGCGCCTAAGGAGTATTTTGGCCTAAGTATTCGGGAAGCAGACGGATCGATGCCACGCAAGCGCTGCCTGCTGCGACTACTCTAAGCTGCTCGCTGTAAGGGTAGCTGTCATATGCGGTAAATTCAACGAAGTGCACGTTCTCACCACGCAACTAACTGTTGAATTTTTCAGCTGGTTGAATGCAACAGGGTGAATTTCGTTGATTTGTAGAATTACGAATATTTCGATATTTCAATTTCCTATTATTTGTGATACAGTAAGTCTGTCTTAAAATGTCTATTTCATCATAATTACTCGCAAAAAACAGTGTATAATTAAGAATTTTCTGAAAAGAGAAAAAGAAGAGCCTAAAGCGTGTGTTCTGTACACGCTGTTTTACGATTTGACAAGCCGGGTGATGGTATACGGAATATAATGCTTTGCTCCTGATCCAGAGGTCTTGAGTTTAAGTCTGGACACAACCCGGTTCCTGCTTCGAAATAATGAGTTATTATTTCTGTTCACATTGTATAAAAACATGTATTGTTATTATAAATATTATAAAAATATCAGAGTGCATTTAATTTTATACTCTATTATTATGCGGCGTTCATATTTTAAGATTTTAAACACTTCTCAATACGCCCTAGAGGTGTTCACATCACAAAAACGGCGCTTTAAAAGTTAGCATATTAATATCATTATATGCAGATTATATATGGATATCTGTTTTTCATTCTTTTAAATGAACCCTCATATTTTTTTGTTGTATTTATAATAATCTACATATATGGTACACTTTTGGAATATGTTGAAAGACGTTGAAAGTTTGTAGACTAAGAAAAAGGGCATTTTAAAGAAAAAATTAAATATGCTTACGAAAATAGGCTATATTTGCTTGAATTGCAACACGACATGATTATTTCTGGCTCCCGTGGCACTTTGCAATTGATTTAAAGAAAATTCCAACGTTTTTTCATGTAATCAACACATGTTTAATTTTTATTACTTTTTATATGCTATTTTTGGTGCGTTAAAGTTTGTTAATATTGTAAAATGTAATATCGGCTGGAAATAATACTGAAGAATTAATAAATAAAGAAATTTCCAATGTTTTGTCATTCCATCAACACATCATCATCAGCCGTCTGTCATCCACTGCTGAATGTAGGCCTCTCCCAAAGCACGCCACCGCCCCCTATCCATTGCCGGGAGCGGCAATCCTCTTAGATCGTTGGTCCAGCGGGCAGAGGGACGTCCAATTCTGCGGAATCTTGTACGCGGTCTCCACTCCAGAACCCGTCTCCCCCATCGGCCGTCGGTTCTCCGACAGATATGGCCAGCCCATCGCCACTTCAGCCCACCCATCCTCAGAGCCACCTCAGTCAACTTGGTTTGTTGACACGCGTTATATTATTTTATTTTTCATATGTTTATTGCGTTTAATTAGAATAATGATGTAGAATGTGATTTCCACCGAAAATAAAATTGAATAATACCAAATTATCTCGGATAAAAGAAGTACATTTTAGCAATGAGAATCCTCTTTATTTGCCGTCTCGACCGAAACAAATAAATTACGGGTTTACAAAAGAATACAGAAAACGCCCGATCTTTCGGCCGTCTCCAGAGGAAAGGGAGCAACCTTTCTTCCGAGGAACTGGATCTTATCTTCGCCGCGTCCTTGCGGTTCATTAGCTCCAGGAGGAACGAGAAATGCAACAGTTTACAAGAGCGGAAGCTGCGTAGACTGCAAATACCAAATACCTTTAATACAAACAACTTTTGTGTATGCCAGTTCCGTGAAGGACCGGCGGCTGGCGTTCTGCTTGTTGATTCTTTTCAACTGACGTTTAGTACGGTCGGGATAATAGGGACCTTTTGGAACATAACTTAACGTGTCGGTATCTTTCTAACATTCAAACGGCGGGTAATAGGGTGAAATATGTTACGAATAAACCGATTAATTAAGATAAATCATATTTTTTATGATCTCGGGAAGAAATGTGAAGCGCCCACTCGCAAAGGGTGTTTATCACTCGCGGAAGTCCACATTTCGAAGGTTTCTTGGTAGTGGATACATAGCTTCTTCTTCTTCTTATATCCGATGACCTGTTTATGATGATGAGCTGTCCTGGGATGATGACGTCACTGACGCCACCATTTTTATTTCTTATTTCAGTTCTTACCCAAATTAAAACCGAACTTGTATGTTTAGTTTTTTTGGTGTATATTATTTTCTAACCGATTATTAAGTATTTAGATTTTTTAGATTAAAAATAAGTCTTAAGGAGCTTTTAAGGTGATTACAACACAAAAACGACGCTTAAAAGTTAGCATATTATTATTATTATTAATTTATTACATATTATTAATGCGCCCTTGAGGTGATTACATCACAAAAACGACGCTATAAAAGTTAGAATATTATTATTATTATTATTATTTTTACTATCAATATCCTGTGTTCAAATTTATTAAACTCAGAAAGATAAAAACAAATGCCATTTAAATATTTTAAAAGCGGTTTAAATATTTTATAGACTAAAAAGTAATACCTTCTGAAATAAACCTCATGGGAAATTGTTGCGGCTTTTAGAAAATGAAGTATCTGCGCAACCTTGCAGACCGGAGGGGTTGGGGTAGAGGCAGACTGAGTGGGGTGGACTCTTGGGAGTGGTGTGAGAAGGTCTCGACGTGGGATTAAAAAATGCCAGTTCAAACTTTGCTTCACAAAATATTATTAAAAAATTGTGCTATTTAACTGAACGAAACTCGATTGAAAAATATATCAATCATAGCTTGGTGTGCAAAAGAGCTTGATGTGATTATTCAATCTGGTAAATCTTTATATGATATAGTGCCAAATGAAAATATAAGAAATGAATGCTGTGCGAATGAAAGTGTTGAGTGTAGAAAATAATAAAAGGTTCATTATGAAATGTTTTTTGGGATCTTGGGAAAAACCGCATATCTCGTCTCCTGGACCGACGTTTCGGAGATCGTTGCAGTTTCCATCTTCAGGGTGGCTATAAATGTGTGGTGGATAATGTATGTTTAACTCCTTCTACGCTGTGCCGTGTTGCCGGCAATGTGAGAGCGAGGTAGATATTAGCGTTTAGTTCTCGAGCTAGTTAACACACGGCGATGCGTCATTCCCAGGAGTTAAACCTATTATACATTACCCACCACACATTTATATTCACCCTGAAGATGGAGACTGCTACGATCTCGGAAACGTCGTTCCAGAATGACGAGTTACCCGGATTTTCCCAAGATCCTAAAAATATATTGCTACCAACCTTGAAAATCCACGCAATTATTTCATTACGATATTTGAACACGTGGAAAGTATTAATGAAGACAGAAAGGTGAAGAAAGTAATTAGAGAAAGCCTTAGGACAACGTGGCACGATCAAATCTAAAAATGTCGGTCACGCAAGGAGCCGAAGAAATCGACGTGCGTGCATGACACGATGTATGAATGCAGAGGAAACGCGAGAAGTATATCACGACAGAACAATCCGGAGAGATTCCCCAGTTGGGAGGTATTAAAACCATGTACTTGTTGATTGATCAATAAAAGATGGCGTGATGGTTAGTTAGTTAGTGATTATTATATTATCGCAAAGTACGCAGCTGGAGATTGCACACATGCTATCTGTCTTATTTAATAAAGGTAAGCTGTCTGTTGAAGAATTCTCTGTCAAACAAGGGTAGCTCAGACTTAAGATCGAATTACTTAATGGTTTGTTAAGGTCGTGCACAAACAAAGCGAGACAACAAGAAGCCTGTCAACGTGAGAAAAATGGCGGTAAAATCATGTATTTCAGTGTGGATTAGCAATTATTATCCCTCTCACTACCATCGTTATTATTTTAGTAATGCTTCTATTTTAAATCAAATTTGTTTTCAAAAATTTTCCTGTCAAATTTATGCATGAAGCTATAAACATCTAAAATTTCGCGTTTAACATTTTTTTATCGTGATTTTGAGTATGTGATATATTGTTTTAACTCATTGAACGCTAAGGCATTTTAACACTGTTATTTAACACTGTAATTTAACACTGTAATTATTAGTACTTACAACAAATAGCCCAGGTTAATTTTTAAATTTGATTATTGTATCGAATTTTCAATGCGTTTTTATATTAGTCTTTCTTTTTTTAGTTTTTATTATTATATATTTTTACACCTGAAGATGGAGGTATCCTCCGAAATTAGTGGATTAAACAAAGTTATTGTTTTAATTAATGGAACTTTCATGTGTCATGTGTCACTATTTTTATGTAAATTTTGTATGAAACTTTCAATAATAATGTATGTTCATTCGATAGTTCTAAATTACCATCCCTAAACAACCCCTCTCTAGTGATGAATTAAATAATAAATTAAAATAAAATTATTAAATACACGAACATTTCATATAGGTATATATCATATGGAGATTTTTCTCATTGTCTGAGATACGTAAATCTTGAAGCAAAGGGTTATTGGTAATTTATTATCTTGGATAGAGGGCCGTTTTGCGGTCTGTGGTTAAAGCTCTTGTTAACATTCTCTACTCGTCGGATCTCGATAGCCTTGGATGTCGCTTTCTTTCGTCTCGTTTTGGTGAGTACTTACCTACTTCTGTTCGACATTTTGTTATTTTTAATGTAATTATAACCCCATTTACATTTATATTTTATGAAGACCAGAAGAGAATCGTACCATGCTCACATCATTGTTCTAACTTTTGACTTAGGTACTTCTGTTTCTACTTTTTTTCATACTTTTTTTAACGTAATTTACGATTTTCGAGTAAAATAACGTAGATCTGAAACGCCGAAAGCGACATATAGTGTATATGGAGCATTTTGTTTCTTCTATCATATATTCGCCTTCACTTTTTGTTGTTGATTCATATTTGAATAAATATAAGTGCACTTAGTATTTTTACATTGATAAAATTATGTCATAATCGAAACATATCTGTGAAAAATGTAATAAAGTGTTTAAAAAAATGTAAAAAAAATGTAAAAAGGAGGGACATCTTATCAAATACATATTAGAGAGGCGAGCCCTATGAATCTGTCATTTTATGCACCGTGAGGGCAGTTATATGCATGACATAATAGAGGGGGTGGTTGAGAAAACAAGTTATATAAGTTTCATATATTCTCCCGACGGCAATATATGAAACGGGTGTGCGCTTACATGAACTGCTTCTCATATGTGTTGAAGAGGGTTGAAGAAGATCGAGTGAAGTGGAAAATGACATGCTAGATTTGCTCCAAACCAATCCCTAGGATTTGAACAGCAAAGAAGACTTCGAGGGCTTTTAATTTCTTATTCTTCTTCTTCTTCTCCTTATAGACCTTTGGTCTGTTCTTTAAATCAGGCTGGCCTCTCTTGGGAGGTTGACTCCCAACTATTTCTTCATCTCTTCGGCGGTCTTCCGGGGGGACGGCAGCCGGCAGAAATCTGATGCGCCACAGCGTGTGGGATTCTGGTGGGATCTATCCTCGGGCACCTTGAATAACGACAACAAGTTTTACAGTAAGTTCGACTCCCTGGCGTCCTACATAGTCCTCGTGATCCCGCGAGTCCTGGTCAATGCGATCACCGACCTTACCATTAAGGTGAGAGTAGAGAGGGAGAGGGCCTATGACGTATCTTCAGCGCCACAAAACCGAAACCCACCAGCTGAGAGAAGGTAACCCCTTCCGAAAATCCATGGAAAAGTCAACGAAAAACCAATCCAATAACACTTTGCAGGAAATCACGGTGGCAATAAAGCAATCGCCACAGTGATGGCAGTGCACAATGGTGTTATTGTGCCGACCCCTATGTATGGAAGTGGAGCATGTAACTAGTAAAAGAAGGATGAAAGTATAATAAATGCAGTAGAAATGAGATCTCTAAGACGAATATGTGATAAATCTGTATATGATAGAGTTTCAAATGCAAATATTATATAAAAAGTGAATGCGGTGCGAATGAAAGTGTTATAAACTAAATAATGAAAGGATCATTAAGATTGTCTGGACACATGGAAAGAATGAGTGAAGACAGAATGGTGAAAAAGGTATATAAGTATATAAACGACGTGAACGGAGCTAGAAATAGAGGAAAGGCGGGAGAAAACGTGGCACGATCAAATCAATCAAATATTGAATGTCGGTCCCATGAGGAGTCGGAGAAATCGACTTGCGTGTTGTGACCACCGACATCCACTCTCATGGAGCGGTAAGAGAGAAAGACTTTAGGATTACCGTGTGAATACATTTATGACAAAATCCTTTGCCCTTTATTGTGTGCAATTGTTCATAAAAAATGTATAAATGAAGAGGAAGCGAAAGAAGTATGTCAGGACAGAACAGTGTGGCGGTTAATTATGATGCCTAACCCCCCAGGAAGACAGCGTAATGGTTAGTAAGTAAGTTAGTTACAAGGAAGATTATGTACTCTCAGCTTACCCAAGGGAAACGCTCACACGGTGGCCAGAGGAAACGCTTTAGGGACTCCCTTAAAGGAAACCTACAAAAGACTGGTATCGGCTTTGATTGCTGGGAAAAGACTGCAGAGGACAGACCTAGGTGGAGAACAGCAGTACATAAAGGCACACAAGATTTTGAAGCACAGCGCAGAGACGACGTCGCAGAAAGGAGAAGGAGAAAGGAGAAACCACTGGGAGACGGTGACGGCCCCATTACAAGCGCCTTCCCCTGCCCCAGATGCCCCAGAATATGTGGGTCCAGGTGACACAACTGTGAAAGACAGTCTTCCTCAGACACGAGGGACAGCCGATGATGATGATGATGAGTTAGCCTTAGCCAACATAACCAACGTCAGGGGAACCTGTCACGGCACTATAAGAAATATAAATTGATTTTTGACGAAATATTATAGAATAGTTTGAATTTTGCTAATTTAAGAGCTCGCTCTTATTATTATGTCATTTGCAGTGGACTGGATAAAAAATGTTTGTTTTAAGTACCGCGCGGCTCCGCAGTTGCAATTTGTTCTGCCGGTAGCCCTGCAGTCTGCATTTATGTCCACGGGGAAAATTAAATAACAATAAAGTCGACCGACAGTCGCCGTCACAAATGCGAGCAAATATTATAATAATGACGGAGTTTTCTCCCTGACAACGTCATGTATTATGAATACGTAAAGTTCCTCTATTCCATTAGAAAACACTTTGATGGGGCATTATTACAGCGAAGCCGTGACACATTAGTATTACTTTATCAAGTTGTCATACTTATAGTGTTTGTATCCAACACCACTTATTTGTAAAGTTTTCTTGCCGTGGGATACTCGAGATAATTACATCAATTTAATAATTATGAAATTTTATTATTTCTAATACAATGAACGTGAATATGGATAAACCAAGAATGGTTATGAAAGTATAAGTTAACAATGTGAATGGATTGCGGAGTCGAGGAAGACCGAGGAAAACATGGCATGACCAAATTAATCTAATTTTAAAGAGCCTACTTATTTGTATGACGCGCTGTATGAATGTGGAGGAACTAAAGAGGTCTGTCCGGAAAGAGTGGTGTGACGGTCCATTATCTCCGCCTACCCTTTCGGAAATGGCGTGATGGTATGTTGTTGTTTGATTAAACAGGTAATTAAAAACGGACTACATTACTTTCTTACATATTGCATATTAAAGTGATTTGGGGGTTACCTGCGATTTATATCTTTCTAGTATAACCACTTTCAAAGTTTAGGAAGGTGCCTCCACGTGTGGTTTTAGTTAAACAATAATACTCGCCACTTTAACGCCACGCAATAGAAAAAAGAGACATAAAGCCCCTTTTACTCGTAGAAATATATACCTGTATGCATATAATATTATAGAAACCTTTTCTGAACCCTTTACAGTACGAGTGGCCACCTTTTTTTTTAATATAGGTCGTTTTGAAGCCAATTACTGTATAAAATTATTTTTTTTAGCTATTATATTGATTTTCGTGACATGTGATAGGTAGCCAATCTATCGCCATTTTATTGTCGCATAAATTCTACACCAGACCAAAGATAGTGTGACAATCACACTGCCATCGTCGGGAATCGAACCCGGGACCTTCAGTATGGAAGTCAGAGCTCTTACCACTTGCCACGAAGGTTGTTGTCAATATCACCAATCATACTTAGCATGCCTTTAAATATGATATTAGTTTTATACAATTTAGATAATCTGAACAATCTCACACTAACACAAATACCATACTCTTAATACCAGGTCTTAGACTTGGACTAGAATCTTTAGGATTTAAGAGGTTCAGCCCTAATGGTTATTCCTCTTACATCTGTAGGAAACATTATAAGAAATGTGATTTGATGGCTAAATGTGTGGCCCGGAGTGCTCCTTCGAATTGAAGACCAATTGAGACAGTCTAATTTGACCATATCTCAATAGTACAGTTAAGGCTATGTTTGAGAATTACAAAAATTCTTATTCTTCTTCTTTAAGACCTTTGGTCTGTACCTCTAGTCAGGGAGTCCAATAACATAGTCATACTTCTTGGGAGGTTGACTCCCAGCTATCCCTTCATCTCTTTGACGGTTGTCCGTGGGGACGGGAGCCAACAGGAATCTGATGCGCCATAAAGTTTGGGATTCTGGAGGGATCCACCCTCTGCAAGTACGCATTGCAGTATCTTCTGCGTTGTCTGTCCCATCTTACGATATCTTTTACCTTTGCAGATTTCGCGGATAGCCATGTTCCTCACCTTATCTTGAAAAGTCTTTCCTGCTATCATCCTCAGCATCCTCTTTAGCCTTCGTTCTTTTGGTATCCGCTCTGGTCCCAATGCTATATGTCAGTATAGGCCTTACGCAGATTTTGTATTCTAACCTTACTGTCAGTTCTTATTTAATGTGCTGTTCGAATGTTGTAGATTGAAATCTTTCGGAATTGAATTCCCTGTTAATTATTTTACTCCGCATTCCGACTACAGTATTTGATAAACGTGTTTACGCGTGATATATGGAAATGTGTGATTTAGAAGCTAATTCGAAGAAGTTAAATTACTGACATGTCGGGAGCAGTCTGATGTAAACAATTATTTTGGCGGCACGATGTGGGGACGGCGCGGGCGCCCGCAGTGACGCGACGCGACGGACGGCGCTAAGTAGGGCCATGCAGCGTGTAATAACATACATATAATGAAGTTATTTCAAATAATAACCAATGGGCTCTTTCACTTTGAATTGATTCGCATTCATTACGAAGGCAGAATGCACGCCAATTTATGACATTAATACGAAACGACAATGAAGTGACAATCTGAAACAATTTTGCGCAATTGAAGTCGCGTAATTGGAACAATTTCCAGTTGCGTAATTGGAGCAATTGATATTGTCGTCGCGATCTTCAAAATGAAAGTCGAAAAACAAAATGCTCAACTGTTTGGTACTTAGGTAATCTATTGTGATTTTTTTCGGCGGTGATGTACCATGTATTATATTATATATTTATTATACATATATTATTGAAAAAAATATCTTCTTCTTCTTCTTTTAGACCTTTGATCTGTTCCTGTAGTTGGGCTGCCCTCTCTTGAGAGGTTGACCCAGCTATCCCTCGTCTCTCTCTTCGGTGATCTTCCGGGATGCCAAGAGACGGTAGCGAACAGGAATCTGATACGCCACAACGTTTAAGATTTTGGATCGATCCATCCTCTGCACGTGCGCATTCCAGTATCTTCTGCGTTGTCTCTCCCATCTTGCGATACCTTCTACCTTGCAGATTTAGCGGATAGCCTTATGCATAGATAGTGTTTAATCAATATAACCCGTTAAATTTAAAAAAATTAAAACTTTTTTTTATGTATCACAATTGTAATTTTATTTTTCGCCACAGCTTTTTCATCAACCTATGTTGACATCATCAGCAGATTACATTAATTGTATGAAATTTTGTATTCATATAACTTTTTCAAAAATGATCGACTCGTCTCACCAATATACATGGCATCACAATCCTCATAATTAATCTGGTAGATTCCACTTTGGTTGAATATATTACGTTTGTCTTTAGAATTTCCAAGAATTTGTCTTTAATTGTTTTGGGTGTAGAATGCAGGCTTTATATCTTCGGGCAGAAGATTTCTGATATTATCGGAAACTCCATCCAAAAATAAAAAACCCCTCCATTGGTATATAGTCCAACCTTTTGGAGAATAAACATATTTGCGGATAAGTGAAATTTTTTTTGTTTTATTCATTAAGTTAACATCTTTCGAAAGTCATCTTATACTGATTTTACAAAATTTGACAGCTCATATATTATTATAACACCTGATGATGTCAACATAGGTTGACGAAACCGCTGTCGCGAAAAGTAAAAACATACTTGTGATACATAAAACAAAGTTTTTATTTTTATTTTGTTATGTTAAAGCTTCCTAATTTTTCGGCCAAAACAATGGACTATTCAATATATGTATTATGTAATATATTATAAATCAAATACTTATCATTGGTGTTGATGTAAGGACAGACATAGTCAGAAACAAAAAAGTATTGAGGACTTCCGAGATGAAAACATCGAGGATGATGGCAGGTAAAACTATAAGAGATGGCTTGGGGAACACCAGAATAAAATATACATGTGAAGCTGAGGATATCGTCAGATGGAATAGGTAGCGAAGAAGGGACTGGTCATGTCCAAAGAATGGACACCACTAGACTTCCGTATATTGCATTACATAATCAACCATATGGGACTCGTCCTCATGGAAGACCACATAAAATATGGAAGGACAACTGGAAATCCACCACCAAGAGGAGCAACCCCCTAGAAAAAATATGACATAGGTCTATAGCAAGAAAAAAGCTTTTCGAAGACATACCATATTATTCGGGAGTTAGTTTAAGATTTAAACGAGGTAATTCCAACCGTTATTTATATTATATGAAAACACATTTTGATTTCTTGGGAAACATTTTGATTTTGTATGATTTTGTATGATTTTACAAAATAGAGATCAGATAAAAAAAATGAGTCAAATTTATATACCTAAGAAAAACTTATTTATATGTATACATATTGACATTTTGTGAAACAGCCATTTAAAAAAAAAACTATACAACTTGATTCTATCTGATCTTTCCTCTATACCAACTCCAAAATGTATATTTTATGGTAGTATTATCTTATTACCAACTAATTATTATTATTTACCAATTCATGAAACTAGACATTACTAATTTTTCTTAAAATTTACTTTTGTATTGGTCTCGGATTGTTACTGAGAGACGTATGCTATTTGATATACTCGTATTTTCATTCAATAAATTGTGTTTTTCCTTTTTGAATGTCAAGCTCCGCTCACGTGCCATTTGCGAATTTAAAGCATACACGTGTAACTTTTCCCAGACAGAGGTGTGTCTACAGTGAAAAGATCATTAGAGTGCCCTTGACAACAACTTTACTTTCTTCAGATCAGAACCCGCGGTACTAGCAAAATATTTGTCATAAATAATTTTCGGGTATAAATAATCCTATCGATCGTCTCAAGTAATAATGCTGTATCTTCAAATCGAAATAAAAATATATGTGTTTAGTGAACTTTCTTGTTCAGAATTACTACTATGCATATGATTTATTAAGCTTTTATAATCAATTAGGTATTTACGTGAATGGAGCACAATCTTGTTGGGGATAGAGGAAAATATTAAATCTAAGAACAAACATTCTTCCAATGGGTGATGGTTAATTATAATATTATAGTTCGTTTTAATTAGAATGTAAGCAACGTTCCCTTTAATTTTTCGAAGGCTATGAGCGCAAAAGACATTGACTGTGCAACTTTAAAAGGAAATAAATAAAAATATGGGCCACATAACGGTTTTTAAACATACCTAAACAATCGGTTAATTTTTAATAATGACAATAATTATTGAAATTAAACTGGATTAAATGTGGCCTAGATACCCTTTTGCCTTTTTATTTTTTTTTTGGTATGCATTTTCCAGCTAATGAAAGTCCCGCGTGAATGGGGGGGCGGGCCTAGGGATTGTTTGAGCGAAGCTGACGAAGGGTCGCCGCTGCGTCCTATAACAGCTTCGGGTAAGCGGCGGGTAACCTTCTATGTCTTTATTTAACTGTAAGTTTGTTCATTTGTATGTGTATTAACAATCACTGTATGTTATCCTACAATAAATAAATGACAATAATTAACAACACTTTATAAATTTATTTAATTTAATAATTGAAAAAGTGAATTCTATATGTAATACATAAGTAGAGAAACGGTATGAGCGTACCGATATCAGTTCTCATTCTCACAGTTTTTCTCTTCCTAACGCCCTTATATCCTAACGCTAGTGTAACTTTTATGCGCTCTGTTGTATTGTACGATTTAGGTTATATTGAAAAACGCGCATGTGCGCGCACACGTGAGTTTTTCTTCAAATTTAAAAAAAATGTATTATGATTCAAGTCTCACCTCACCACAGTATTTATAAAATGCGTTAGGCATTCATTGAATAAATTAATCAGTTTGTAAATATTACTCAGGAAGCAAAAATAATTACTTTGAAAATTTAATATTAAATTTGAAGTAATTTAAATGTAAATTTGAATAAATTGAAAAATACTTTGTATTTACTTACAACACTTTATCTTTTTCTTAATTGCAGTCATGTTTCGGTCCTTTTACGTTTGCATAAAATTTAGCAATTTGCATAGAAGAAGGACCAAATAAGGACCGAAACATGCCTGCAATTAAAATAATAATAAAATGTCGTGATAGTGCATTTCTATTTATTCAAATGTGAATTCATAGCACAAAATGAATGCGAATATAGCAGAAATTAAACTTTACAGTATGTACATCTAAAAAGTAACTGAAACATGCCTGTGGAAAGAAAAATAAAATGTCATGAAAATGCAAAGTTTAATTCTATTTATTCGAATTACTGTTTATTACAACAACAACAAAAAAAGATTTCAAATGTGTCTTGTTGATCTTGATTGAATTTTTTATTATTTTTTTATTAGTTTATTTAACTAACTAACTAACATACCATCACGCCGTCTCCGCGGAGGGTTAGGCAGAAATAATGGAACGCCACACTGTTCTGTCCTGACATACGTCTCTCGCTTCCTCTAGATTCATACATCTTGTCATGCACGCACGTCGATTTTTCCGACTCCTCACGTCACCGACATTCAATATTTGATTGATTTGATCGTGCCACGTTTTCCTCGGCCTTCCTCTATTTCTAGCTCCGTTCACGCCGTTTACATATACCTTCTTTACCATTCGGTCTTCACTCATTCTTTCCATGTGTCCAAACCATCTTAATGACCCTTTCCTTATTTTGTTCATAACACTTTCATTTGCACCACATTCACTTCTTATACTTGCATTTGTCACTCTATCATAAACAGATTTGCCACACATTCGTCTTAGAGATCTCATTTCTACTGCATTTATTCTACTTTCATCCTTCTTTTGCCAGTTCCATGCTTCACTTCCATACATAAGGGTCGGCACAAGAACACCATCATTAGTCTAATTCGACGTTCTTAATTAATACAATAAATGTGTGTTGGATAATAAGGGTACAGCAGACATCACCCTATTATATTCTTGGATTACTAACTAGACGATATAGAGGCACTAGAACGAGACGAGTGGGTGGGTAATGGGGCGGCTCTTAAATGCATTCATGACTACCCGTATTACGGAGGAACCATACTTGATGATATACCTGAAGTCACCCCCCTCCCCCACCCCACACTATTCAGGCCAAGAAACGGTCATTCCATTTTCTCTTGAGTATATCCGATAAAAGCTTTTCAATATTACCTTAATCGATTATTCTACATTTTTCATTAGTAAAACTGCATGACATTAAAAAAATAAAACAAAATTCTTATATATTTGCCATAACTTTGTGTAGCGGATTCATTGAACAATGTGTATTATTATACTTTGTAAACAACACAAACTTTAAAAAAATATATAATTAAAATTCAAACACGTTTCGGACACAGAAGCCATTTCTCAGTGTTTTGTTAGTTTTACTTTTGTATATACAAAATAAATATTTAAACAATTTTTATTCATGAATGTGTTCAGTTTTGAGAGATATTAAAATTTGACAGATTTTAATATCTGTCAAAACTGACCACAATCATGAAAAATTTGTTTAAATATTTATTTTGTATATACAACAACTATCAAAATTCTGATGAAGGGCTTCTGGGTCCGAAACATTATTGTATTTAAATTTTATTTAAAAAAAAGTTTGTGTTGTTTAGATTGTAATAAAATTGTTAAAATAAAATAAAATTTTGTTTGTCGCAGGTTACATAATAAAGTGATCTGGATGTTACATATGTATATCTGGATATTATATAGCCTATCAGACTGCTGAGCTTCAGAGAAGAATCGGTCTTGGGTGGGTGGCATATCTGAAGAAGTTCTTTAATAGTAAGATTCCCCAGTGTCTGAAACGCAAAATGTATGATCAATACGTACTTCCAGTACTGACATATGGAGCTGAAACGCTAACCCTCACCAAGTCGACCATAAGGAGACTCCGTGTAGCACAGAGGAAACACGAAAGAGCCATGCTACACAGAAGACTCTCAGACCGGATTAGAAATACTGAAATATGTAAAAGGTCGGGAGTAACAGATGTCGTCGCAAGGGTAGCGAAGCTTAAATGGTCATTTGCGGGACATGTTGCCAGATTGGTAGACGATAGATGGACCAGAAGGGTGGTATAGTGGAGACCCCGCGAAGACAAACGAAACAGAGGGAGACCCCCCACACGATGGTCCGATGACATTACAAGAATTGCTGGCGATTGGATGCAAAAGGCACAAGACAGGGATACGTGGAGAAGTATGGGGTAGGCCTATGTCCAGCAGTGGATGACAACGGCTGTCTAAGTAAGTAAGTAAGTATATAACCTATCAAGTAAAAACTGGGTGGTGGTCTAGGAGAAAGACCGCTGGCTCTTGAACCAGGGGATTTGGGTTCGAACCTGTACACGACCCGATTTTTTCTTCATATTAATAAGGTATTATATTTTGTGCTCACATTGAACCTCGTAATAAATTCTGATACCTTTGATTTAAAAATCCTTTATGTTAGTCTAAAAAAACACTCTCAAATGATAGAAAAGTGCCTCCATGTGTCCTGACTATAAATATAACACCCAGCGTTCCTGGAAACGACAAAAATTTGGCGGAATCTTTCACCACAATGGGAAGAAAAAGAGGAGATAGAATGCCTTACCATTGATTGGAAGAAGAAGAAAACGCTCAAAAATGTTTTAAGATGTAACACTTTAAATAGAAGTGAGAAGAGAAGTATACATACGAGTATTTTAAGGAATCTACTCTGTAGGTCTCGTGATGATCACCTGATCAAATCAATCCTAAGAGGAACAGTGAAAATAATTTATGTTTTTCTTCGTTATTTAGGTACATATATTTTTTTCTCGTTTTATTTTAATGATCACAGCATGTTTGCCGCGCATTGCAGCCCCTTTCTACCGCTCACTACTATTACTCCACGGTATATTCACAATTCAAACAGACATTTCAAGAGCTGAGAACAAGGCATTCATTATATCGAGCGATTCGCGTTCTTTGTCCCACTGCATGTTTACTTATCGTTTATTTTGCCAATAAGCCAACATTCCTTTGACCGCCTTGCTGACATTTTTCTCGTTAACTTCCCTTGGCTGTGCGATGCGGGCACCGCGGCGTTGTGGAGCTTTACAGCCGTCAGCTTCCTGGTCGGTCAATACGAGTTTCTACTTTTAAGGAATATTTTGGATTCTGCTGAATTTTTCCCATCATTTTAGCAACATATAAATTGGTATATTTTGAATAACTCTCTTTACTAATTTGCTTTTTGAATAAAGTATGTAAAAAAATGTTATTTGAAATTTCATGGTAAAAGTTTGATAAGATTGCAGCTTCAAAGAAGATCATATGTATAGAGCTGCCGAAACCGGTCGAAGACAAAAACATTAGTGGATTTAAACAAAATATACATTTTAAAAAGATTTTTTACATTTATCAAGTATGTATTAGAATGGCAACTTAATGGCTGGATAAGACATCTTCTTCTGGTGCCATTGATGCCCGCAATCACTGCAGTAAAAGTCTCTCTATCCTGCGCTAATTGGAGTAGGTTCACTCTCCTCATTCCTATTCATTCCATTATTCTGCAGTCACGACTAACTACTAAATAACTGTTCTACTGCGATTGAACCTCATGAAATTTTCGTCAGTTAGCTCAATACTGCACGTGAGCATCAAATTGTAGGAAGACGAATTATATATTATATAATATTATTTAATCCGCTTACCAATTGCTTCGATTTTTACCCTTTTCCGATAGTCTAACCTTTTAGCTTTCAATTCGTTGATCTGTTCTAATACGAATTAATATTTATTTCAATAAAACCCATTGATATATTTTTTTAGAGCGCTTGAAATTATTGCTATATCGATATAAATTGGTTCGCTTTGTACGAGGAAGATGTCGCTTCGATTTTGCCTTAGTTTTTATTATTATGAGATTTACGTTCTTATTTCATCGTGTTCCTGCATTTTGATAGCAAACATATCAGAGTGGCCGAGGTCTAGTTACTGGAGTTATTTATACCTCTTTATAATCAATAATCTACCACTTAATTGTTTATCGTGGTCTAATAATTTATACAAATAAGCGAGTGCAGTGCCAATGAAAGTGTTATGAACATAACAATGAAAGTGTCATTAAGATGGTTCGGACACAAGGACACTATTGATTGAGTCTTGTGCCGACGCTTATGTATGGAGGTGAATATGAAACTGGCAAAAGAAAGATGAAAGTATTATTAATGCAGTAGAAATGAGATGTGTGATAAGTCTGTATATGGTAGTCTCAAATTATTATTAAATCATAACGCGCTTTTGCACAGCTATGTTTAAGACCAATTGGCATCAAAAACTCATTTCAGACTTTTTGTAAACTTGCCACCTTGGTAATGTCCAGCCTTCAATTGTTCAATTCACATTAGTATTATTCAAGTTCACAGCAAGTTTGCTTGGATTAAAAATGTGTTTTAATAATATGAACTGAATTAGGATACACACATTCTTGCACCTATACACATGTCATTTTATCCAATAAAATAATTGATATTGAACTTTAATTGTATTTCTTTAATATATATTGGGTGTATTTATATACTCCAATATAGCAATAGCGAAGCTTTGCCGGGTCAGCTAGTTATATCATAAATTGAAGCTAGTGTTCGTGTGAAATTCATTTTTTAAGCATTAAACATTAAAATAACTATGAAATATATTATACTCGTATATATTAAAATAATCATGAAATAAAGCGATGCTTTTTAAGAACTTCTTCCATTTTTGTCTATATTTCGACCGGTTTCTCCAAGCTCGCTGGCATCAACAGACTCTGTCGATGCCAGCGAGTCTGTTGAAATAATTACGTAAAAGTGGAAGGGAGAGAAAAAATTGGACCGCCGTACTGTTCTTTCCTGGCATACTTCTCTCTTTTCTTCAACATTCATACATCGTGTTATGTACGCACGTCGATTTCTCCGACCCCTCACGTGGCCAATATTTAATATTTGATTGATTTGACTGGCTACGTTATTTATTTTGTATGTTGTACCTGTCGTTTGAATCCAATTACTGTATAGGTACAATATGTATTTTAGATATTATATTGATTCTTATAATTCTTATGTGATAGGTAGCTATTTTACCGCCATTTTATTATCACGTGAATTCTACCTTAGACCAATGAAGAAGTAAGAATCACACTGCCATTGCTGGGGATCGAACCTGGGACCTTCGATGAGGCAGTTATAGCTTTTGCCACCCTGCCACGAAGGTCGTTTTCTTGGTCTTCCTCTATTTTTAGTTCCATTAACGTCGTTCGTCCATCAAGAGATTTCAGTAAAATTATTAGATTATCTCAAAAATTAAAACTTATCTTAAAGGACGTAGCCATATTGTAGAGTGTCGATTTAACTAATTGATCGAGGCTACATTCCTAAGAGGTTTCGAACAATGGGAGGCTCACTATTGCATAGCGGTGTTCGACGGGTACCCTTCCCCCAGAGCGCCGGGGGATGGGCACCAGTATCAAAGAGAACCAGACAATACACACTCCAGTAACAGGCGCACGTCTCTCTGTTTGGTAAATGATTTCAGAACGGAGAACTGCACTACACCGTGCGCTGTTTAACGAGCTTAATGATATGAGCGGTACTATCTATACTTGCTATTTGTAATGCCAATGGTGCAATTTCAAATAATTATAAAAATAAATATAAACTTTTATAATTTAATTGTATCTCAATAGAGACGAAGACGCAAACTGGAAACTGAATATGGATGATCAAGGTGTTTACAGGACTTATGACCTGTCATTGGTTGGGTTAATTTCCCCATTCCACCTTTGTTATTATGATCATGCATGACAAATTTTTGGAAGATGTATATATACTTCAAATCCATATCTATCTTCACGTGTCAGTTTTAATTGTCCATCTATGTAGATTTGGTTGCACTTGTGGCTTGTGATCATGCATGATCATAATAACAAAGGTGGAATGGGGAATATTGTAATTACATAAAGCGTGCGCTTAACCCAACCAATGACAGGTCATAAGTCCTGTAAACACCTTGATCATCCATATTCAGTTTCCAGTTTGAGTCTTCGTCTCTATTGAGATACAATTAAATTTGAATTAACCACCCTTTGGTGAAAATCCAGGATTTCGTATACAAGTATAAGTATACATTCACAAAAAAAAATATAAAAATAAACTTTTACATTACAAATTCCTATATCCAAATCGTTTATAAATATATGAATGGTTGAAGTCTTGGACTTGGACTTGTATCTCAGAGGTTCAGCTCTAATGGCTATTCCTCTTACGGCTGTAGGAATGTGATTTGTTAGTTGTTTTATGTGTGGTCCGGAGTGTTCCTTCGACGAGGGCGAGGGGAGATTTAGGGTTTATTCTAAAGTACTACATTATCCTTAGTCAGGAAATGGAAGAGCAGTTAGGGTTGGCATTGTAGAGTATGATGGGATCAGTGTTATTATTAAAAAAAATGTTTCCGAGAGGAAGAGAAGAAGAGCGTTTTGTTTGGCTGAGTGGGCTATCGGGGAGATTTTTTTTTATTCGCATTGGTTGCAGGAGGGATAAATAACTGAATGATTGTGGATAACTTGGTGGTAAAGGGTTATTATTGATAAGGCAGACGGTAATAATTTAGGTTATGGTCTGGGAATGAAAGAGATGAATATGGAGTGGTGCAAAGAGTAATAGAATTGGAGTTGCAGTGTTCTGATGTACCAAAGGAGTATGGTTACGGTGGTCTGTCTCCTGGCAAGGGCGCTAACATTTCTCATTAAATGATATCGATCTTCATATTCCGCATCGTAGTTCTTCAATTTTACCGAGTTCGTCCTTGTGAAGTAACAATGGCGTATATTGGTATTTGACAATATTAAGATTAAAAGCGCAATAGGATGCCAGGCCACATTTAATCTACAATGTGAATGATTGCTGTGCGATTAATGAAGTGTAAAAATTGTTTGGATTAAAAGGGTGGTTAGTTGGTCTAGGGGACAAAACGCTTGGCTCGCGATCCAGGGGACATGCGTTCGAGCCTGGACACTACCCGATTCCTACTTCATGATAATGAGCTATTTTCTGTTCATATTAAAGATAGTAAAATAGATTCTAATACCATTGACTTAAATCCTTGGGGTTAGTCTTTAAAAAGATTGGTGTGGAGTGGGATTTAAAAAATACTTATATTATGGTCAGCCTGAGATCTCCGGTGGTAGCCACCATTACTGATCACTTTTACACTTGCGCATTTGAACTTAATTACGTCTAGATCTGCCAGAATCGGAGTATGTTAATATTTAAAATTCGAAAGTCGTGACAGTGATTAAGATAGCCCGCCATTATTAAATTTAAAGAACAGGAATCCGTCGGGCTCGTAAAATAATTAATATATATGAGATTTTGGCCTTTGGTTACTTGTTACTTGTGATGTTATTCAACTTTATACGTCTTACGTTACATATTTATATAAAGTTTGCTACCGGAGATTTATAATGGATCAGCAAATACCACACGTAACTGAAAAATGAAAAAAACATTGAATACCTACGTACTTTAAACACAAACACGGTGGACACACAGGCACTGCTGAATTAAGTCGCGTCTCCTTGGAGCCGGGAATAATTATTTTTAGGATAAGCAAACTGTTATTATTTCATTATTTGTTGTTTGTGTCTGCTGAGATTTATCCATAATGTCTTTTTTTGAAGCTTGAATGAAAGCAAAAAAAAAAACACTTTTAACAGCAATAAAAAACCAAACATCACATACCTATATACTCGTACGTATAATGAAAGCAAAAAAAACACCTTTAACAGCAATAAAAAACCAAACATCGCATATATAGAAATACGGATATTAGTATTATTATTAAATTATATAGTGACCTGGTGATAGAAAATCAACACGTTGAACAGGTCAGGACCTTCAAGTATCTAGGCATAGACCTGGTGGGAGGAGCTGATCTGCGGGAAGAAATGCAAGCCCAAGTAAACAAGGCAGCAGCAATCTCTGGCGCTCTAAAATCCACAATATGGAAAAACAAAGACATGTCCATTAATGGATAGAAGATGAGAATCTATAAAGCATGCGTAAGGCCAATAATTATATATGGCGTTGAAGCAAGGGCAGACACATTAAGGACCAAACAAGTTTTGAGGACCTCTGAGATGAAAATACTGAAGACGATAGCAGACAAGACACTGAGAGATCGCGTGAGGAACACCAGAATAAGAGAGGTGTGTGAGGTTGAGGATATTATAAGGAAAAAGGGGCTGGTACGGACATGTTCAAAGAATGGACACCACCAGACTTCCCTATATTGCATTGCATAATCAGCCTCATGAGACTCGTCTTCGTGGAAGACCTCCTCAAATATGGAAGGACAGCTGGGAGTCTACCTCACAGGAGGAGCAACACTCTGGAGAACAGACCACATAGGTTCACAACAAGGAAGAAGAAGAAGAAGATTAAATTATTAAAATTATTGAATCCATTACATTTGGAACCAAATATGTCAAATTTTATTTTAGTAATAAAACATTTCGCAAATTGAAATATTCAACGAAATTGAATTTCGCAAAAGCTCGCTATTTTATTTGAATGCGGCGAATGCAATTACGCTAAATTATTTCTTTGAGCTTTTTCACGATTCAAGTAAAAAATGCGCTTTTCAGTCAGAGCGAAGGATGCAACAAATGGAAAACTTCAAATTAATATAGCCAATTTCACTCCCTTTGACCCCCAGAGTCCCCTAGGACCCGAGCATCTGAACGAGCACAAGGCAGAAGGCTGGGACTCTAAACGGTATTAAATTCCGAAAGACTTACAACGGTCCCCAGTGTTTGACCAACCCAAATTGCCGATTATCGAATTTTCATGCTACTCAAAACGATTTCATTCCTCTAAGAAAAAATCCTTAAATATGCATCGATGAACATATTAAACCCATAACCGAACGTTTATTAAACATAATTCGTTATTTCAAATACTTGATCACTACGCTAGTAAATATTTAAAGCGATTAATCATCATAATTTAAATAGGCAAAAACCGATTCTCATCAAGTCAAGGCGTAGAAATAGGCAAAAACCGGTCATTTAATAATTGTAATTGCGTAAATAATTTAAAATACTTATTAGTATTATATAATTTATATTTAGGAAGTGGTGGCCTTCGTAGCATAGTTGGAAGTGGTGGCCTTCGTAGCATAGTTGGAACAGCTGTGACAGACTGCGATTCTCACACTGTCTTCGGTTTGGTAGAATTCACGTGACAATAAAAATGGCGATAGACTAGTTACCTATCACGTGTCATGAGAATCAATAGCTTAAAAATATATACAAAAATTGGGTTCAAATAACTTGTTATATATTATTTTAAAAAAATTGGAAAGCAATGGGAAACTTTTAAATTAAAAAGCGGTATGTTGCATCGCAAGAACCATCAAAATTGTTATTAGACTTTGCAGCAAACCAATCGCTTTAATTGAAAATAAAAAATAAACAGTAGAATGTACAAACAGATATTTCTAACGAAAGTAGATATTTCCTGAAACTTATGTATATTCAAATGTATCTTAAGTGTCAGATATATGTATACTATTTATTTTTATTCGATATTCGTTGATTTACGTTGGGTAGACTCTACCGCTGGACGTTCTTCCAGTGGTAAATGGCAATTTTACGTTATTGGCTGCTCCTAAAATAGGTCGGAGTTACCGCATAAATTCCACAATTTTCCTTAACCAATAATTCTTGCGTTTTCCAGTACTCATTTTTATTTATTTCAAGCTCGAAAACTAATTTGTATTTATATAATAATTGTATTATAATTTGAAACTGTATTTTAACAAATTACCTGTTTTATAAATCCAAAATTATTTAGTATTAATTCAAAAAGTATGCGACTCTGACATGCCGTTACTCGGGGATGTTGGGTCATTGCGCAGGTCTCTTTTGATCCTTTGCCTACAAGTACCCGCTGCAACACCTGTCCTGGGTCCCAGAATCATTCTTAGGATCCTCTTCTCAAACCAGTAAATTCTTTATCAAGTTATCATTGTCTATGGCTCAGAACCATATATTATCAATGGTCTGATCTAACTCTCCATGGATATTAATGATATAACAAATCCTCGACTGGAGGGAGAGATGTAGAGCTTTGGTGCCAACCAATCTCCAGGAATGAAACTGAAGAAGGAGACATTTCAATTAAGTCACATCTTCTGCAAGTATTCTGTCTGGTTCCATTTGTAGAACACAAGTATGCATAGTTTATTATTCATATTTCTATCCAGGTCACTATAAAACTAATTTTAAAAAGTTTTTAAATGTATTCACATTGTTTTGCTTATACTTTTTTATTCATATTAAATCAATTCAAGGCTATAAATTGCTTTTTATGAATAAAAAAAATCAAGGAAAAAGCATTTAAGTAATATTTAAACATTTTTACTAATAATATTTTCGATAAACTTAAGGCACCACACCACACTACAAATTCCATAATGACAAATGTTTTATCAATGATAACGCTATTTTCCACTTTAAAATTTATTTTTATCTCGAAATTTTTCGAAATTTTTCACCTTCTTGATTAAGGGAACGCGACGTATACTGAGTTTATATCGTTTTCCCGATGATGAAGGTTTAAAACCTTCGAAACGTGTTGAGATAAAAAATAATCTGAAATACAGTGTTTTAATTAATGGTTATGTAAGTTATTTAACCAGTGCTTGGAGGAGGGATATACGCCGCTAGACTGGAGGAGAGCAGTAATTATGCCCCTGTACAAAGGAAAAGGATCGCGTATGGAATGTGGAAACCACAGAGCTATTAGTCTTTTGAGTGTCGTTGGTAAAGTCTATGGCAGAATTTTAATAGAAAGAGTAAGAAAATTGACGAGTGACAAAGTTTGGGATGTGCAAGGTGCCTTTATGAATGGCAGAGGATGTATGGATCAAATTTTTGGACTTCGTACATTGACAGAGAAGTTTCTGGCCAAAAATCGCAAACTTTTCTGTGCATTTGTCGACTTACAAAAAGCATATGATTACGTTAATAGAGAAAAGTTGTGGAAAATATTGTCTGAATATGGAATAAGTACAAAACTGATCACGGCCATTAAGTCGCTATACACGGAAAGCACTGCTAGTGTCAGAGTAAATGGAGATCTTACAGCCTGGTTTGATATCAATAAAGGTGTCAAACAAGGTTGCGTAATGTCCCCGTGGTTATTTAATCTGTATATGGACAATTGTATGAGAGAGCTGAAAGGGTTGGATGTAGGTGCCAAAATGAGCGGAGTGTCAGTAAGCTGTCTCTTGTATGCGGATGACGCTGTCTTACTTGCTGACAACGAGCATGAACTACAAGTCCTGGTGAATTGTATGTATGAGGTATGCATGCGAAATGATCTGATGATGAATGTTAATAAGTCCAAGGTAATGATTTTTGAAAAGGAAGAAACCACGACAGTCTGCAACATTAGCGTGAATGGTGAAAACTTGGAGCAAGTAGTTGAGTTTGTGTATTTAGGTAGTATGTTTACAAGAGATGGGCGAGTGGAGAGGGATATTGAAAGAAGGGTTGGGGCAGGCAACAAAGTGAATGGTGCACTTAAAGTTGTCATCGCAAACAAAAACCTATCCAAAAAAGCTAGAATGGCAGTGCACAATGGTGTTCTTCTACCGACCCTTATGTATGGAAGCGAAGCATGGAACTGGCAAAAGAAGGATGAAAGTAGAATAAATGCAGTAGAAATGAGATCTCTTAGACGAATGTGTGGATACTCTGTGTATGATAGAGTGTCGAATGAAAATATAAGAAGTGAATGCGGTGCGAATGATGGTGTCATGAACAAAATAATGAAAGGATCATTAAGATGGTTTGGACATATAGAAAGAATGAATGAAGAAAGAATGGTAAAAAAATTATATGTTAATGATGTAAATGGTTCCAGAAATAGAGGAAGACCAAGGAAAACGTGGCACGATCAAATAAATCAAATATTGAATGTCGGCCATGTGAGGAGTCAGAGAAATCGACGCGCGTGCATGACACGATGTATGAATGTTGAGGAAGCGAGAGAAATATGTCAGGAAAGAAAGGTGTGGCAGTCCATTCTTTCTGCCTACCCCTTCGGGGAGACGGCGTGATGGTTAGTTAGTTAGTTAGTTAATTCATAAAAAATACCATTTCGTATATTTCTTAATAATAATATAATATCTAAATAACGTCTGATCACTAAACTTATAAAAAAATATAATATAATAATTGCAACATTCTTTATGCCTACCCTTTCGGGGAGACGGCGTGATGGTTAGTTAGTTAGTTAGCAACATTTTATATATTTAATTGTATCATTACGTTTACATCTGTTTTGATCTGACTGTCTATTTATCTGCCACTTAAACCTTTCTACTTACGAATAAATTACTGGATTTTCTGAGAGAAATAAATTATCCACAGCATGAAGCAGACAGAAATATTCCTAGGGCACGTCCAGTGAATAATTTCGCTCTGATTGTCCGATTGTCTCTTCTCGTCTCGTTCACAGAGCACAATTTTATTAGTCTGGGGAAAATTTTAAGTTGCATATGTGTCTGCGAGGGGTTCAATTATCTATTTTCATCCGAACATGTCTTTCTGTAATATCATTTCTACTTCATTCTGATTGACGCATATATTTATTACAACGTGTAGCAATCCAACCAAAAGTATAACACAATTATTATTTATCGATTACCGGTTTCAGTATCACCGGGTCTTCTTCGATTACAGAATACACAAGTAGTCTGCTTATTGTTCTGAAGAAGGTTGTTTTTTTTTATAAAAGTATAATAATAAAATCAGTTTAGCAACATTTAATAGTAATTATGGTATATATGATTCCCGGTAATTTCTTATTATTAATTTTTATACTATACAATTGATTTAGTCCATTTTTTTATTTTATTTCGAATTAAAATAAAATTTTCTTGTAATTTTTAGAAGGTACTACTCATATAACATAGTTCACCATCAAGAGTACGATATAAACATACTATTTTTTCTGAGATCCATTGTATTGAATTTGACCATAGTTTCGATAAAAATGACACAAAATTTCTAAACACAGTTAACAATAGCAATAAATTAAACAAACTTGAAAATTTTTAAATCCTCAAGTCGGTGAAATTGGGTGAAAACATAATTAATATTTTTTGAATGTATACTTGTACACGAATACTGGATTTCACCCATTGCGGGTTATCAATTCATAATTACTAATCAGATTCCTCCTTTTACTCCTTTCTCCTTAAATACTTTGTCTACATTTAATCTCCCAAGCTCCCATTCCCAATCAAATACAAATTAATCATTTATGTATTTCTATAAAAATTGTGTATTTTCAAATGTATGTTTTTTCTAAATTAAAATTTACTTAATCAGTTCTTACTGTTAAAAAAATTAATTATTAGTACAAATAGCCCAGGTTAATTTTTAAATTTAAATTATTGTATCGAATTTTATCTTTCTTTGTTTAGATTTTAACATATTTTTACACCTGAAGATGGAGGTATCCTCCGAAACATGTCGAGATTTTTTTTTTAATAATTAGTGGATTAAACAAAATTATTTTCAATTTCCTAAGTATATTACTATGGAATTGCAAAAAAAGTTGCGTCGATCGAACTTAAAAAAATGAGCTGACGATATAATCCCAGTCAGAGAAAGACGATGGATGAATGGAAAGATGGCTAGGAAGAAGAAGAATGCAGACTCACCCTGGTAATGGAGACTGTAATAATCATTGAAGCGTCTTAAACAGTTGTACCGGGAATAGAAAAGTGTTGAAAAAAAAATGCAATGAAAAACTGCTTTTCTTTACAAGCGTGTCGGAGATATAAAAGCAACCGTGTACCATAATTCACTTCAGTCAGTAAATTTGTAAGCGCATCTAAACAACTTTGTGGTTCTGGATTTTTCAGGGGTCTAAATGGTTGGTTACCATAAATATAATAATTGTATTAGATTTTTGAACACTTTTATTACTCTACAGAATTAGATAAGATAATATTATACATAAATATTTTATTTTAATACTTTTCTTCTTATTCCTCTCCTCTCGTAAATTTGACATCATCATGACTATTTTTCCCCTTAATAAACTGGAATGTTGTGCTGCAACTGAACCATTTTCGAAGGTTTTCTATCCAGGATTTTCTACTTCTCCCGTCACCTCGTTTTCCGTTAATTTTGCCTTAGATAATCAGTTAAATCATTTTGTATTTATCTTCTTCTTTTTTAAATAAATTTCACGATTTGTGCCACGGAAATCATGTCTCATGGGGTTATGAGATTCAGCTGTCCCTCCATATTTTAGGTGGTCTTCCAGGTGGACGGTGTCCAGAAGGGATTTTGTAAGGGGCTGTATATGCGAGTCTGTCATTATCCATTCTGGCTACATGGTCCCTCCAATATATTCTTCTGTTTTCCATATATCTGCGTTACGGACAATAACAAGTAATCGATCTTAAGACGTTCATCTCAGATGTTCTTAGCATACCCTTGGCTCTTACAGTGTAGGATCGCGTCTCTACAGCATACGTCATGATAGGTCGCACGCATTCATTATAAATACTGACCTTTCTGTCAATACGCATGTGCTTGTTCTTCTAGACCAGATTTTTCAGACACCCTGACACAGTAGATGCTTCATTGATTTGTACTTCAGTATAAATACCATTATGGCTGCAGATCTCTGCTCCCAAATGTCTGAAGCTCATTACTTGCTCCACAGGTATATCATCAACAGTCAGCTTAATACTTATAGGTTGTCTGGATATTGTGAGACATTTAGTTTTGTTGACTGATGTAGCCATATTTAGCCTTTGTAAAACTATTATATAATATGTGGATTTTGTACAACATTCTTTGCAAATTATCTTCAAAATCAGCTATTAACGCGGCATCGTCTGCATAAAAAATGAGGTTCACAGTTATACTGCCCATTTTATAACCCAGTCACAAGCCGACCACCTCTTTTATGATTTCGTCCATTATAAGATTGTATTTATCGTTTCTCATAATGTGCCCGAAGTATTTCAGCTTCCTGCGCTTTAAGGTCTCGAAAGTTTATTTTTCTTTCTTCATTTGGTGCAGTACTTCCTCGTTTGTGACGTCACAATATTTGAAATATTCTACGATATGTATATGCACCTTTTAAAGCATCCAGCTTTTTTGTGATAGCTTTTGTCAAGGTCCATGTTTCCATACCGTAGAACAAGACGGGTAGCACGTAACACTGAACTATTCACATTTGCAATTCGATTGGTATGTCTCTGTTGCAAAGCACAGGTTTCATTTTGAAAAGGCTACCGTAACATATTTCGGCTATTATACAAAATTAATTTTAATATGAGATGATCATCAGGTTTGAGACAATAAAATCTTTTTTTTTTATATGTATACAAATACTTGTAGACAAATACTGGATTTTTACCCATTGCGGGTTAATCATTTTTAAGGATTAATTGTATCTCAATAGAGACGAAGATGTAAATTTTTTTGGAAACAGAAATCTTAATAGATGGCGCTAGTGTATATTGACCTACAAAAGTAATGTGAAGTTATTTAAAAATAGTAGCATATATACAAGTTTCAAAAATTTGTCAGACGTGGTGGTCGTAAGAAGGGCGGAATGGGGAATGTTGTTAACATAAAGTGATCGCTTAACCCAACCAATGACAGGTTATAAGTCCTGTTAACACCTCGACTGTAATTCTGTTTCCAAAAAAATTTACATCTTCGTGTCTATTGAGATACAATTAATCCTTAAAAATAAAATCAATTCTGATTAAATAGTTTCTGTTTGCACTGTTTGATCATTGTTTTCATTTTATGTGTAAATTAAAGGAACTGTGAAAATTTAACTGAAGTAAAGAAAACTCTATGCTAACATCGTGTTGACCGCAATATGAATTGACCTCACAGTAAATTAAAGTGAAAATTATATAATTGAGGGTAATTAAATTAGAGATTGTGGGCTGACGATGGGGAAATATTTCTATTGATATTACTAAAGCAAGTGTACTTTTATTGCGGTGCGATCAAATCAGAGTAATCTCTAGAAAATAAGAACGGATTATAAATTTTGAATTTTAAATTATCGCCACTAGATGTTGATCATCTTTTTTTATATTTTGATATCGATCAACATCTAGTGACGATAATTTAAAATGCAAAATTTATAATCCGTTCTTATTTTCTAGAGATGACTCGAATAATTATTCGCTAACTAACTAACCACCACGCCATCTCCCCGAAGGGGTAGGTAGGAAGAATGGACCGCTACATTGTTCTATCCTACTTTCATATATCTTTTTATGCGCATACGTCAATTTCTCCGACTCATCACGCGGCCGATATTTAATATTCGATTGATTTAACTGTGCCACCTTTTCCTCGTTCTTCCTCAATTTTTTCATTTCGTATACATCGTTAATATATAGGTACTTTATTAATTTTTTTTTCCACGTATCCGAATCATCTTATTTTCTCTTTCATTATTTTGTTCGTAACACTTTCTTTCCCACTGCATTCACATATTATATTTGCATTTGACACTCTATTATTTACTTATTTAATACATCTTCGTCCAAGAGGTCTCATTTCTACTGCGTTTATTCTACTTTCATTCTTCTTTTGTCAGTCCAATGCTTCACTTCCATAATAAGACGCCAGATATTTTATTCGTGTTTCCAGTATGGTGTGAAAAGCAGTTATGCTTATTTATTACTTCAAATTAAAAAGGTATTTTAAAAACGTTAGGTTTTTATGTTTTATTTCATGAACCCCTTTATGTTAATAATTGCAAGTATAATAATAATAATAATTATTATTATTATTTTGTTGAATCGCTCTTTATCATGACAGCATGAGCCAAATCGATGTAAAGGATATTATAGCTATCATAGTGATTCTCGTGACATGTGATAGGTAGTTAATCTATCGCCATTTTTTGTCACGTAAATCCTACACTAAACCAAAGACAGTGTGACAATCACACTGCCCTCGCCGAGAATCGAACCCGGAACCTTCGAAGTGGCAGTCAATGCACTTATCACTCAGCCACTCGGTCGTATGAATATGATAAAAGGCAGAATTACAAATAGATGTGTACCTCCTTTGTGTGGCAACCGTTTCTTATATTTTGTCATTTTAGCAACCGGCATTATATTAAAATAATTTATCCCAACCTAAGATAATATGGTGATTTTCAAATTTCGAAGAACTGTAATATATGTTACAACATTTCCAATTCTAACATAGGTTCTATATTCAAAATGTCATTTTAGAAACCGTCATTAAATTAAAATAACTTAACTCATCATCATCAGCCGTCTGACATCCACTGCTGAATGTAGGCCTCGCCCAAAGCACGCCACCGCCCCCTATCCATTGCCGCTCCCATCCATCCATGTCCAGCAATCCTCTTCAGATCGTCGGTCCAGCGGGCAGGGGGACGTCCAACTCTATTTTACCTGAACTTAATAGATGCCTTAAACATTTTCCTGTTTGTAATGTCTATTAATTTAATAAACTGATTTGATTTGATTTGATTTGATGCCTCTACGGAATCCTGTACGCGGTCTCCACTCCAGAACTCGTCTTCCCCATCGGCTGTCGGTTCTCCGACAGATATAGCCAGCCCACCGCCACTTCAGTCCGCCTATCTGTAGAACCACCTCAGTCACCTTGGTTTGTTGTCGAATAACTAGACCTTTTTTCAATGTCCACGTCTCGGTTCCGTACGTCATGACTGGCAAAACGCACTGGTTGAAGACTTTAGTCTTGAGGCATTGTGGTATTTTGGAAGTGAGAACATGACGTAATTTCCCAAAGGCCGCCCAACCCAACTGAATTCTTCTGTCGGCTTCTTTCTCGAAATTGTTTCGTCCTAATTGTAACTTAACACAACATTCCAATTCTAACTTAACACAATCAACGTTTCCGGAGGAATAGGCACAGAAGACGGAGAACAACATTGTTAATTCATGTAATGAATGTACAGTAAACAGTCTCTCTAGTACACCTGTATATTTATAAGTCCCGACTAATCACATGTTTTGATCATATTGTATATCTTTTTTCTTCACATTCATCGTAGTTACCTTATTTCTACCGCATTTTTCCATCTTTCCTTTATATTCGTCAGTTTTCATTTCCGTACTCGGCGGTTAGCAAATAGCTCAATTATCGCCGTGTTTTCTTCGGTTGATATTGGTATATGATTGGAAGTAATGACTGTACCATAAGTGTTTCCAGCACCAGCTCTTCAAATTTAAAAAAATTAAATTCGTAATTCGTAAATACACATTCGTGTACTCGTATTAGATTTCATATACTCCTGCTAAATGCTGTATTCAAGTATAATAGTTACAACACTCCATATTTCACATGATTTAAAATTGAAAAGAATATTCACTTGTGTGTGTAAGTATGGTTAAAATGTTGTATACAAGCAGTGTGATTAGAAAGAGAAGCCGCGGAAGATCAAGGAAAGCATGGCATGACCAAATTTAATTACGTCCATTTTGGGAAAAATAAAATAAAATATTGTATTACGTATGCACTAAAGTACACGTATCATTTACCAATTAAAGGCATAATAAAAAAAAAGTATATACAATATTATTATACAATGCGTTTATAATTTGTTGTTGAATTTGTTGTGACTTATACTGTTGATAAACTCAAGCATTGACACTGGAATTTCATAATGACGATTTTGTGTTTATTTTTCTCGACATGTTTCGAAAGTTTTAACTTTCATCATCTGGAGAACGATATAAACTCTTGTTTATATTTTATTTATTACGAGAGTTTATATCATTCTCCACATGATGAAGGTGTAAAACCTTCGAAATTACTTGTCAAGAAAAATAAACGTTAAAAAAACAGTGTTTTTTTTACGTAAAAAAAAACCTGCATTTGAATGAAAATTACACTCAAATTTGATTTCGCATGAAAATATCTATAACATGATTAGATTTTCAGTGGCCAAAAATATAAGACAAGCACATGGCATGGCATTTTCGAACGTAAATGGGTTATTGTCTGTCTCGCAGGCAGCCTCCTCTTGGGCGTTCCGCGCGCGCGCACCCCGCGGACCGCGCCGAGAGCCGGCAGAGGGTCGGGGCCAGAATGCGCAGGGCCGCCGAGACTGCGCCACGGTCCACAGCCGCCCGCTCTCGCTCCGCTCCAGGTGAGTCCAAACATCCAATACTACACCGGTCCTTATCACGCCGTGCATTCATATACCTACCTCCCTTTTCACACAGAATCTCCGGCCCGACTCGCGAGCGGCTGCGCAATGAGTGGGCCCCTCTGCGCGCCGGCCTCCTTGTAGTAAATTTGTAAATATCATGTGTGAAATTCATAGTAGAATATAGCGTTACTTTTCCGTTACACCGGCTCGTTTCAGCTAATTTGTTGGCCACGAATTCTGGCGCAAATTCCATATTCAATATAAGCGAGCGTGTGTGTGTTTAAGCCCGATGTTGATCTCCGAACACAACTGCGTTTTGTCTCATTTTTCTCTCGAGTACCTACTATGGCGACCGGCCTCTTCTTCCATTTGGCTCAATACCTGAACAATTCGAAGTAGGTGAGTTGAATGCCTGATACAAATAAGATGCTAAGTGCCAATTGTGTGATAATAGGATACAAACGTAAGAGCGCGCACGGACTGCGCTCAGTTGGATCTCTGTAGCTTTTTATTAAAATACAATTGACAAATTTTAAACGGCCATTTAAAAAAAATATTAAATCTAAGATTCCGATAATTATTTAAATAACTAGGTATGTAGTTAATCCGATACCGTCCACAAAACAATAGATAACATTTGACTATGCGTGACGTTGTAAGCTTCTACGCTCCCACGCCTGTATATTTCTGTTCGGATTCAACCGAAAACATTTTACGTCAACTTGTTATGTTGGAAAGTGCAGTTATAACTGGACGCCATCCCGGCTGGAATGTTGAATGCACTTATTAATGAGGTTGTGTTCTCAGGACCGCGGGGGCAGTTGGATGAACGAGGCCCGAACCGGACCAATGATGGGCGGCCACACCCGAACCGGCTGGACGAGGCCCGACCCGACTTGAACCGGCCATAGGTGAGTGTCAACTCTAACAGTGGATATTACCGCGACATGTGCTCTTCTCTTGCGCGCGCTGTGGGCAGATGTTTTTATTTCCGACACCCAAACAGACACATTAGACTTGGCAGGAATAAACAGGCTGGATATAGCCGCGAGCAGGGTGCGCAGTATAAGCGGATTTTACCGGTTTTTCTGTAAATTCTGTAAAAAAAAATACTGTAAATAAAACCAATAGACACTCGCACTGTTATTTGGATATAAAATTGAAAATATGGATTGAAAAATGAATACCTGTAGTACATTAACATATTTTTTTAATGTATTGTACAACCATCATTATATTAAAAAAATATTGTTCTCTAAAATTCATCTTAATTTAAAACTTTGTCAAAAAAATAAACATAATTCGTCAGCTTAAACATTCCCCCGAACATACAGGTAAGATCTGTAGACATTTCTTGTTTTGTTTTTATTATATTTTTTTATTCCTCACATTGACGCTAAAAGTTGAGATTTTCTACGTTTTTATTAATAAAGTATCCTTAAGAAAATAATAATCTAAATTATCATAATCTCCTTGTTTTCCTGTCACGCCTCCGTGGAAACGGGGCCTTGTGGATCCTTCTCCACTAGATTATATTGCACCCCTGATACCTAACGACATTCCAAGTGACATTTACCACCTTAAACTCTTAATTAACGTAAAAAACAAATAACAAACTTGACGGCCTTCATGGCAGAGAGGCAACAGCTATGATTGCCATACCGAAGGTCCCAGTTTCAATTCCCGACGATGACAGTGTGAAAAAATCACGCTGTATTTGGTCTGGTAGATTTCACATGACAATTGAATTGGCGATAAACTAGCTACCTATCACATGTCTTAAGAATCAATAGCTAAAAACATTTACAGTAATTGGGTTTAAATAACATGTTACATTTTGCTGCAAACCAATCAAGGTCCATCCGCCTGGAATATGCTTTCTGCACGCCTCAGATGCATTTACAATCCGACAGACTTTAAATCTCACTTAAAAACCCACATTTTCAAAATATCGCATAAAATGTAAGCAACGGTTATCTGATTGCTGGTATCACATGCAGCTCTGATGACTAAAACACAGTCAAAGCGCCCTTGAGGTGAGCTATTTACGAAAACGGCGCTATACAAATTAGCCTAATTATTATTATTATTATTATAATCCCTTCCTGTAGTTCTATTAATAAATAACGGACATAAGGAACGAATGGATGAGAGTAGAATGGTTAAAAAGTTGTACACAAGCAGCGTGAATGGAAAAAGAAGCCGAGGACGACCGAGGAAAACATGGCATGACCAAATTAATCAATTACTAAAAGGCGGTCACATTCGAAGTCGGAATAATCGACGTGCGTGCATGGTACGATGTATGAATGTAAAGGAAGCCCGAGATGTATGCCAGGATTGTTGCGATCCATCCTCTCTGCCTACTCCTCCGGGAAATGGCGTGATGGTTAGTTAGTTAGTTAGTTCCTGTAGTATTTAAATTTAAAAAGAATTGAAAGTTCGATGCAGATCTAGATAATTTACTTTGATTAATTAGATTTGATTTCTGTAGTCTGTATACAATATTTTTCGATCAACTGCGAAGATCTTCGCGTTTAGAAATTCCGGTTTTCTGGCGCCAGCGGTTCGCAGCCCTAAGCGTGAATATACTCATCAATGACGTCCTAGAGAACTACAGGCGTGTTCAATACTCACGCTCGAATTACAAGACGGTTCACGCCCCGGCGGACGCGCCTCGGCCCGGACCATTGAACTGAGCACATCGCATCGCTCCTCTCTCCCATCGCCTGCGCCTCCACGCAGCTTCCTGTCGCGGCACATGCGTATGTTCGCTACTCGTAAAGTGTTGAAAATAAAAAAAATCGCTAGACCATGTCCCGTGAAGACAATATTAATTTTAAGTTTATGTAAATTGTGGCGTACAATGATGGAGAATAATGTTTCCTAGGCTTTATTCTTATTCTCTTCCGGCGAGGACCTACTCGTAAGTGCATGAAATGAATAATAATTAAACATATTTTTAAAGGTTTACAGAAGAAGGATGAAAGTAGGATAAATGCCGTAGAAATGAGGTCACTAAGAAGAATGTGCGAGAAAAACAAGGTATGATAAAATATCTAATGATGAAGTTAGAAAGGAATGTAAGGTGGATGAATACGCTATAAATAAAATTAAGAAAGGGTCACTTAGATGGTTTGGACATATGGAACGAATGGATGAGGGAAGAATGGTTAAAAATATATATACAAGTAGTGTGAATTCGAAAAGATGTCGAGGAAGGCCAAATGGCATGACCAAATAAATCAATTATTGAAAGGCGGCCATGTTCGAAGTAGGAACATGTATGCATGTCACGATGTGTGAATGTAGAAGAGGCGCGAGAATTATGCCAGGATATAACAATGTGGCGATCCATCCTCTTTACCTACGCCTCCGGATAAACGGCGTGATGGTTAGTAAGTTAGTTATTTTTAAAAGTAAATAAAACTTATTCGATTTATTAGTCAGTAAAGTTGCAAAAACTTTTAAAACATATATGTTTAATAAAAATAGTCGCCGTCGCTGAGGGAAGGCATGGAATCAGCAGCCTATTATCTAAATCTTGGACTTGAACTTGGATCTTCTATCTTACAGAGGTTCAGCATTTGTGGCTATTCCTCTTAAGTCTGATGGGAACATTGTTGGAAAGGTGATTTGGCGGGTTATTGGATTATGCGAGGGCTTGATTTGTGTGACCCAGAGTGTTCCTCTGAAGCATCGATTTTGGGCGCTTGTGGCGGCTGGAGATGTTTAATTCGTTATTTAAAAGGTCTTTTATTGTTGGATTAAAATGTGTAGGGAGTCCTTTATAGAAACGTAAGTAAAGTTTCTAAATGAATTCATCTATCATCAGGATTCCCGTTTCTAGATGCAATTGCAATCCTGGTCCATGAAGGCGTACCTACTAAGCGATAAAAAGATAGTCATTTTTTTATAAGCCTGAAATAAAAATAATCAAAACCAGTACTCGGTATGATATCAACGTGTTTAAGATGCACTATAAATACACAAACGCAAACATAGGAAACATGCGTTATAATCGATATTATGGGAAATTAATTAATTTATTTTTAGATAAACTTAAAGAGTTAACACTGGAATTCCATGACGATTTTTTATGAATTAAAATGCTGTTTTTCCACGTTTGGGTTTATTTTTCTCGACACGTTTCAAAGGCTTACACCTTCATCATCGGGAGAACGATATAAACCGATCGTTACTGAATCTTTATATCGTTCTCTCGATGATGAAGATGTAAGCCTACGAAACATGTCAAGAAAAATAAACTCAAAAGTGGAAAAAACAGTGTTTTAATTCATAAAAAAATCGTATTTACTTTATTGTATTATTTCGCAAAGATAAATAAACACTCTATGCATTAATTCGCCGAACACTTAGTGTAATTATGCTTAAAGTTGGGTTTTGTGATTTTCCCAATATTTAAATCTTCTAAGAGAGGAAAAATATTCGCATTATCGCCCTTCGTCACGTTTCCCGTACAGTCATGCATATCAAATGATATGCCACAAAATACATGGAAACTCGCTTCCAATAATAGGATATACTAAATATTTATATGCAGGAACCAAATCCAATTATCATTGATTTGAGTTCAATGTATGTACATACATATATATAATATGTATGTATGCATACCAGTTGCTTTTGTATAATAGTTCTCTAGTTTTATCTTCTTCTTCTTCTTCTTCTTCTCCTTATAGACCTTTGGTCTGTTCCTAAAATCAGGCTGGCCTCTCTTGAGAGATTGACTCCCAATTATCTCTCCATCTCTTCGGCGGTCTTCCGGGGGAACGGTAGCCGGCAGGAATCTGATGCTCCACAGCGTGTGGGATTCTGGTGGGATCCATCCTCTGCACGTGCGCATTCCAGTATTTCCTGCATTGTCTGCCCCATCTCACGACATCCTCCACCTTGACATCTCGCGGATGGTCGTGTTCCTCATCCTATCTCGGATAGTCGTTCCTGCTATCATCCTCAGCGTCCTCATCTCTGCCACCCGTACTTTATAGCCTTCGTTCTTGTGGTATCAATGCTTTGTCAGTATAGGCCTTACGTAGGTTTTATATATTCTGTTTATATTATATTTATATTATTAGGTTTTATATATTTTATCTGAAATCTTTAAAAAGCAATTTTGTCGCTGTAGGTATTATCAGACATTCTCACAGGTTACATGTATATTCATAGATATTAAAAAGTAAAAAAAACATAAAAAATTAAGCATCGCAAAATTCATTGAACACGAAAATAGCTTATTGGGGTGTTGTTAATGCATTTTTAATTATAGATTTGAATAATTGTAAATCATTGGTTTATGCGCACAAGGAACCATATCGATCTGCGCTCCTGAGGTTAAAAATCGGTGCATAAATTAAAATCGATCAATAATGTGTGGAGTTTTATCATGTATGTTACGTAGGCACACCAAGGACTAACTGTCACATTCAAATCACACCTACATACGTAGTAGATAACTTTTTACAACATTTCAAACGAATTATTTTTCTAATGATGTGCAATTATTAGAATCTTTATTTAAATATAATTTTTGAAAACGTCTCGTACTAAAATATCTCTTCTTCTCCGGTCTCAATCTAATGATTGGTCTGCAGCAAGGCGACGCATCTCCTCTTCCACTGCGCTCGGTCCTCGGCAACTCTCTTCAACTCCGCACAAGAGGTGCAGCCCATATCTCGGCAAATCTGGTCTAGTTACTCCTGGCGAGGTCGTCCTCTGCCAATCGATCCCTCGACCATTCCCTCCAATACATCATGCAGGAAACATTCGTGTCGCAACACATGACCAATCCATCTAGCGCCTCTCCGCTATGGTGTTCAACATGTGCCTATTCTCTTCAACTCTGCTGAGAACCTCCTCATTTGTAATGTGGTCCCTCCATGAAACATGAGCAATTCGTCGGTAGGTCCACATCTCAAATGCCTCCAGCCTTTTGCGTTCTCTTTCGCCCAGACACCAAGTCTAAATATGGAAGCAACTAAAATATGGAAGCAAAACAATCCTAGATTCCATTTTTTGTAGAATAAACACTGAGCTAGGCACGAAGTCTAAATATGGAATAAACTAAAATAATGGAGCAAAAAAATCCTAGATTCCATTTTCAGTAGAACAAACACTGAGCTATGCTAATTATGGTCATTCAAAATTCCGATGAATAAACTATCATCTGTACTCCAATTGATGAATATTTATAACGCATTTTTTAAGTGCCAGTACATTAGAATCTTGGCGTAAATGGTTCAGTTACAACAATTCTAATAGAGTAGGTCACGGATACGTGTTCTTGCGGAAACGTTGAAGACTATTGTTAGATTTACAGAATACATATTCACCAATTTAAAAAACTTAAGATCTCTATTATTTTATTCATTATATAATCTCCTTATAAATAATGTAATCGCAAATTGTTCTTGATCCACACATTCCTTTACCATATCATAAATTCAGCGTTACGATTTTTTTATGAATTAAGACGCTTAATTAATACGAATTAAAATGACTATTTTCTAGAAATTTTATTTTATTTTATGGTAATGACATGTTTCGCCTTACTAAGGCATTATCAAATGTTTGTCGTTTTTAACATTATCCCGATGATTAAGGTGTAAAACTTTTGAAATACATCCAGAAAAATAAACTGAGAAGTGGAAAAAACAATGATTTAATCATAAAATTACGTCATTGTGGAATTCGACACTCTTAACGTCTTAAGTTTATCAAAAATATGGGTTTATCGCGTATTTAACGCGTTTGATTTAAAAAATAAAAAATAAAAAAATTACGAAGTTCATGGTTTTACCGAAACACTATGATACTTCAAGATTATTAACTGTTAAATTTACAACACTGTTATAATATCACTTTTTGTATTGTACATGTTGGCATCATCAGGTGTTACAAACACCTGATGATGCCAAAAACGGTTGGCGAAACAGCTGTCGCGACATACTCAGAAATTGTATAATAAAAATGTGATATTATAACAATGTAGTAAATTTAACGTATTTTCTTCTTTCGTCCTTCAGCCACATACTCGGTTAACATTCAAATGTTGGTATGTAAACTCCATTGTGTTCTGCTGTCGTCGCTTCTTTTATATACTGATACTAACAATGACGAGCGCCAGAGCTCCGTTCACACTGTTACTTTGTATTTTAATCAATTCAATATATCATTCATTATTTTCAAATTGTACTCGCACACTGCAGAATGTGGGTTCCCGCCAAACAACTTCGTGCGGCACGCTGTGGATTCTCTCTGGTACAGAGATATTTCACAGATTATCCTTAAATTTTATATGGATATAAATATACATATACTTAATAATTAATACGAATGAAATGGTATTGGTTATGGGAGTTTTATTATAATTAATGGGAATTACATGTTTCGTCGTTCTTCGTCGAAAATCAAACGCATTGTTGTTCTTATACACGAGTTAAAGGAGCAGAATACTGTAATTAGGGTTATTGATATGGTTAAATACACTGTTGACCTATAAATAAGGGATTAACCTTAGAATTCTGAGTTGGTGTGAATGGAAAAAGAGGTCGAGGTAGGCCAAGAATTCGGGTGGTGGTCTAGGGCAGTGCTCCGCAATCTTTTCTCACCTACGGCACACATAAGTTCTTCCTAGAATTCCGCGACACACCAAAACCTAAAATTCGGTCTGGACGTGGGGGTCAATCAGCTTTTGAGATGTTTTTTAGCTCATCGGCGACTTCCGGCTAGCAGAAATCAGCAGCGACAGTTTTTTTGCTCCTCCTAATAGATCGAAGGATCAAATTTTCTCGAATTCTGCTGGCCGGAAGTCGGTGTTAGGTTAAAAAATTGAGGTTGCCAGCAACCGATTTTTCACGAATGACCTAAAATAAACAAAAAAAGGTCACCAATGTCTCCTGAACTGATTTACGAATGAGCCGACTCTTGCGCAATTCACGAGTTCCGACTAGAACAATTTTTTTTTTCATTATACATTTGGCCGCGGCACACTTGCGTCCGGCACGCGGCACACCGGTTGCGAAGCACTGGTCTAGGGAACAGAACCCTTGGCTTCTGGTCCAGGGCACTTGTGTTCAAGCATGGACACGACCAGATTTCTTTTCAAAATAATGAGCTAGTGGGTTAAGCGCACGCTTTATGTATTATAATTACAACATTCCCCATTCCACCTTTGTTTATGACCATGTCTGTCAAATTTTTGGAAGTTGTATATATGTTTAAGTCCTATGCAGATTTCACATGTCAGTTTCAATGTGCCATCTATGAAGATTTTGATTACATATGTTAATCTTTTTAAGATTACTCTATATATAATTTACATACTAACGCCATCTATGGAGATTTATGTTTATTAAGCATTAAGCAGAACACCTTTTTTTTAACACAATGTGAAAGGCTATCCCGCCATTAGCGCATTGTTAGAAGCCGCCTGGAGATGTCACTCCTATCTATATGCCAAACATTTGACCAGATATGATTACAATATTTTTTTGTGAATGTATACTTATACTTGTATACGAATACTGGATTTCACCCACCGTGGGTTATCATTGGGTTGGTGTTAGTGTTTTAAAAAAAATAAAGCAAGGCATAGCAGGAAGAAAATAATCAATTAGTGAATGGCGATTGTGTTTGTTCGAAGTCGGAACAATTTACGAGTGTGGTGTAAAACACGTGCAAGTGGCGGTCTATCATTTTAGCCTACCCCTCCAAGGTAACGGGATGGTGGCGTTTGAAATTAATTGGCAAAATTGCTAAAAACACCCGCCAAAAAATATTTCTGTATATCAACATCGCTCATTGCACTCGCAGTTAATTGGGCATTGATTCCAATTGCACATTGCACTTGACATCCGATTGCCTTGGTGCTTTGACCGCACTGCAGGCTCAATTAAGATTGACCGATTAAAGTGACCGGATCGCTCGGAGTATCGGAACAATTTATTATCCCTCATCACGGTCTGACCCAGGCTCCTTCAAACAATGACCAGTTTAAACAATTTATTCATTTGTAAGCAAGCATACACTGTAATTGTGATTTCCATTTTAATATAGGGTGTTTTTTTAAGAGGTAGGTATACAATACATATTCAAAATGAAAAAAAAAACATTAAAATAATGTGAATGTCTATAATATTGGCTTTATTTAATAGATAATTTTATGCCATTAATGTTTAAATATGATTTCGGGGATATGAGTGCCATGGCTAGCTCGAATGAAGCGCAATCGAGAAATCCAATTTTCGACAATGCAGTCTTTGTGGATGCGTATTATCCACTAGAGTGTACGTGGTGCGAAAACAATCCATGGTCTTCCGAAAAACTTGCTCGGATGGATGATTATGTCAACCGTAAAATGGACGTCGTGCACGATAAGTTTGGCGAACCGAACCATGATTTTCAAGCACTGTTCTAACGTCAGTCTATTCATGGTAAAATGGCAAAACATACCGACTACAAATCAACTATCAACAGTCAAATTGACAGTCTGTAGAAACAATGTTGCCAGTTTAAAAACCAAACCTTAAAAAAAAACACTCTACATTATTTTGTTTTTACTTCGGGATCCAATGTGTAAAGTACAAAAGTATGATTCTGTTCTATTATTTAAAAAAAATTAAGTTGGACTTCTTTTGGTGTATTTGCATGAGGGTATAATTGCGAGCTGCGCACGCACCCTGTTACGGAAGTGCGACACTATGAAGCTAGTCATCAATGATAAATAGAAGCCGTATATTTTACATGTGGCATCTCATAAATTTCGTAAAAATGTAATGAAAAGAGACATAATTGAAGTTAGTTGTAAAAAGTGTTCAATAGTATCAAAAAACTGTCTCATTTTAGTAGGGTAATAGTAAAAAAACTTTTTTATTAGAAGAAACAACTTTTATTAAATATATTAGCACAATAATTTAAATATAGATATATTTCTCTTTTTCTTTTTTATATCCTCGTACTTTGTGTATACAACATTTATATTATATAAAAAAAAAATACATAGACATTTTTCGGACAAACAGTCCTTCTTTAGTAAATATACATTTTTTTAAATGTTATAAAATTGTTTACATGATCTGACAGATGTTATAAAGATTTATTTTGGAACCTTTATGCTTTTGTTATAACAAATATTATTAATTAACTTAATTTAAAAACAATAATTTTCAGTTCTTATTGGGGTTCACTTACAACAAAGGAAATAAATCAAAGATTTGACTTGACGTTAAATTTATTTGATTATTATTTTTATATTTTCTTTATTTTTAATTGTTTTTTTAATTTCTAAAATTTCGAGATTGCTCACAGATATATACTTCTATTATTAACATGCAAAATTTCAACGCCAATATCTTTATTTAATGAATGATCTTTTTCTATGAGGAGGTTAGGTTAGGTTAGGTTAGGTTAGGTTAGGTTAGGTTAGGTTAGGTTAGGTTGAGGTTAGCAAATTTAGAAAAAATATTATTAGAGAGACATCTTATGTGCTCTTTTATTCTTAATTTAAAATTTCGCCTTGTTTTACCAATATAAAAAGTTAAGCAATCATTATATTTCAGTTTATAAATCCCTGATTGAGAAAAGTTATCTTCCTTGTCTTTATTATTTTTTTATTAACTAACTAACTAACCATCACGCCGTCTCCCCGAAAGGGTAGGCAGAAAGAATGGACTGTCACACTTTTACTGATGCGGCACTCCATCCTTCTCTTTTCGCCCCGCGGGAGACGCGGTGTGATGGGTTGCGAACCTCATCGCCACCAATAGGCATCTCCCGCGCACACTTCGATCGTCCAGCACCCACAAAATAAATCTAAAACAAATAATATAAAATACAATGATATAAAATAAAATAACAAAATAATAATAATTTAACACAAAATGTTCTTTTTAGATGTACCTACATAATGTAATAACACATAATGTTTTTTTCGATGTTTAATGTTCGGACTTTTGTGTTTATTTAATTTATGTTACACGTATCCACCGTTTTTTAAATTAGCTGTAATCAGGCACTTAACCAGCAAGAACTTTAAAATAATATTGAAGAAATTATTCAAATTGTCATTGGAACAAATGAAAAATTTATTTTTACACCTGTCAAAATTCTTTATAAAAACGATAAAACTAATATAATTTTAACAGCAAAACAATACAAACGTATTACGTGTCACAATTAACTATTATAAAGTGCGGCCACAGTTAAATTGACCAAAACAATTCATTTATACGCGAAATATCTCCAAATTTACAGGAGCACCATATGAACCAAACCAGATTTTCAAAATCAAACCATTTTTTTTTTATTAATATACCTAAATTATTGTTTGTATAAAACGCGGATATTACGGACTGAATATTAGTAATACACATCCAGTTTTTAAAGTTACTATACTTGATGAAATTATATTACAATTTTTATCGCCAATTTAACATTTGAACATATGTATTGCGCTCCTCAGCACATACAGGATCATTTCGATTAAATTTAATATTTTTGCTTAATATAACATAATACTTATAGATTTCAAATATTTATTATTATTTGCATGTCCATTCAGACTTGGGCGTGTTTTTTAGTTCTACTCGACAAATGTCAAACAGTATGTCATGATAAATGTTGTTATGTTTTGCTCCGGAGTCCTTTAATTTTCAGTGTAAATAAAGGCCAGCCGGTTGTATGGGTTCATACACCTTTAGTCCTTTCACAGGAAGTGCGAGCGGATGTAAGCAAATGAATAGAATAAAGAAAGGGTCACTTGGATTACAAAAAATATTCCTACTTTGTTTCTGCACTTTCGAAAGGCTGTGAAAACACATCCTAATGATCTAAGCAAATAAGAAAAATGGTTTTGGACAATACTTCTGTTTAGAAGAATCCATAAAAAAGTTTAATATCAGTATTATTTATTGTTTCTTCAACAAAGATGTAAAACACCATATTAAATAATTAATAAAATGAAAACGTCTGTCTTCTGGGAGTTTTTGAAGTCTTTTTATGGAATGACATGTTTGAATGACTCAATGTAATAAGTTCGGAAAATAAAATATCATAATTTCAACTTCAATCCTGGTAACTTATTTTTTATTTATTTATATATATTCGCTGTCATTTCGTGTTGTGGATTCACATTTGAATAGCTTTAGAAAAACATGAAATAAATAGACAAATACCAAAAATAAACAATATTGGTATATCGCAGTATACCGGTAGCATCCATTTGTAATTTCATAATGTTTCTCTATTATAAATAACGAAAACAAAAAAAAAGTATGTTTAAAAATTCATTTACGATATATAGTTAGTTTATTTCCACTTGCTTTTATGTCTTCGGCCTTTTTCAATAGATTGCTGCCGTCTTTAAGACTAGAAGATGGTAGCAATAAAAAGCATAGCAAGAAAAAACAAATTGTTTTTTTTTATTATTACAAAATATCAATAATTTAGTACCAGTTTTTTGAGTTATTTGTATAAATATTTAATTATACAATACTCGTATATACCCCACAGAGTGAAGGAGTGAATACGTAATATGAGTATAATAAAATTGAATTAGGAAATTGAAAGTAACTTTGTTTAATCCACTAATTATTAAAAACATATTAAAAAAACAAGACATGTTTCGCAGGATACCTCCATCTTCCGGCGTAAAAATATAATTAAAACTGAACATGGAAAGACTAATATAAAAACGTTTTTAAAATTCGATACAATAATTCAAATTTAAAAATTAACCTGGGCTAATTGGTTTAAGTACTTATAATCATTTTTTTAACAGTATGTACTAATTAATAATATTAAATAATAATAATACATGATGATAATATAAAAAATATATATAATATAAAAAGATACATTTGAAAAGACATAATTTATATAGAAATTGTTAAACGATTAATTTGCATTTGATTTGCTTGGGAGATTAAATGTAGACAAAGTATTTAAAGAGAAGGGAGTAAAAGGAGGAATCTGATTATTTATTATACATATTATGTTTTCAATGTTGTGTCGTGTTTTTTAATATTTTTTTAATAATTAGTGGATTAAACAAAGTTATTTTCAATTTCCTAAGTATATTACTATGGAATTCAACAGTGTTGATGCCTTAGCGTTCAATAAGTTAAAAATTGAAATATATTTTAACCTTAGTATGTCAAAATTTAAACGAAGAATCTATTATGTCATGCCTATTGCAAGGCTTTGTAAAAATATTTAAAATGATTTGAAAATATTCTAAGTCTTTTTAATAAGTACCTATTTTAAAAATAGATTGATGGTTGCGGGCGATTCAGTCTGGTAAACGATAATCTAATATGGTAACTCTGTTACAGTTACCCGCGGCGACGCGCTGCGATCGCGGGTGAGCGCCCGGAAGTTCTAATGCTCTTAGCAAAAATCGATACCAGCCCCCAGTATTATATTGCATTTCCTCGCGTCACTTACCTTCGCCTCTCCCATCCCTCACCCGCCGTCTGCCGCGGAATATTCCCGCCTTAACCCGGTCAGAAGTTTTTTGGATGAAGAATGGGGATTTTGTTTGGTTTAACCCATGTGTTCATGGCGAGGTACCCGGATATCTTTCTCAACTTCAACACATAAAAAATACCAATTTATTTTTTATTCGAAATATATCCAAGTACCCGGATGCTCCCAAGTCAGTGCGGTTAGAGGATATTAAAATATAATATACTTTTCGAGATTTTTTTTTCCATAAACCAAAAACAATTGTGTAAATGTCAAATATATATTTTTTATTATGAAATAAACACTCTTTTCAAGTTAATTTTTGTCGACATTTTAGAAAGTTTAACACCTTCATCATTGGGAGAACGATATCAACTAATTTGTATCATGAAACCATATGTAATTCTTATTTTTTATTTCAAATATATGACTTTCATATATTTTTTTGCATACGTTTTTTTATATCATATATTAATCATTACCAACAACAACAACAGCAACAACAACAAACCATCACTCCGTTTCCCCGTAGGGGTAGGCAGAGAGAATGGACCGCCACATTACTCTATCCTAGCACACCTCTCTGGCTTCCTTCACATTCATACAGCGAATCATACACGCACGTAGATTCTTCCGACTTCTAACATGACCAACCTTTAAAAATTGATTAATTTGGTCATACTATGTTTTTCTCGGTCTGCCTCGACTCCGTACTCATTAATCATTACCAAATATTAAAAATAAAAAGTACCTATGCTAATTTGTATAGCGCCGTTTTCGCGAACTCACCTCGAGGGCGCTTTGATAATGTTTTTTTAGTCACGAGAGCTGCATTTGAGTATCTTCACTATTTTATATATTTGAAATAATTATCACTGTAACGATTGAGGATTGACATAATCCTTATTCCATAATACAGCTAACGTTACGTCTTCAGTTTTTTATTGGGTTTACCACAAATTTGTATACAGGTACTGTACACTCTGTCCATCAGTCACTGTTTTATTTTTCGTATACTTACAGCACAACATATCATAATCAATACGTAACGGCTACCAAAAGGTACAATGGAATGAATCAATAGTATCAGTAACAAGTACCCGAGTACTCGATGTACAAAATGCATATACTCGTAGTGCGGTTAATTGTGAGCTTATTCCGGAAATCGCAAATATCCGGCATTATTCACGTTATTTCCCGTATGGCTTCCTTAACACTCGCTTTACGGTACTGGTTCATCCTATACTCACGGTGCTAGACTAGATAGACTATTGAGTATACTCGTACATATTAAAATATGTGATTCAAATTGATATACAGTGGAATCTCTACACGAGTATTCGTCATTAATACTTTCAAATATAATATATTATATGTCCAATTGTGTTTTAACTAACAATTTGGGAAACAAGCGTTTAATTCATGAAGATATATTAACTTAATTTCTTCTATAATATATTCGCCTTCACCGTGTGTTGGGGATTCATATTTGAATAAATATAATTACACTTAGTGTGACATTACTTTATTTCACTGAAGACAGACACGTTTCGATTATAACAATACCTTTATCAGTGTTACCAAGTTAAAATTATATGTATTTAAATTAACGAAATTATTCAATCCATACTCAGAAAAATTAATACTATCTGTTAGATTATTCATAAACACATATTTTTCTTAATTTTAATAAAAACGTAAATTTTCTAGAAGTTTCATTATAATTTATGGGAATGACGTGTTTCGCATTTCTAAAGATTTATCAAAACTCAAAGTGGCATTGTCAATTTACCGATACCTTAGAATGGCGAAACATGTCATTCTCATAAATTATAACAAAACATCTAGTACACAGACGTTTTCATTCATATTAATGATTTAATATGGAGTTTTACATCGTTGTTCAAGAAACAATAAATAACTAATTTTGCATATTTCAATAAATTTAAAAAGTGGAGGACGTATTTTACTACCGTCGCCGTTTTATACTTTCAAGTATATAAAACTGGGCACTCTCTGGAGATTTATTTTCAAATTGATGTCTGGATATTACTTAATCTTTTTAATGGCTTCCCAGTTCGCGTATACTGGTTGGAAAATGGAGCACATATTTTATTTCCCATAATAAATATTGACTTAATACGTTACTACAAAGTATCACAAGAACAATGGTAATATTGGATGTGGGCAAATAACAAATAATACTATAATCGATGAAACCGCACGGCGACCATATTATTAAATTGCATTGCGAAAGTTTTTTTTTTCCTTTGCCATTGCATTTTCAGATAAGAAAATTATATTTGCCATGTGTTGCGCGTTGTGCTGACTGTTTTAAATTCAATATCCCATTGTCAATATTTTCTATTAAGTGTTTACTGAACGCAAGAAACTAAAATGGAGCAAGTAAAATGAATCAGGTAAGATGTGATTAGATAAATTAAAATTAAATCGGATGAAATTATTTCATTTTATTTTCCTGGAATACCCGAAGAGGGCACCATCAGAATTATCTTAAATGTGATTAATGGAAATTCATTTCGTATTCGAATTAATTCCAAATTAAGAAGAGAGAGAAAATACATATTTTTTGTAAACAAGTTTTGCGTAAAGGGTACATTTACGCCTTACAACTTATGCTCGTTTATTTTCTCGACATTCAACTCGACCAACATTAAAATGTTCATTTTTGGACATGTATTTTTTTCACGAGCTTTCCCTCATTTCACGACCCATTCACATTGTTCAGGTAAACATTCTTATATCAACTAGAACTTTCTATAAAACTTAAACTAATAAGCGAAATGTAATTCACGTTGCTGTTCTTATTCTTTGGCGAAAGCGATTGCGATCAATTTAGTAAATTGTGTATTGCATTTGAATGCAACTAATAAACCCTTATATCCAATAGGAAGGAAACGCAGGAGTGCAGCAAAAGAAAAATATAAACAAATATTATGTGTAGTGCAACATATAATACATATTTTTTCTAATTGTAATCTAAAAACAATTGTTTAAATAAACATTTTGAAAAACTAATATTTTTATTTGTTTAATCCTTTAAAATAATACCTTAGAGTTGAAACGGAAGATAAAGAGTATCTGATTGACCAACAGACAATAAAATCTCATCTCTTGTGGCAGTTGTTCGTGGAGTATAGTGCAGTCTTATTTTGAGTTACTTTGTCTCTCGCAAACATTTTAATGTAATATTTTTTTCCAAAGTTTCCGGTTTCCGGATATCTTCTTTTAATTCATCTCATTTTAGATTATTTATCTGTTCTTGAATATACTGATGGTGAGAGGAAAACCAGCTATCATTCTGGCCCTCTTTCTGGCAACCATATGGGGAATTCTTGCATCATCCGCTTGCAGACTACGTAGACAGGCTACGTAGTCTCTCCTGTACCGCTGTCTTTTCTTGCCCCATATCACTCTTTCGTCTGACAGATCTCTCTTGTTTCTGAGTTTTTAACCCTGTCCTTCGTAGCGACCTTCGTGTCGCAAGAGCTGTGATTACCAAACTGAAGGTCCCGGGCTCGATTACCGTAGATGGCAGTGTGATTGTCACACAATCTTTGATCTGGTGTTGAATTCACGTGACAATTAAATAGCGATATATTAGCTAACTATCACACGTCATGAGAATCAATTCCTAAAAATTTGGTTGTATACAGTAATTGGGTTCAAATATCCTGTTACATACAAATGTGGAAAGCAACGGGAAACTGCCACATTAATGGGACAAGTGGTATCCCAAGAACCAGCAAAATTGGTCCATTTTTCTGCAAACCAATCTCTTGGATTGAAACTAGTAAATAATTCTGTCCCTGAGATTCCCCCTTGCTATAGTTCGCAGTACTTTCATCTCAGACGTCCGAAGAAGGCTTTTGGTCCTGTTTGGTTATATACCATGTCATATTCGGACCTTGCTATCTATAAGGATGTATTTGTTCCTCTATATATGTAAGTGAATAAGGTGAGAACAATTAATTTATTATCAAAATAATGCAATAAAGCTTCTTTAATGTGTTAAGATTGAATAACGGTCGGCATAAAAGTACATTTATTTTCAAATCAATCGAAAACATTATATCAAACCAGTTTGGAGGGCTTCAGACCTCATAGCCGTGCAAATTACTGAACCAGCGTATTTTTTTAATTTGTATAAAATTGACAACGCTGACCTGGTTTAAATCGTAGAGCTCCGTGTTGTATATTCTTCTCCATATCTAACTATACTTAATAAGTCCGAAGAAATTTTCCAAATTTATTAATAAATATTTTAAATTAATCTATTTTGCATGGGGCTTGACTTATCTATCCAAAATTAAAGTCTGTCCATTTCAGGGATTATTCGTAATAGTGTGAGTGATAGTACGTTTAAAAAATGGACGAGGTAATAGAAATAGAAAAGAATAAGAGAGAGACAATAGAAAAGGCAAAAAATATTTCATTAATATTTTATATTCAAACATGAAATAAACAAACACTTAAAAAAAATATCAGCTAATCGGCTACTATTTTAATAATCACAATCATAAAGTCCAATTAATTTTTAATTTTGTTGTTCCGACTAAAGTTGTCTGGAAATTCCAATTTTCTGCCAAATTTAAGTAGTTATAGGTAATTCAAAAATAAAACCACAAACACAAATAATTCCCTTCGCCGTTAATATTAAATCTTCTTCTTTTTGTGCCTTGTCAGGTCCCCCCAACGTTTGCGATCACTGCAGCAAAGGCATGTCTGTCCTGCAACACTTGGAATAGGTTCTGGACTTTGGTCATTATTATCCAATCCAGTTAATATTAATATGTTTTTCTAATTTCGAGACTAATTTTCTAATTACCAAGAATTTAAGCAGCTAATGCCGTCCCTCCGCCTATAAAGACCCATGAACCAATCAGATAGGAAGAAGGTGTTATAACTTAGAAGGTGTTATAACACTACTGCAAATAATCTCCCTGAAGTGAATAAACTTATACATCATCATCATCATCAGCCGTCTATCATCCACTGCTAAATGTAGTCCTCTCCCAAAGCACGCCACCGCCCCCTATCTATCCATATCCAGCAATCCTCTTCAGATCGTCGGTCCAGCGGGCAGGGGGACGTCCAACTCTGCGGAATCCTGTACGCGGTCTCCACTCCAGAACCCTTCTCCCCCATCGGCCGTCGGTTCTCCGACATACATGGCCAGCCCATCGCCACTTCAGCCCGCCCATCCACAGATCAACCTCAGTCACCTTGATTTGTTGTCGAATAAATTCGTTTGTAAATCTGTCCCTCAAGGTTATTCCAAGCATGTCTCTTTGTCATGTGTCCTGTCAGGTCTCCCGTCAGGTCTCCTTAACGCTGACTATCACCCTTGAGTTCATGGTGATGGCCTGGGGAAAAATATCCAGAGTAGTATCCCCTTGCCTTCTCTGGAGGATTTTCTGTCGGGGCTACCTTCCCTTAGCTGGGTGCATCCAGTTTTATGGCGTTGGAAGCTAGCCATTCGTCCTCTCTCTATCTGCTATGGCACTAAATAATATGTGCCACATTGCCCGGGATTCGCGGGGTCTTTAAAATACCTCTCATGGACGCTAGAGAGTTGGACTTGATAGCAGTGTTGCTGTTGTAAATGCAACATGGCGCTTTACGACATTTTGTAGATGCATACTATCCAGCAAAGCATACCCCATCGTAGCCAAACTACCCTTTTGAACCCCTACACCTGCCCCCCATTACCTACACGTGTATATAATTCTAAAATCGATTCCATAGATGAGCACCCTGTAATTAATCACGGATTTCCGATTAATTGAGTCGAGTCCGGATTACTGATTCCCGAGATTTCTGGATGCTGTGCGTTGCACTGTATAATTTCCGTCACGGAACGTCACGTTTACTCTGGAGGGTGGCGCATTCCGCGGGCACGGTTGCAGAATAATTGTGTTTAGTCTGGTGGATGTGCATGAAATATGAACTCAAATTCAATAGGTCAAATTCTGAAACTGCACTGCACCGTAAATTAATGCAGTATTGAAATTCAGATTTTACGCTGGTTTATTTAATTTGAAAAACGAAATTGTTTTCATACCTATACGATTATTCATAAACCTCGTTGAGCACACTTTTAATTATTGCTATACAAAAGTTACAATATAAACATTTGATTTGATTTGATTATAGTGATTTTACGACATTGATTGATAATTTACCAAATACATGATTTTAATATATCCCAAAAAGTGAAACCCGTTCAAGGAGGCTTTTTTCCACTTTATATAATCTCAATAGAAAAAAATACAAAATTCGGGAAAATTGGAAACAAAGGAAACAAAGCAATTATTTTAAATTAATCTCTTATTTAATATTTAAAAAAAAACATTATATTAATACTTTTATTACTTTTTGTAAAAATTATACTACATTCACTACATCTTCAAAATACTACATTCAAAGTTTATATCGCTCTCCCGATGATGAAAGAAGGTGTAAAGCACTAGAAACATGTCGAGAAATATAATCAAAAGTGGAAAAAACATTATTTAATTCATAATAAAATCGTTATTATGGAATTCCACAGTGTTAACGCCCTTAGTGTATCTATTATAAAACCCTAGCAACTACAACTATTTACAACGATTGTCAACAAAGCCCCGAGATGGTGAATCAGGGACGTTGGCTCGGCATTGCGAAGGTCGCGACGAGTCCCGCCGAGCAAGGGTCAATGCTTTTCGTCAGCCGAGTCGTTGTCCCTCTTTACTTACTATATGTACCTACATTGTACATACTATACAGTATCAAGGAGTCGAATAAAAACAGCTATAGTCTCTCCGCCTATTATGTGTTTTCGATAGCACATCAATAAATCTTTCTTTAATTCAATCACAATATTTATAAAATAAATAACCATCACGCCGTCTTCTCGAAAGGGTAGGCAGAAACAGTGGATCGCCAAGCATGAATGATTAATTCATAAAAAAAAGTTCTAATTAATTTTATTATAAGCACACTTAATTATTTTTATTTCGATTGTTTCAATAAGGAATTAAATTCAATACCAACAAAGATTTTGGTAATATGATTAAAAATATGAATCTTTAACATAATATTTAAAAACTTTAATAAAAAAATATAAACTCTTATTTTCAAAATATTTTATTACACTCTTCATAGATATCTATCGGATAGTTCACATCCTTCCTAACCTTAAAATGTGTACACCGAATAAGGGTCGGAAAGAAAGGGGAAACAGGAATATAAATATCACAAAGTCTTCTTCTTCTTCCTCTTAGTTTAGGTCGTATGACCTGTTTGTGACGGTGGGCTGTTCTGGGATGATGATGTCCAGCCATCTCTCCATCTCTATGGCGGTCTTCCTGGTAATCTCTTGCTGCTTGGGTTTTCATCTTTAACATTTTTTGCAATTCTTGAATTCTCCATGCGGTCCACCATGGATGTGGATTGGACCACCAGCAAGGATTCAGAATAAACAGGTCCACCATGGATGCTATATTTATTACAAAGTGTTGAAAAAACGTATTTTTTTATTGTTATTCAGGATTTTTTATTGTTATTGAAAAATACATTATTAAAGAAATTTTTAGTTGGAAGTTTACTATATTTGATGTTTTCCAATAAGTATGGTATTTTCCACCGTGCAGAGTTATTTAAAAATACATGAGTTTATTTTTAGCGCGGGTTAAATTTCTAGTTCCATGTTATCCCTAATGGAAGCATTAGTACGGCTTGCCATTCAAGGGATTCACAGTATAAAAAGAAAAATATTACTCAGATGTCGCGTGCTGGTTTTAAAGGATTAGCTCGTATATCTAGATACATTTTCCAATGTTCCAATTAACCCTTCATTTCATGGTGTAGCAAATTTGCTACAAACCGAAAAATTTACGAATGTTAAATATTTGAATTTTATGTATTATGCATTATTATTGTACGCTACAATCTACATTCCCATCTACATACACAAGCCATCGCTAGTGGCGCTAGTTAAAAAAATATATTTTCCTTTACATTTGGATAGCGATTAACTCCTTCGATTAATGCCTGTTTATGAGACACACGTATAATAGTTCTTAAAAATATTAAATAAATAAAAAAAATAGCTATATTGCCAGGTAAGTACTCTTATTTATAACTCGGTCAATCATTTATTGTGTGTAATAATAAAATATATGATGAAATATTTTCTATCTTTCTAGTAAATTTGCTTCTAACACATTTTTATGGATATACTTTTATACGTGTAAATAACCAAAAAGCATATTCTATTTTGCAATATTCTTCTGCTTCTTTTTGTCCTGTCACACCTCCGTGGTGCATAGAGCCTCAAGGAACCTTCTCCACCCGTCTCTATCGCATACCTGATGCCTAACATCATCCCAAGTGAAGCCTGCTGCCTTAACCTCGACCTGCAGGGTTCTTCTCCAGGTGGCTCTAGGTCTGCCTTGCTTTCTCTTTCCCCCATAGGGGACCAGTCTAGTGCACCCTGAGCGATGCAGGCTGGGTTCCGTCTCAGAGTGTGACCGATCCACTGCCATTTGCGTCTAGCGACTTGTTCTCTAATTGGCTTTTCGCCTGCCATGGTCCAGAGAACGGGATTTGACACTGTTTGGGGCCAATAGATTTTGAATATTGAGCGAAGTTACCTATTTATAAACACCTGGAGTTTATCAATAACGTCCGCGGTAGACTTCCAAGTCTCACATCCGTACAGCAGTACGCTTTGCCATAGATAATTAAAAATATTGTTTTGGTTAAAAACAAGAAAATCAAGTAATGAAGAGTTCAAGCATACATTAAAAAGAACACCTATAGTAAAATTTAAAACGGTACCTATAATATTTTATACATTACGAGTATAAAAAGACATATTTAAATTAATTGTTTTCATGTTTGGGGGCACACGCACACTATAATTAATACGAATTAATTTTAATATACTAGTAAATCAAAATATTGAATGTTTTTGTCGTGCCTTTGTATTCGTTGAATAGATTTCACTAAGATATCAAACAAAAATTACGTTTATTATTTCATTATAATACAAATGAAGCCTAAATTGTTTCGGAAATCAATAACATTAGTACCGATTACGCCGATATTTTGGTGTTTTTCAGTTTATCAGTTAATTCAATCAAAAGATATTACAAACATAATAACACAGTTTAAGGTATCTATTTGAGAAAGGGTAAAGAATCAGGAACGCATGAGAGATGGTTCAACTTGGAAGACAAAATACTCTCTAAAGTTAAGAGTATTTTTCTTCTGAAAGTACTTTCACTAATATGAAAGACGTCGATCTCCGAGGTAATCTTGTTCAGCAGACTGATTGCTGTTGGTTATTGCGGCCGGAAGAAAGAACAATCTATGCTGGCGCTGTCAAAGAGTGTCTATCTGTTTTAGAAATTTGAAATTAATATATCAAACTAACTAACTAACTAACTAACGTCGTCTCTCCGAAGGGGTAGGCAGAAATAATGGACTGCCGCACTTTTCTTTCCTGACATATTTCTCTCGCTTCCTCAACATTCATAGCTCGAGTCATGCACGCGCGTCGATTACTCTGACTCCTCGCGTGGCTGACATTCAATATTTGATTTATTTGATCGTGCCACGTTTTCCTCGTTTTTCCTCATTTTCTAGTTCCATTTACATCGCTATCATATAATTTGTTTACCATTATTTCTTCATTCATTCTTTCCATATGTCCAAACCATCTTAATGATACTTTAATTATTTTGTTCATAACACCATCATTCGTATCGCATTCACTTCGACACTTAATCATACACAGAGTATCCACACATTCGTCTAAGAGATCTCATTTCTACTGCATTTATTCTACTTTCATTCTTCATTTGCAGTTCCATGCTTCACTTCTAAACATAATATATCACACTTCTTAAATTGGTCATCAACTATTCACTTATCTAACCATTACGCCGTCTCCCCGGAGTGATAGGCAGAATGAATCGACCTCAACACAGTTCTTTCTTGGCATAGTTCTCACATTCATACATCGTGTTGTCCAAACGCGTCGATTTCTCCGACTCGTCACGCGGCCCTCGGTCTCCTTCTATTTCATGTTCCGTTTACGCCGTTTACAAATATGTACATTCTTTATCATTATAACTTTAATCATTCTTTCCAAATGTCGAAAAATAGATTGGCCACACGTATTACTATTATGAATTACGCATTACTACCACACTAATTTAAGTAGAATAAATGCAGTAGAAATGAGATCTCTTCGACGAATGTGCGGATACTCTGTGTATGATAGAGTGTCGAATGAAAATAAAATAAGTTAATGCGGTGCGAATGATGATGTTATGAACAAAATAATGAAAGGATCATTAAGATGGTTTGGACATATGGAAAGAATGAATGAAGGAAGAATGGTAAAAAAATTATATTATAAGGATATAAATGGAATCAGAAATAGAGGAAGACTGAGGAAAACGTGGCACGATCAAATAAATCAAATATTGAATGTCGGCCATGTGAGGAGTCAGAGAAATCGACGCGCGTGCATGACACGATGTATGAATGTTGAGGAAGCGAGAGAAATATGTCAGGAAAGAAAAGTGTGGCAGTCCATTCTTTCTGCCTGCCCCTTCGGGGAGACGGCGTGATGGTTAGTTAGTTAGTTAGTTTATTACTATTACTATACACATATGGGCGAAAAGAGAAGGATGGAGTGCCGCACCAGTAAAAGTGTGACAGTCCATTCTTTCTGCCTACCCTTTCGGGGAGACGGCGTAATGGTTAGTTAGTTAGTTAGTTACACATATTACTATCCACGTAGGTTATCTTAATCGCAATGTAAATGTCTTAATAAATATAAATCAATATTACGTTTGGCATTGTTATTGTTATACACATTTGACCTTCGCGTGGGAGGCAGAACTGTATTTTCCCATGACATTGCTGATGATGATGATATTATTGTTGATGCGTTTTGTCCCGTCGTCCTGTCCATCCGGATAAGTGAGTTAACACATACACACGCAGCACACGCGCACATGCCCTCACGATTCAAGCTCAACGACTCCACTGTGTGTAAAAGACATGATGTCAGTTAAATATTGAATATTTAAACAAACATTTTAAAAAACTTTACTTTAACCACGTAGTATTTTTTTTTTTATTGTTTCTTCAACAATGATATAAAACTCCGTATTAAATAATTATTACGAATAAAAAAGTCTGTTTTCGAGAAGTGTAATTTTATTTGATATTTGGGGGATGTGGTGAGAGATAAAAGCAGTGGAGGTTTCAGCGTTTATTGCGGATCACAAGTAATCATACGTTAACAGTATTATGTACTCGTGATGGAGCGTGCGCCTGGACGTCGATAGCAGACTGAATAAATCTGGGCCCCGACTCATCAGTTTTGATAAGTAGGTCCCAAGTCAGGCGTTTTCGGTTATTCGTGTACTATATTTCATCCTGAAATATGCTGGTTCAGCGTCGAAGTCCACTTATGTGGATCACCTACAGATATAATTGACATGTTTCGCCTATCTAAGGCATTATGAAATGTCAATTGATAATGCCTTAAACAGGCGAAAGATGTTATTCAAATAAAATATAATAAAACTTTTAGAAAACAGACACATTCATTCGTATTAATTAACATTTAATTTTTGCAATGTCGTCAAGGGACAATCGTAACTAACTAACTAATTAACTAACCATCGTGCCATTTCCTCGGAGGGGTTGGCAGAGAGGATATACCCCCATACTGCTCTATTCTAAAGCACCGCTTGAGATTCCTGTACATTCATACGTCGTAGCACGATTCTTATTCTTAGTGTAGGCCTAGTGGTCTGTTTCTTAAAATGAATTGGCCTCCTGCGAAGTCGACTCCCAGCTGTCGATCTATCTCGTTGGTGGTCTGCTCGGGGGTCGTCTAATTTGGGGCTGGCCGTGCATCACAATGAATGGGAGTATGGATGAATCCATTCTCCTCACGTGTGCATACCAGTATCTTCTCCTTTGCCTTCCCCACCTAACGACATCCTCGATCTCGCATATCTCCCTTATCCGTGTATTTCTTATCCTCTCTTGCAGTGTCTTGCCAGATATATATCTGAGCGTCTTCATTTCTGACACTCTGAGCGCGTTTTTGTGATTGTGGTGTCCGCCCTGCACTCGATCCCATATGTCATGATGGGTCGCACACAAGTCTTATAGATTCTCACTTTGCTGCTGACCTTCATGTCAGTTTTTTTTAATTGAATTCTTCAAGCATCCTGAAATGACCGCAGCCTTGTTTATATGCCCCATCACTTCACACGGTAGATCCGTAATTGAGTTTGGTAATGGGGCTAGGTAAATACCAGTAATCGGGTTTAAACGACATGGTGTATACAAAAGACGACATATAGATTATGACACATTTCCCGAAAAGTTAGTACCCTTATAGTTTTGCGCAAAACATATCGCTCTAGTAAAATATAATAATACTTCTAGAAAACCGACGATTGCTTCTTCTTCGACCTCTTCTCTTTTTAGACCTTTGGTCTATTCCTGTAATTCAGGCTGGCCTCTCTTGGGAAGTCGACTCCCAGTTATCCTTGTGTTTCTTTGGCGGTCTTCCGGGTGGACGGTAGCCAACAGGAATCTGATGCATCACAATGTGTGGGATTCTGGAAGGATCCATCCTCTGAACGTGCGCATTCCAGTGTATTTTGCGTTGCCTGCCCCATCTGAAAATATCTTCCAACTTGCATAAATTTACGATTTCATAAATATTACAAACAAAACAAACTGCCACATCACTGTATCTTGACACACCTCTCTAGCTTCCTCCACATTCATACAACGAGTCATACACGCACGTCGATTCTTCCGTCTTCTAACATGACCAACCTTTAAAATTTGATTAATTTGGTCATGCCATGTTAAATATTATTAACTAATATACATAATATAAGATTTGTTTTGCGGATTATTATTCTTAGTATAAGAATAGTAAAAGAAACATAAAACTTGTACCATTCCAGCTCATGTCAAATCAATGGAAGTGTAAATAAGAAGGGACAGGAAATATGCATAAAACTTTATGGATGGAAACATGATTTTTACCAATAGTTTCCCTTCAGTAAATGGGTTTGATAAATTAGGTTTACTACTTTGTATTAATTAGGACATGACACGTTGCACACTCAATCTGAGAATAATAATTGTCTACTTTTTTGGTCGTACAGTACCACACCATACCCTGCAACATGCACACACGGCACACACATACACAAAATACACGCACGCACACACACACAGTTGAGGTTGACGGTTAAAGTTGTTTACGGTAGGGGGAGTGGCGCGCTCTAGACCGCTAGTATTTTTTGCCCAAAGGATTCGTTGAAATTGTGTTTTTGAGACACTCAGCAGAAAGGTTATTTATTCTCTAAAGTGCACTGGTTACATGGGGGCTTGCATTTGAAACCTTTCACAAATTGGTTATAATTTGTTCCCAATTTGCCGACACACTAGTGTCTCAGGGATCTATTCATGAATATTTGGTAGTGTGGCGGGAGAGTCGTGGTGACTGTTCAATAACAAGATCTGTAGAAATTTGTTTTATTATAGAATACGACAATCGATTTTATGAACGAAAATGTTATTATTTTAAAATTAAATGGTATATATGGATATCAATATATTATTTACGTATTTGTGAATGTACGAAACCGTTGAAAGAGTAAATCAAACTACTTTGTTAACTTCATTGGTAGAACGAATACCAGGTATGTTTTTTTTACTTAAACTCGAATATCGCCTCATCGTCATCAGCTTCAACCGTTGATAAAATGTATTCTACATTTAAATACCGTTTGAAATACGTATATTATAAAATGTCTTCGTTATACAAATATTAGAATTTCAAATATATACTGTACATAAAATACTTAAATGGATGAAAACAAGCCTATTGAGAGTAAGATGAAAAGTTTTAAAGCATGTGTAAGACCAACAATAATAACATATGGTGTTGAAGCAAGGGCAGACACAGTCAGAACCAAACAAGTATTAAGGACATCCGAGATGAAGACACTGAAGAATATAGCAGGCAAGACACTAACATATAGCGTGAAAAACACCAGAATAATAGAGGTATGTGAGACTAAGCATATTGTAAGATGGAGTAGATGCGCAGGAGGGACTTGTACGGTCATGTCCAAAGAATGGACACCACCAGACTGCCCTATATAGCACTACATAATCAGCCACACGGGACTCGTCCTCGTGGAAGACTTCCTAATATATAGAAGGACAGCTGGAAGTCCACCTCACAGGAGGAGCAACTTTCTGGAGAATGATAACAACGAATAATAAGAAGACCTACTTGGATATTTACAAAAAACTTAATAAATTTCTTAAACCTTTCTGACTCACGCTTTAAGTGTGGAGAGAGTACTTACCAAATGTCTCATGTGTGATCATATCTTACCCCCTTATATTCATATTGTAGTATTAATGATGAACGTTTCGAAAACAGAAATATAAAAATATAATCCGATGACGAGGCAATATTAAACATGTACATATTTTTATTTATCTAGTCTTATTCTAAATATCTAAGGCGCGAACAGAAATATGAACAAATTAGATTTAATGAGAATCAATTCTTGAATTTGTTCGCTGAAAGGTCGCCCAACTCCGCGCATTGTTACTATGCCCGTAGTAGAGTGAGTACGGTCCGCGGCCCATTGATGGTGCCGGGAATGCGGGTCCGATCGTTGACCCCCATTTTACTACCACTGCCGACGTTTCACTGTTGCGACAGAGCGAGCCCAGCGAAAACCGGTCAACCACGGACTGAGCGTCGGATGAAAGGAAATTAGTTCGCTGTCGATTTAGGGTTTTGGGCAGGTGTGATGGGTTTCGCGGACCGCGGGTGGCCACTGCCCGAGTCCTTGGCCCCGCGGTCGGGCGGCCGATGACACGCGGCGCAGTCTCGGCGGAGGCCATCGATACAGCACCAGGACTCAGTCAGGAAACATTGGCATTTCACTCTCGTCATCATTCTCATTTTATAGATACAATCATCATTTTCAAAAATGCTCAAGATATGATGATGATAATAAACTCCTGATATACTTCAATTATGCAGCCTCAATCTGGGGCTATGCAGCTTCGAGTCACATACGAAAACTCCAAATCCTGCAAAATAAGGCTATCCGTTTATCGCTTGGTGCGCCTTCATGGACCAGGATCACACAACTGCACCTAGAATCGGGAATCCCGATGAAAGATGAATTCATTCTGAAACTTGCCGAACGTTTTTACAAAGGACTTCCCTTACACCCTAACCCCACAATAAAAGACCTCTCAAATTACGACCCAAATACCTCCAGCCACCACAAGCGCCCAAAATCGATCCTCCTTCTGAGGAACACTCCGGGCCACACAAATCATGCCCCGCATAAAGCAACGACCCGCCAAATCACCTTCCAACAATGTTCCCATCAGACGTAAGAGGAATAGCCACATGAGCTGAACCTCTGTAAGCCAGAAGATCCAAGTCCAAGTCCAAGATTGTTGATTGACGCCTTCAAGGGCGCTCTTCGTGCAGGAAGCTTCTTTTAAAAAGGAAAGTTTTAATAGCTTCTGAATACTCCTTCCGTATCTTGATTGCGGATATTGTAAGGCAGCCTATTGAACAAGAAGTTTGTGTGTTACTTCTTCCTTTGAAGATCGTATAGTTGACTACCGAGGCTTACAAAAGGTTTGTGAGATAGTGGGGTGCTTGTCCATGTAAAGTTTTGTGAACACGTAAACATAGTTTGCATACGATTCGCTCTTATTCGCATTAAATCTACCTACTTCTTCTTTTTTTTTTTTTTTTTTTTTTTTTTTATGTACACAACAGGTCGTTTGGACCCAATTACTGTATACAATTTTTATTTTTTAGCTATTATATTGATTCTCGTGACATGTGATAGGTAGCCAATCTATCGCCATTTTATTGTCACGTGAATTCTACACCAGACCAAAGACAGTGTGACAATCACACTGCCATCGCCGGGAATCGAACCCAGGACCTTCGGCATGGAAGTCAGAGCTCGTAACCACTCTGCCACGAAGGTCGTCTCTTCATAATCTACTTCTTTGTCTTATTCTAATCATAGGTCTAATGACCTGTTATTGGTTGCATCTCCATCCTCCTGGAAAGTGGACTGCCAACAATCTCGCCATCTTTTCGGTGGTCCCCCACGTGGTCGGAAACCTTCCTTTAGACTGTCTCGAGCTATCATTTTCATGAGGACTTTTTACCCTAAAGCTAACTAACTCATCTCTTCTCCTTCTTTTTATCCTGTCACACCTCCGAGGTGCATAGGGCCTCAAGGAACCTTCTCCACCCGACTCTATCGCATGCCTGATGCTCCAAAAAGCCAATAGTGTCCTAAATTTTAAGCCAAGGGTCGTTGTTTTAGAATCGGTACGGTTTTCTTTCCTTTCAGTTTCTTTAATATGTTCAATTTTAGGACTTGCAGGTTAAGATATTTTTTCCCCATGTTCTCTATTTGTTCCATAATTTAAATATATTTTATAGAGTGCCAAAAATGCTTTCCTAGAACGGGTTACCCAGTTGGGAGATATTAAATCTATACACTTGGTAATAATAATAATAATCTGCAAACTTTTAAAGCGTCGTTTTTGTAATTTAATTACCCCAAGAGTGCATTTAAACGTGTTTTAAATCTAAAAATCTAAATATGAACGTTACATCTGATATTCTCGATCGGTTAGAAAATAATATACAATATAACAAAATAAAATATGCAAGTTAATAATAAGGGTATGAAATATGAAAATGATTGGTTTTCTAATGATCAATAAATAAATAACCACCACGCCGTCTCCCCGAAGGTGTAAGCAGAAAGAACAGACTGTTCTTTCCTTACATACTTTTTACGATTCCTCTACATTGATTTTGTGCACTTAAAGTTGTCATCGCAAACAACAACCTATCCAAAAAATCTAGAATGGTAGTGCACAATGGTGTTCTTCTACCGATCCTTATGTATGGAAGCGAAGCATGGAACTGGCAAAAGATGGATGAAAGTATAATAAATGCAGTAGAAATGAGATTTCTTAGACGAATGTGTGGATACTTTGTGTACGATAGAGTTTTGAATGAAAATATAAGAAGTGAATGCGGTGCGAATGATGGTGTTATGAACAAAATAATTAAAGGATCATTAAGATGGTTTGGACTATGGAAAGAATGAATGAAGAAAGAATGGTAAAAAATGTATATGTTAACGATGTTAATGGAACCAGAAATAGAGGAAGACCGAGCAAAACGTGGCACGATCAAATAAATCAAATATTGAATGTCGACCATGTGAGGAGTCAGAGAAATCGAGAGAAATATGTCAGGAAAGAAAAGTGTGGCAGTCCATTCTTTCTGCCTACCACTTCGGGGAGACGGCGTGATGGTTAGTTAGTTTTTTTACATTGATAAACGTTATTCAATTTCTCTGATTCTTGTGGGCGATATTTACTATTGGATTGATTTGATCGTGCCACGCTTCCCTCTGTATTTCTCTGCCTAAAACTTCATAAAAATGTTTATCTGGCCGTTGCATTTACTTTGCACCGATTCTGACAAATTTTACAAAGTAAATACTTCTCACAGTCGTGTATCGCTAGTTCTAATAATAGCCACGGCGCATTAAGTTCTCCCGTCCTTACCTCAACTCTCACTATTGTTGCACCAAAAGGTACATTTCTAAAGCTTGCCTTGACTTTAGAGCCAGGGCCGAAACAGAACTTTAACCCTTAAATGCATGATTTTTCCAAATTCAAAAGTAAAAATATTTTTATACTAAAATTAGGTTGAAAATAACGAGAAAAATAATTTAAAAAATATGTAAGTTTATTTGTGGATTTTATTCATATTTTATTTACTGCATGTTTTGTTTACTTTTTGCAATTATTACAAAAAATATAAATAAAAAATGAATAAACAATGGTAGACTCACCTTTATGGAGTATACAAATTTATTTTATTTCGTTTTATATCTAGCAACACCAATGACAATAAATGTTGAAACTCTCAGAAATTTGACACATCTGCACCCAACGTTTTATTTTATTTATTAAAATGTCAATTTATTGCTTACAGAGACATCTACTCGAATAATTAAAAACACAATGGCTCGGCGTATTGTTACACTTACGCAACACTATGCATTGGAGTTCATTTATTGCATGTATACAGAGTTATAAGCGCTTAAATAAATTGTTGCAGATATGCAAAAGAATGCATTTAAGGGTTAAACATAAATATCTGATGAATTTCAGCATACAACGGCTTCCTACACGCGACTTCCGCCAGTCACTCGATATTGTAGAATCATAAATCATTCCGCTGCCCGCGACTTCAGTACGTCCCATATTGAGTGGGCTTTCAACTCAGGCGACAGCCATTGTCTGTCGCGCAGCCCCAATCAGCATCTGCTAGATACTTGAACAACTCCACCTCGGTCCAGAGGAACTCGAAAATCGATAATTACTAAGTGTCACGTGCCATTAGCAGAATGTCTCAGAAATTTACCACTTTTTTTACTTTTTACCGAACTGGCAAAAAAAGGTCATCCTTTTTTTGCAAGTAGAATAAATGCAGTAGAAATGAGATCTCTAAGACGAATGTGCGATTCAAATGAAGAGTGTCAAATGAAAATAATGAGTGAATGCGGTGCGAATGAAAGTGTTATGAACAAAATAAGTAAATGGCCATTAAGATGGTTTGGGCACATGGAGAGAATAAATGAATAACACAATGGTGAAAAAGGTAATTGTAAATGACGTGAATGGAGCTAGGAAAACGTGGCACGATCAAATCAATCAATTATCTAATGTCGGTCACTTGAGAGGATGATATGAATGTAGAGGAATCGAGAGAAGTATCTCAGGACAGAACAGTGCGGCAGTTCATTTTTTCTGCCTACCCCTCCGGAAAGACGGCGTGATGGTTAGTAATTTAGTTAGAGTTGGTGAGGCTTTCACGTTCGTCGTCCGAATAAGTGCCGCCATTGGGTCATTGTTTTTCCTGCCCATATTATGTCACCCTGGTGGATGTGATATGGATGTGAGACTTGGAAATCTACCGCGGACGTTATTGGAAAACTCCAGGTGTTTGGTGTATTGGCCCCAAAGAGTGTCAAATGCCGTTCTCTGGACCATGGCAGGTAAAAAGCTAATTAGAGAACAAGTCGCTAGACGCAAATGGCAGTGGATCGGTCACACTCTGAGACGGAACTAGACTGGTCCCCTATAGGGGGAAAGAGGAAGCGAGGCAGACCTAGAGCCACCTGGAGAAGAGCCCTGCAAGACGAGGTTAAGGCAGCAGGCCTCACTTGGGATGATGTTAAGCATCAGGCATGCGATAGACTCGGGTGGAGAAGGTTCCTTGAGGCCCTATGTACCACGGAGGTGTGACAGGACAAAAAGAAGAAGAAGATTATGTCACTCTGTATCTTCCTACATAATTCTAAATTTTTCGTATACTTTTCAACTAGAACTGGAATAGAACTATAATTATATGAAATAGTAAGGATTTTTTTTAGCGTGTTGCTACTTTAATTTATATGACTGTTCTTCTTCTTCGTCTCAATATCAAAGCCTTATCTCTCCTTTTCTTTTGCCATTGTCGTAGAAGGTATGATTTCTTTGATTTCAGCGCCCTTCAGATGATTCATTATTACAAGTTGCGGTATATAAATAGTCAAAATTATAATTACATTAGGGTCTTAAAATTTTTTAGCAATACCACAAGTAGAGGCAACTTCCTTGCCCTAAAGTCTATACTTAAAGTGCCCAACATTTGATAAATAGTACTTATAAACAATTCTCTCGTATTGTTTTTGTTAAAATCATCGAAGATTTTTCTACAGTGGATATAGAAGTGGCAAGTGTGCATCTATCATTTGTACATTTCAATGAATTACATTTTTTTAAACACATAAGATTAACTGTCAATTAAAAACGTTCTACACAAAAAACAATATTTACCAGATAAAAACAAAATTGTCACCAATGATGAAGATACAAATATGAATACTAAGGGTAAGCAGAGATAATGGACCTCCACACTACTCGTTCCTGACACACGTCTCTAGCTTCCTTCACGTATATATGTTACAGCGAGTCATACACACACGTCGATTCATCCTACTTCTAGCATGACCAACCTTTAAAATTTGATAAATCTGGTCATTTCCTCGGTCTCCCACGACTCCGTACTCCATTCACACCCTTAACGTATACTCAACCATTATTCCTTCATCCATGCGTTCCATATGTCCAAACCAACACAGTGATCCCTTAAAATTTTTGTTCATAATACTTTCTTCCGCGCTACATTCCTTTCTTATATCGACATTTGAAATTCTTAGTTTATACTTGTATATAATAAATATAGTTGATACTTGTATATAAATATGGTCGATACTTGTATATACATATAGAGATCTAATCGATTGTTTGTTAATATAAAAGAAGACAACAAATGTAATACTTTTAAAATGTGAGGTGTAAAGATTATAATTGCCTATTTAAATACCGGAAAGAATAACGCGAACTTCGTTTTTATTGTATAACACGTTTGCGAAATTAACACAATAATACGTTCCGCCTGGGTGGAGGGTTAAAATGAATTCACTAAAGTAGCCCCCGACTGCGCCCCTGTATCGCCGTGTGCGAAGGGCAGATGTTTTCAAAAATGGGTTTAATACAAAAAAAATATAGAACGCGTTGCTGCTTTTGGAGCGAAAATCAAATGGCTAAATTCGCAATTGTTGATTTGAACATTTAGAAAACGTCGGCTACAGAGAATCAGAAGATATCTCGAATGCGATTTGTGACATCATTGTAAAACGATGCGTTCCCTAGCAAATAAGCTTGTGTCTTTCACTCGCTGCAAGTCACCCGGATTGCAAGAAGTTGCACATGTTACAAAACAGGCATAAATCGACTTGCAGGGGCTTTTGCACAGTTAACACGTTGACTGCCACGGTACTTTTCAGAATTCCGGTGCACAAAGCCATTTTCACTTATCCATATTATATTACAATATAAAAACTCCGTTAACGCGTGACTGACGGCTCTTGAGGACCTTCACTGTAATTTAACCGTTGGCAGTCATATATCACTCCCAACGGTTAAATTACTGTATTGGTAACAATTGATGGCAGTCACATATAACTGCCACGGCGTGATTCGTGATCACCAGAACTCAACAAGACAGCGATTGTTCTAAAACAGTTTCTATAATAGGTTGGAACAGGGTGCCCTACAATAACCGCAATCAAGACAACGAAGGAGTATTCAGAAGCTCTCTTAAAGCATTTCTTTTTAAGAGAAGCTTTCCGGACGAAGAGAGCTCTTGAAGTGAATCTCTCGCAAAAATGGCGCTATAAAAATCATCATTATCATCATCACCTGTAATTATCACAAAATATTCAATAAATACAAATACTTTTTTCAATCACAACCACGTGCCCAGGTATAGAAACATAGTTTTCGATATTGTTACACAAAATTAACACAAAAATGGGTTTATTATTATGTATGCGATGTATGCTTTTTCTTCTTCGACTGTCATGTCAAGTCCCCCAGACGCGACGTTGACCATCAATTGAGAATAGTGGTCTCTCTTCCGCCAGGGGGCGGATCGAAACAGCTCCTCAACTCTCCTTAAGCCAGCCTAGTCCCGTGTTATGGAGCCAGAAGATTCGCCTCCTGCCAACATCTCGTCGATTTTCTATTTGCCATCAATGATCTGGTGCAGCAATTAATATTTTTCTCCCAAAGGCACATGACATAATATGCCACCTTACGGGCTTTAATATTGGCCAAAAATTCTATATCAGCTCTGGCTCTCTGGCATTTATGTTCCTGACCATATCGGTTCAAGGAATGTGCAACATGTTTGCAATGTAGCCACATTTCAAATACCTCCTCCCGATTCATTATACCTACTTTTAAGATGCACGATTCAACACCATATAAAAGTTTAGACAGGATGATTATATATCATATGCTTATATGATTGTTAATTAATACGATATTTAATATTTTTTTGATATAATAAAATCTCTGTCTTTCAAAAAACTAATTAACTAACCAACACGCCTATTCCCCAGAGGGTTAGGCAGAGAAGATGGACCGTCATAGCACTCTGTCCTGATATACCCCTCGAGCTTCCTACGAACTATCATAATACATACGCCTATCGATTTTTCCGACTTCGAATATATCCACCTTTTAGTATTTGAGTTATTTGGTCATGCCATGGTTTTCTTGGTCTTCCGCGGCTTCTCTTTCCTCTTACACTGCTTGTTTACAACATTTTAACCATTAATCTCTCATCTATGGGTTCTATATGTCCAAACAATCTGAGGGATCTTTTTTTTAACTTTACTTATGTTTTTTCAACATCATTTCATACATCATGTGCACTCAAATCTACAATGGCTTAGTTCAATAATTAAAGTAATATAAGTCCAATGAACATAAGTCCATTACTTTTGAATAAGTTCACTGCGCTTGGAAGTTTAACGAGCTTCTCGAATAACTCCCCTAGTTATAAGTTGGAGTTGTGTGCCTTTCATGCGAGGGATTTTAAAGCAGTGAAGGGAAATATGAAGTGAGTCTTGAAAATCTATAACAGTGTTATGTAGTAAATTTCTAATGAATATTGTCTTGTGTTGACATCAAAAGCTTTATATCATTTCATAGAAAAATAAAAATATGTATACAATGTTTGATGTACTTTAGATTGATCGTACAATCTAAAGAGAAAAGTGTTTGAAGCGTGTGTGCTGCTTAGTGGTTGTTATTTGTTAGCTTGAAACTGTAACATTGTCCTAACAAAGTGCCGAAAAAGAGTGACCCAAAGAGCCATGTTTGGAATAAACTTAGAGACAGAGTCAGAAACGATATGGTGAGATTAAAAAATATCACTGACATCATCCACAACGTAGCAACTCTAATGGCAATAGTCTGGTCGCGTAGCCAGAAGTTCGTAATATTTATATTAGATTAAAATTGTTATACAAATTATTTGAATAACAAGCTGATCGTTTCCGTCGTAAGTTGTAAATATTTTATGGGTGAAACCACTTCTAGTACTTGCAAAGTTTCGAATTAGAACATAAATATTATTCTGCATTATGCGCTCCGAGTATCGCTAAATTTTATTGTCGTTAGTAATGAAATGATTATATGCAATCTGTAAAGTCGTTGAAAGTTATTTTCTCGTCAAGTACAAATCAAAATTAAGTAGTTTACTGAGTTCAACTTACCGGGCTTTATATTACGTTTCAATAAGTTTTTGCTTGTTAGTGGGAACATTGGAAACACTTTCTCCTATATGGATTACAAATGAAGAAAATTGCAACATGGCTTGAGGATTTAAAAGATGAATTTTATCCTGATTCATCCGGATGATTTATCCGGGTTCATAGGAGTTGTTTGTATATAGCGGTGGTTCTTAAAGTGTGTTCGACGGATCCCTGGGGTTCCGCAAGGACTCTGCAAGGATTCCGCCACGACAAACAGCATAATAAATATGCAACAATGCTAGAATCAAATACTGCAAACAAAACAATTTGGTTTGTACGAGTAGGTATGTGGCTACTCGGTACTCATCAAATGTTTATAATCAAATAATTAAGAAGGAAGGACTGGTACAGTCATGTCCAAATAATGGACACTACCAGACTCCCCTATATTGCATAGGTTTTAGTAGTTCGATGCCATCTTTTTATATCTACATCGGAGCTAATTTCAATGTCGTTAGTATTAAGTGATTCTAAAAGTTTTTGTGTAAATGAAATTAATGATGACTTCGATATAAATAAAAAGCAATTAAATTTGTGACTAATATTTATAATGATGATATGTACAATCATAAAATTTAAAAGAATTAGATTTTATGGGAATTTAATTATATAATTTCATTCAGAAACTTGCCTAGTGTTTTTTTTAGGAAGAACTCCTTTCACATTCTAACCCTGCATAAAAGAGCTCTCAAATTATGAAGAAAAAAAACACTCCCAATCGCCAAACGCACCCAAATTCGACCCTCCTTTAGAGGCGCACAGAACAAGCCCCCGCATAAATATACAACCCATCAAATCACTTTCCAATCAATATTCCCATCAGACGTAAGACGAATAGCCATAAGATCTAATCCTCCGTAAGCCACAAATCCAAGTCCAAGCTGTTTTTGCTGTCAGATAAAACTTTTGCCGTTGGTAAAACGTGTCAATGGCGAACAAGACGACTTTATCTCAAATAAAAGCGGTGCGGCAACTAGATGCTACGAAGTTTTGCGGCGTCGCACTAAGGGGTATTTCTGCTTATTAGGCGGCCATAATTATATTCTTTGTATATTTATGTTTAAATTGACGGTAGATTTAACCTTGGTGAACATATATTATACAAAAATACAATTTAATAGAAGAGTAATTTAATCAAATAAATCAAATATTGAATGTCGGCCACGTGAGGAGTCAGAGAAATCGACGCGCGTGCATGACACGATGTATGAATGTTGAGAAAGCGAGAGAAATATGTCAAGAAAGAATAGTGTGAATAACAGATTCTGAAATATAATATAAACTCATTAAAAAGAAAAATAAATTAATCTTGATTTAAGGCGGTTTTGCACTCGTGTGATTCATTGACCCTAAAAACATTGAATTCGAGGGAATTCACAGCCAAATTTGATGCGTTTATTAAGTACAAACCCTCTACTTTTAGTTACAATCGAAAAAACTACGCCGAAATACGTGGAAATATATAACAAAATCCATTTTGAATTTAAAAAACAAAAAAATTTCTACAAAAAAATTGATCATGACTTTCATCCTACTAAAATATATTAATTTATCAATATATTTTAATAAAACCTATCAGTATATTTGTATAACCTGTAATAGCACAATCCATCACAAAATTTTCGCAAACGAACACCAAATTAAAAATATTCACTTTTTAAATAAATGATTTTTCAATAATGCATATACGAATAGTTAGAACGACAGTCGAATACAAACTGACATCCTTCAGCCCACACTTTGTATTAGATGACGGAAAGGGTTGCTCTTTATTTGATGTCTATTCAAAATACCCAGAAACTGTTTATTTCTTATCGGGGACAAATTCTACGAATTCGATTAATGGCCAGCTAATTACAGGAAATACCCCTTAGTGCGTCGGTTCCAAAGGAAGTGACATTGTGCAAGGAAGTTTTCAAAGCAAGCTAGTTTGTTTTGGAATAATTTACGCTATCGCTGTCTAAGGCACGGACCTCACGCTGCCTGGATCCAGGGTACAATGGAGAACAATGTGCCATTACTTTAGGAACTCGGAAACCATCGAGTATCTCCATTGCATAAGTATTTCCTACTATACATTATATTAATTTGCTGAACAATATTCCTGTACAGACTGGAGTAACATAAGTGCACGCCCACATACTCTGCAAGCGTAATGTTATTTATGAACTTTAAAGAGATTTAGTCGTAATTGGTCCTACCTAGATCTTTTAGATGCAGAGAAGTATTATTTATTCTTAAATTGAACTACCTTCGTGGCAGAGTGGTAAGAGCTCTGACTTCCACACCGAAGGTCCCGAGTTCGATTCCCGGCGATGGCAGTGTGATTGTCACACTGTCTTCGGTCTGGTGTAGAATTCACGTGACAATAAAATGGCGATAGATTGGCTACCTATCACATGTCACGAGAATCAATATAATAGATTTAAAAAAAAAATTACACAGTAATTGAGTTAAAACGACCAGTTGTATACATAAAAAAAGTTTGTTTACTACTAACTAACCATCGTGCCGTTTCCCCGGAGGCGTAGGTAGAGAGGATGGACAGCCACACTGTTCTATCCAGCATAACTCTCGCGCCTCTTCAACATTCGCACATGGCGACACGCACTATAACGAAATAACATAATATATTGTAAAATAAAAAATATCTTTATTTAACAATGTAAGAGGGTTGGTAAAAAATTATGCTACCGTACATATTCACACATTAAAATGTGGGACAATTTTAAGAGCTAGAAAGTAAGCGATATAAATATGTACGTCTCTGAAAACCAAAGTTAAAATTTAAACTAACTAACTAACCATCACGCCGTCTCCCCGAAAGGGTAGGCAGAAAGAATGGACTGTCACACTTTTACTGATGCGGCACTCCATCCTTCTCTTTTCGCTCCGCGGGAGACGCGGTCTGATGGCTTGCAAATCTCATCGCCACCAATAGGCATCTCCCGCGCACACTTCGATCGTCCAACACCCACAAAATAAATCTAAAACAAATAATATAAAATACAATGATATAAAATAAAATAACAAAATAAAAATAATTTAACACAAAATGTTCTTTTTAGATGGAGCACATATTGTCTATTTAATTTATGTTCCACGTATCCACCGTTTTTTTAATTTAGCACATAATGTAATAACACATAATGTTTTTTTTGATGTTGCACATGTTGACATGGACGATCCGGACTTTTGTGTTTATTTAATTTATGTTATACGTATCCACCGTTTTTTAAATTAGCTGTAATTAGGCACTTAACCAGCAAGAACTTTGAAATAATATTGAAGAAATTATTCAAATTGTCATTGAAACAAATGAAAAAAATATTTTTGCACCTGTCGAAATTCTTTATAAAAACGATAAAACTAATATAATTTTAACAGCAAAACAGGACAAACGTATTACGTGTCACAATTAACTATTATAAAGTGCGGCAACAGTTAAATTGACCAAAACAATTCACTTATACGCGAAATATCTCCAAATTTACAGGAGCACCACATGAACCGAACCAAATTTTCAAAATCAGAATATAATATATTTTCAAAATTTAAAGTGAGTGTATAATTATTTTAGACAATACTACTCTAAAATATAGTGTTACTTACACGAAGAGGAAGAGAGGAGAGGTATAAGGAGAAAATTATCAATCAAGAATTCTCGAGACATAATGAGTTCGCCAAGAATAGGAGAGCACCGGAGAGAGATAATTATATCGTTGACCAGATAATAACGATAGTATAGAGATGTGCAAAATCAAACAGTCGCTCAGAGCTATGTGAAATTGGAAATGGAAAAATATCGGGTTACAATTTAGCGAAATTACTATCTATTACTACACAGATGCATATGTACTATATAATCCATTAGAATTTTTTTTCATTCTGCTCATGAAAAGCGAACTCAATATTATTAAGCCTTTATTGCACGATTTGTTTCAATTTCATCAAAAAATGTATTTTTAGTTGTCTATTGGAAAATTGAACACGGGAAAATAATTTAAAAAATATATTTGTTCGTAAATTTTTTTAAATGTGTTTATAGCAAATTTATTAGAAAGCTAAATTAGATAGTATTTCTTCTATATTCGCTTTCATTTTATGTAGTGGATTCATATTTGAAAAAATATTACTGCACCTAGTACGAGTATTCTAAATTATTTATTAAAAGTTTGTACATTGAAAAATGTTACGTTCTAACCGAAACATGTATGTAAAAGTGTTAACGTAATAAAAATACTAAGCGCAGTTATCTTGATAATATTTCATTTCATATTTTTTTATTGCATATACAATAAATGATTGAACTTAATATAAATACTCACCTAGCAATGTAATTTTATTTATTTATTTGAAAATAATATAATTTTATTATTCAAAAAGTGTATAATAAACTAGAGGTAATCGAAAAAGGTTAACCATCAACCATATATATAATACAACAACAACAAACTATTACGCCGTTTCCCCGCAAGAGAAGGCAGAGAGAATGGACCGCCACACTACTCTATTCTGACGTACCTCTCTAGATTCCTCCACATTCATACAGCGAGTCATACGCGCACGTCGATTCTTCCGGCTTCTGACATGACCAACCTTTAAAATTTGATTACTTTGGTCATGCCAAGTTTTCCTCGGTCTACCTCGACTCCGTAATCCATTTACATTGTTAGCGTATACTTTTTTAACCATTCTTTCTTCACCCATGCGCTCCATATGTCCGAAACAACACAGCGATCCTTTCATAATTTTGTTCATAATATCTTCTTTCGCTCTACATTCCTTTCTAATATCAGCATTTGAGATTCTGTCGTACATCGTTCTACCGCGCATACGTCTTAAGGACCTCATCTCTACCGCATTTATTCTCCTCTCATATTTCTTCTGCCAGTTCCATGCTTCGCTTCCATACATAAGGGTTGGGACCAGAACTCCATTGTGAACGGAATATATATAATACCAGAGTAAAATGTTTTTTTTTTGTAAATTAGCGCCGCTAACGATGGCTTGTGTACCTTAATAGGTAGATGGGAATGTAGACTATAGTCAATATGAATATGTATGAAATCAAAATATTCTACTCAAATATTAGTACATTTTTCGGTTTGTATCCAATTTACTACACCATGCATTGACGGGTTAAAGACTCACTCTGGCGTCTAGACTATACTAGAGAGCGGGAATTTTTCCCCACAATTTTTCATCGAGAAAAACTTTTCAATCGAATCAGAAAGCATCTCATTAAATTCTTTTCAGACGATTGCGCGCCGCGATTTAAGGCCACAATGGCGGAGCGGCGTTTTATACAATATATGTAATATTTCTCGACCATCGCTTGCCGCGCAGTGCACTGTACTATTCACAGCAGGTCTTCTTCGTGCCACGAGTAGGTCTACGTAAAGATACAGCAAAAAAAACTTATTTTTAAACTCAGTTCTATTTCTTCTGTAATAGCCTTCACTTTGTGTTGTGGATTCCCATTTTTTTAAATATTTTATTGTATTTCCCGAGACTTCTTCTTCTTCAACTTATCGCTGTCCACTCTTGGACGAAAGCCTTTTCCATGTCCCTCCATGTCGATCTCTCCTGCGCAGTCTGCATCCATAGCACCCCAGCGTATCGTTCCAGGACATCACTCCACCTCATTCGTGGTCTTCCTACTCTCCTTCTCGTGTCTCTCGGTCTCCAATTTTGGTCCATCTTTCGTCTGCAGTTCTAGCGACATGCCCTGCCCATTTCCATTTTAAAGTCGTCAGCCGGTGGATCAAGTCTGTGACTCTTGTTTTATCCCTCACCGTTTCGTTCCTGATCAAGGGACAGGCCTAACATGGCTCTCTGAATCGCTCGCTGCATGACTCTTAGTCTCTCTGCACTGTGCTTTGAGACTTCCCAAGACTACTACACTAAAACACCAAAAACATGTAACCTGGCTGAAGAGAGTCAACCCTCAGAACCTTCAGATGTCTAGGCATATATCTGGTTAGAGGGGCAGACCTACGGGAAGAAATACAAGATCTAAAATCTACAATATGGAAAAACAAAGACATGGGCATTAAGAGTAAAGTGAGAATGTGAGAGCCATGTTGCAATTATAAAATATGGGTAAGACCAATAATAACATGTGGGGTTGAACCAAGCGCGGACACAGGCAAGACCAAACAAGTTTTGGGGACTTCCGAGATGAAGACACTGAGAATGATAGCAGGCAAGACACTAAGAGTTCACGTGAGGAACACCAGAATAAGAGAGATATGTGAGGCTAAGGATATTATAAGTTGGTGTAGACAGCGAAGAAGAACATTTTCCCTTTCTTATTTTTCAGAAGCCCTTCCGCAGTGTTGTAATGTTCACAGTATAATGAAACAAAATAGTTACTTATATAGGTACTAAATGAAAACAGAGATAAAGGATAAAGGGTAGTGGGAGGTGGGGGGGCAAGGAATTACGTCTAGGGGTAGATATAATCGCAATTTATTTAGAATTATGGGAGAGGTGAAACATATCAAATATCGGTCTTGTAGTTAAGTTTATTTGATTTTTTATAATATTTTCGTTATTATTTGTTTTTATAATTTATTAAATTTCAATGTTATTTAAAGTTACTTTACGTGTAAAATTTATTTAACATCAAAGTATTGTATTCATTCAAATATTTTTTGTTTTAACTCCCAAAGTCCACAAACAACCCACGTGAAACGAAACAACACGAACATTGTTGGACAAAACATTTTTTGTAATTACGTCTAAATGTTTAAATGCCTAAACAAATTTGAAACAGTCGAAATCTCGCCAAACAAATATCTAAGTCTTCTTTAAGATGAATTTTATTTGTAAGAATTCCCTTTAGTCGTCAAAAACACAACGTTCCCTTCGCAATGAATGACTTTAAAAACAAAAAGTTGTGCTTAGTGAAAAGGGCAAAATTTTCAATTTCCAGGAACCTTATTCATAATTCCAGACAACGGGTATTTAAAAAATACGAGTAATTTAAGATATAAAAGATTCAGTACATTTTTAATTCGGGCATTGGGGTTAAAAGATTAATGGAATTGCAAGGAAAAGCGCAAATCACTGATAAATAATTTATATATAATAAATTAACATCTTCTTCTTTCTCTTGCCATTGTGGTAGAAGGTTTGACGGAATTTAAGTCGTTTATTTATTTTATTTTGTTGCTGTTTCGTTAACCGATGTTAGGAAGTGTTTTTTAGTCGATTGTAAGACATGACGATGCTAACATCGGTTAGCGAAACAGCTGTCGCGATATAATATAATCTAATAATGTAATATAATATAATAATATAATAATAAAAGTAACAATTATGTATAATGAAATTAGAAAACTTAAATTAATGTCAGCCAGGGTGGAGTCATAGAAATCGTCGTGCGTGCATGACACAATGTATGAATGTTGAGGAATCGAGAGAAATAAATCAGGAATAAACGGGATGGTTATCCATTATTTCTGCCTACCCCATTGGGAGGTGGCGTGATGCTTAGTTACTTAGTTTTTTTTAAATTAAAATGTTAGAAAATATTCATTAAAAAAAATACGCCTATTTCTAATCTAAATATAATAATCCCCTTTTCTCGATAATAATTGAAAAATAAATTCATGGTGTCTTCTGACAAAATATCGAATTGCTCGTTTATTAAACAGTACACAATAAATTATTTAAAAAAAATAGCATGAGAAACAAATTTTGTAAGTTTACTTTTTCATAAACACACAATATGTTTTTCTAAAAAGATTTTTGTACTTTTAATGAATATTTATCTTACATTTAATTTGAAAAATTGTTAGTTACAAATAAATCACACGAAAATTGTATTGTATTATTGAAAAAATAAATTGTGGTCACAGAGACGGATATAATATCTAAGAAACTACTTCGTAAGATAATACCTGTATAGCGTAAGAAAAAATTGGGAATTTATTTTACAAATCATGCAAAAAGGTCTATTTAATTACGTCTATAATTATTGTACGGGATAAATAGGGAGTGCAAACATACTTCGCGCTTCCTGGATTCATGCTATAATACTATTTATACATGTATCTAGTATAAAGATCCTAATTAAGAATATTTGTTCAGAAGCCTTATGTAATATGTAAACACTGACTAGAGTTAGTTTAGATTGTAATTTCCACTTCAATGTGAACGTAAAGGGGTAAAAAAAGCAGTTATTCTGAAGCCGTAGAACTATATGTATTATATACATTCATTATATTATTATTTTCATATTATTTTGTTGCATACCTCTTTAGGGTAGTTATAGCTATTATATTGATTCTCATGAAATATGATAGGTAGCTAATTTATCGCTATTTTCTTGTCACGTGAATTCTTCACTAGATCAAGGACAGTGTGAGAATCAAACAGCCATCGTCGGGAATCGAACCTGGGTCCTTCAGTAAGGCAGTCATAGCTAAAAAATATTCTCACACGGAGGTCGTCAAAGTCGTATGGCTTCGTAACAAGAAACAAATGGACAAAAAGCGTCAAAGCTAGATGGGGATTCAACACGATTAGTGTGACGATAGGTTCTTGAAATCTGCAGGCGCATTGTAGACTGCGGTTTTACGAGCTTCTTCGTCTCTTGAAAGACTATTGCCGCTCTTGGACTAACAAATTTTACAAGATTAATCACGTAATTAGAAATACATCCACGGAAGCAAATAAGCCAGGACACAACGGAGCTCTAGCGCCAACCCTTATGTATGGAAGTGGAAAAAATGATGAAATAAGGATAAATGCCGTAGAAATGAGATCATTGAGAATAATAAGGAAGAAATGTAAGGCAGATGATTTCATCATAAGTAAAATTAAAAAATGATTCCTGAGATGGTTTGGACATACGGAACCAATGGATGAGACAAGAATGGTTAAAATGTTGTATACAAGCAGTGTGTGTTGATAGAGAAGCCTTGGAACATATGGCATGGCCAAATAAATCGAATTCTAAAAGGCGGTCACGTTCGAAGTCGGAAAAATTGAGCAAGCTCGAGAGGTGTGTCAGGACAGAGTAGTGTGGCGGTCCATCCTCTCTGCCTACTCCTTCCGAGGAAACGGTGTGATGGTTAGTTAGTTAGATTAATCACGTATGAGATAAGATAAGACGTGTGAGTCAGATTCAGACTTGGTGAGGCCATGAGAGTACGTGTCCGCGGTTCACCCCCGGCGCGATGGCATGCGCCCCGAGAAAGTATAAACATTAATTCAAGGGTAAGCCGTGAGTAGAAAGACGCCGGGTATTCGAACCCGGCGGCGAGAGTTCAACGGACTACCCCGCACACCGCTACCGAATGGCGCAGGCTACGCACCGCTGGGACTTGGCAAGGTTAGGACTCGTCGAGTACATTTTAAACATTATGTGTACACGTATACATACACATGCACTGTGTTCCGAAATTAGTGCAACACCCGAAACGTGATTAATCTTCATTAGTTTGCTAAACGATTCGACTAAAAAATGTGTTGTAGCATTCGTAGTAAGTATTAAATGTATGCATTCACTTAACGTTAGTCAGATTAAAAAAATATTGTTAATACACATACAAATATGCAAAATACATTAAATCAAAGCAAAACAATATTCTTTTTTTCTTTCTTTCAATATTCTAATTCATAGAGAAAGACCGAGGAAAACGTGGCAGGATCAAATCAATCAAACATTTAATGTTGACCACGCAAGGAGTCAGAGAAAGTGTTGACGAATCGAGAGAAGTATGCCAAGAAAGAAAAGTGTGCCAGTCCTTATTTCGGCCTACCCCTTCAGGGAGACGTTGTGATAGTTCGGAGGGGTATGCTGATAGAATGGACCGCCACATTGTTCTGTTTTGACATACTTCTCTCACATCCTCTATATTCATACACGCACGTCAATTTCTCCGACTTCTTATGTCGCCGACATTATATTTCATTGATTTGATCATGCCACATTTTCCTCGGTCTTCCTATTTTTCTAGTTCCGTTTACGTCGTATACATATACTCGTATTATCTTCACCATTCTGTCTACATTCATTCTTACCATGTGTCCATCTTAATGACCCTTTCATTATTTTGTGTTTGATATATGTTAGGGTGTCAAATTAAAATATCGGTGCGAATGAGAGTGTTATGAACAAAATAATGAAAGGATCATTAAGATGCCTTGGATATATGGAAAGAAAGAATGGTAAAAAAAATAATTTGCTAACGATGTAAACATAACTACAAATAGAGGTAAACCGAAGAAAACGTGACACGATAAAATAAATCAAATATTGAATGTTGGCCACGTGCGTGCATTACACGATGTAAAAATGTTGAGGAAGCTAGAGAAATGTGTTGGAAAAGAATACTACCCCTTTGGAGAGACGGCGTGTTGGTTAGTTGTGAAGTATCAGTATTTCGGGAACAGTGTGTATCGCACTACACGGTGTATGCGGGGAACTCAATCAGCCGGGAAGGACGGGATATTAACCCCTCCGAAGCCGTGACAGACGCGAAATGGTCCCATTCCATTATGCTTATGGGCAGCTACGAATAATTAACGAGAATTGACAATAAACACCACTGTGCTGTGGCGATCGGATGACATACGGAATCCAAAACGAAAGTAAAATATTTTCAGTTGTAGGGTCCGAGTATCATTAGGGCACATTACAAAACATTGCCCTCACCAACAACATATCATTAAATATGACTTACGAGATGTGAATTGCTGTTCAAGGAACCTTTGTTTATAATATTATAAATAAAAAAATTCAATTGTTAGTCCTTTAATTTGCAAATATAATATCTGAAAACACTCAAGCTATTTGAATAAATACTAGTTGCAAACCGTGAAATATTCACGGAAGTAAAGATTTTCTACTCTTTAAACTTGATTCACTGCACAATCGTAGTCAGTAATAATTTTTAACTTTAATTGTAAATCTTTAATTGTAAATCTAGATGGTTTGGACATATGGAAAGAATGAATGAAGAAAGAATGGTAAAAAAATTATATGTTAATGATCTAAATGGAACCAGAAATAGAGGAAGACCGAGGAAAACCTGGCAAGATCAAATAAATCAAATATTGAATGTCGGCCATGTGAGGAGTCAGAGAAATCGACGCGCGTGCATGACACGATGTATGAATGTTGAGGAAGCGAGAGAAATATGTCAGGAAAGAAAAGTCTGGCAGTCCATTCTTTCTGCCTACCCCTTCGGGGAGACGGCGTGATGGTTAGTTAGTTAGTTAGTTGTAAATCTTTTTTCACACATGTTAAAAATTACATAATCAACAATGCCAAATTGTTCTCCTTTTGTTTGCTACACTACAGTCATTCAACAATAATCCAGAACAATAATATTAAACTCAAAAAAAAAAATTGATATTTATGTATCTTCCATAATATTATAATATTAAACTTTCTATTGACTTTTCGGAAAGACAGCCTATTGGTTAGTTAGTTAGTTAAATACCCGTTTATTTTATCAATATTATATACTCGCATATCAACGCACTGTGCAATTTATTTATTTATTTATTATAAGTATTTTAATAACAAGAAATTTATTAAAAAAAATTATTCTATATATGTGTAAAGTTCTGTTTGAATATGGTCTGCAAAATCATTTGTTTTTAAAAATCATAAGCCCACGTCAAAATAGTGTAGTTAAAACCTCTTACATGTTATTTTCAAAACATATCAATTGTAATTTCCCCTTTCATATTCTTTGATGTTATATTAATTTATTTAATGATGGTATTAATCTAGTTGTGATATGTTGTGGTTCGAGTATTAACCGAGTCAGATTTGATTTGATTTGATGTTTCTTTGCCAATACAAAATTTGTGTATAATTGAATACGGATATTTTCTACTGATTTAGATTAGTTTTAAAGCAACTAGTGTTAGAGAATGAGGGTGTATTATGTTATAAAAAGGCATCTTGTTATCTCTACATTTCTATAATCTTTACCGAAATAAATATATCTGAACAATTTTTTATGTTTTTTTTACTTCATCATCGTGAGAACGGTCTCAACTCGAGTTTATATCTTGAAGGTATATAACTTCCGAAAAAACTAAACTAAACACTGTTAAAAACAGTGTTTTCATTCACAAAAATTTCGTCATAATAGAATTCCATAAATATATAATAATATTTAAAAAATATACAAAATATAGAAAGTTAATAACGGTTCAACATTTTTGTGTTAGTACCTACCTAAATACTTTTTGTCCATTATTCCCCGTAAACTCCGAAGGTGTGTTCCTCACAAAAGAAAAAGGCAAAATTCGCCTCAAATTGTTTCACGGGCCTTTGATTTTTTTGCTCCAAAAAAGTTGTATAATTCTTCCAAGAAGAACGAATAAAGGTGTTTTTTTTCCCTATGAAGATCCGCAGTCTTCCCATCGACACAGGTACTGGACGGAGGCTGATAGTGTGGCGCCCAGGAAGACTTAGAATGGATGGATGAAAACAATAATTTTCAAGGTTGAGCAATGAAGTGTACCTATCATGCACTTACAAAATTATACTTTTTATTTTTAATCTTTTAGACGTAAATTATAAAAATATTAATGTTGCTTTTTCGATTTCTGCAGAAAAAAATAATCATATTACTAATAATAGCTTTGGCACATTATACGGATGTGTTTAGAAAAAAACAACCAATTTAAACAAAAATTAAATTATTGATATTGAAAGAATGGATAAACTGTTCAAAGAAGATTATGGCGTCGACAAATTCTGTTAAGGCTTGTTACTCAACTTAATGAGTGGAAAATTGTTCTCATGAATGATAGTTAAATTGTGTGGATTTAAATTGGTAAGTTGTTAAATTTTGCAAGCTAATTTATTTATTTTTTATTGACATTGAGGGGAATATTTCGATCATTGTTCCTTGTTAAATATTGGATTAGACACATGGAAAAAATAATGAAAAAATAGTGGTAAAGGCATTATATGTAAACGACGCAAACGGAACTATAAATTGGTGAAAACGTGGCATGATCAAATCAATCAAATATTAAATATCTGACACGCGAGGAGTCGGAGAAATTGACTTGTGTGCAAGACACGATGTATAAATGTAGAGGAAGCGAAATAATAATGTCAGAAAATAAAAGTGTGGCGGTCAAGTGTGCTACCGCTTCACAGATAGGTACATCATTATGGTTAATAAGTTAGTTAGTTCAATATTGATGAAAACGTCAATTTTCTACTAGTAATATAATGTACTGCTGTCACTGCGATAAAATATAATAAAACTTCTCGAAAACTCTCGTTTCATTAATACTCGTACTAAACATTATCACGCTAGGTGCAAGGATGTGTATATATGTTATAGGTACTTAACCTCTCCCCGACCGTCTTGTCAACGTAATCTCAAACTTATGTTCCATCCACAGAGTTCTCCCGAGAAGTATTGAACAGCTAGTAGTTTTGAAAGCAGAGAGCAGTTGAACTAAATGGAAATAGAATGATCGATAAGAGGACACTTTGCGCCGGGGGAGTTGGGGTGGGTCAGCACCGCCATTTCCCCTCTTTCACCCCTTCGCTGGACTCCTGTCCTCGTCGCACGACGGTTTTAAGTGTGCACGACTTGATATTTCTCATCGTACAGTTAAAAGCAATCCAGCCCAGTTTTTCGCCACGTAATAGGAATAGTCACAAGAGCTCATCTCGACTCTCGACCTTTCTGTACGCGAAGAGATCAAAGTTTTCTTTTTCATTCACTATTCTCATACATTCGAACATATATATTCTTAACTGTGGGCCTCTCTAACTACAGAAGCTTTGCCGTTATTATAGAGAATGCTAGAGTAATGAATTCCGAGGAGAAACATCCCTTATATTGTAAAAGACAGTGAAAAAATGTGTATCAGAGCTGTCCTTTTTATCAACAACAACAAACCACCATGCTATTAAACCTCTCTAACTTTTTCCACATTCGTCTTTTTCTTCTTCTTCTTCTTCCTCAGCCTATTCCCGTCCACTCCTGGACAAAGGCCTCCTCCTCCAGTCACTCTGTCCTGTGCAGACTTAATCCAGGTTATTCCGACGTGTCTGTTCAGATCATCCTTCCATCGTAGTTGCGGTCGCCCTGCACTTCTCTATGCCGCCCACGGTCTCCAGCAGTCTTCTTGTCCATTTTTCATCTGAGCTTCTGGCTACGTGGCCTGCCCATTGCCATTTTAGAGTCGCCACCCGGTGGATGATGTCAGTGACCTTTGTTTTTTCTCTCACTGTATCTTTTCTGTTACAATGTTACAGTTTCAAGACCATAAGTACCAACTGGCAGAACGCAGGCTTCATAGACTTTTCGTTTCAGGTTGATGGGTATTTTCCGGTTTTTAAGGATGTAACCCATGTTTCTGAAAGCTGCCCAGCTTAGTTCAATTATTCTTTTTAGCTCTGCGGTTTGGTTATCTCGGCCCAATCGAATATTGTATTCCAGGTATGTTTATTCTTGGACATTTTCGATTCTGTTGCCATCCACGTTGATTTCAAGCCTTTCCGTGCCCATCACCTTGGTCTTTGCCAGGTTAGTGGGATACATCGTTTAGTCTTCGTCTCGACTCCGTATTCCATTCACATCGTTAACGTATACTTGCTTAACAACTCTCTCTTCCTCAATGCATTCCATGTAACCAAAGCAGTGATTCATTCACAATTTTGTTCACAATTCTTTCATCCGCTTTATTTCCGCGCATTCTTTCCTAATATCGCTAATTGAAACTGTGTCGTACATCGTTATACTCGTACCTCTAAGGAATCGCATATCTACCGCATTTATTCTGCTCACATCCTTCTTCTGATAGTTCCATGCTTCGCTTCTACACATAAAAGTTGAAGCTAGAAATCCATAGTGAAAAATATTCGCAGAGAATATGACTTATTTGCTCGTAGATATAGACCATTTTTTCATTTGGGCTCCTACAATTTCTTACCATTCGATATCCACTTCACCGTCTGTTTTCTAGAAGTTTAATTATATTTTATGTGAATGACATGTTTCGTCTGTCGGAGGCATTATCAAATGTTGATTCATTTAAAATATAATTAAAGTTCAAGAAAACAGACGTTTTCATTCATATTAATTATTCAATATGGAGACACACTTCCCCATTCTTTTATACAGTTCCTTTTCCAAGAATGAATATCATACGTTGATTCGAGTAAATTGGTTGATAAATATAATTAACCATTATAGTACGTTTTCTCTGAAATACTAGGGCTTATTTTCGGTTGAGTAACACACACGATTGAGATCGTCTATTTTCAAATAAATACGAAAGGAAATTAATATTTTCTATCTTTTATTATATTCTTATTTATAGTAACGGGCCTTATGTGATAGTCGATCTCTCTTTTATGTCCAAATCATTTTTTCTAGTTTATCCCACACGTGGTCAACTTTTAGAAGCACGATCGTGCAATATTTTTGTATTCCATTCATATTCCATCATATATTTCGCCCGTCTAAGGCATTATCAAATGTATGTTGTTGATAATTATGTTAATCCTATTCATCAATGTCATCACTGCAAATATAAATGTTTCAACTCAAGCAAAGATGGCAGTGCATAATGGAGCTCTAGTGCCAACCCTTATGTATGAAAGTGAAGCTTGGAGCTGGCAAAAAATGATGAAAGTAGGATAAATGCCGTAGAAATGATATCATTGAGAAGAATGTGCGGAAAACGATATATGATAGAATACCGAACCACGAAATAAGGAAGAAATGTACCTAAGGCAGATGATTGCATCATAAGTTAAATTAATAAAGTATCTTTTAGATGGTTTGGACATATGGAACGAACAGACGAGAGACGAATGGTAAAAATTTTGTTTACAAAATTTTGAGTAGTCGTGAAAGACCAAGCATGGCATGACCAAATAAATCAAATACTGAAAGGCGCTCCATCCTCTCTGCCTACCCCTCTGGGGATACGGCGTGATGGTTAGTTTAGTTAGTTAGTTAGTTTATCCTATTCATTGCTCCCATATTGATTTGTAATACATGGTTGAAATCATATGACAAAATTTTGGATACCTTATACCTACACACAAGGAAAGAAAGATCTGTTTTCGCGCATATATAATATATAAAAGCATTACATGTACCTTCTCCTTTTTAGAAGAAGGATTTTAAAGGAAGGATTGGGGCAGACAACAAAGTAAATGGTGCACTTAAAGTTGTCATCGCAAACAAAACCTATCCAAAAAGGCTAAGATGGCAGTGCACACTTGTGTTCTTGTGCCAACCTTTATGTATGGAAGTGAAGCATGGAATTGTCAAAAGAAGTATGCAGGTAGGATAAATGCAGTAGAAATAAGATCACTTGTACGAATGTGTAGTAAATCTATATATGATAGAGTGTCAAATGCAAATATACGAGAAGAATGCGGTGCGTATGAATGTGTTATGAACAAAATAAATAGAGGGTCGTTAATAAGACAGAATGGTGAAAAAATTATATATAAACGACGTGAACGGAGCTAGAAATAGAGCAAGGCTAAGAAAAACATGGCACGATCAAATCAATCAAATATTATTGTAAATGTTGGTCACTTAAGGAGTCGGAGAAATCAACATGCGTGCATTATGCCGGTCCATTATCTCTCCCTACCCCTCAGGTAGACGGTGTGATGGTAGTTAGTTAGTTACATACATTACATGCACCTACCATATCCACCTACCATATCCACCTCCTTTTAAAGGCGTTTGTAAAATATTCGTAGAATATAGGTTATGAAGTGACATGACTAAGTTGTATTTTCCTATTATTAAAAAACAACCGTTTTTTACTCGGTTCACGGCATAGCATGTGGCATGTGGCATGTGGGGAAATACGGAATAATAGAGGTGTGTAATGTGAACGAATAGGGGCGCAGCACCTTCTGTGTGCCCCCGTGCCATATGTATGTGCAAACACCAAAACTGGAGGTACAGCTCTTACTCTCGAAATATCACTTTCTTTCTTTTGAAACACCCATATTCCTCTTCAACCCAAGGATGTCTTAATTAATTTTGTTTTTGAGAATCTAGAGAGACATGTGAGTTTATTAAAAAAAACATTTGAAAATATTACTAAAGACATTTTCAAGGATTTAAATTAACCGTATTGAAATTTATTTTACGATCTCCAGTATGAGCAATAATAAGAGTCATTATTAAAAGGAAGGAACCGGGTCGTGTCCAGGATTGAATCCAAGTCTCCTGATCAGGAGTGTCCAGTTCCGTCCTAATCATTAATATCATTAAGCTTATTTTCTGTATCAAATTTAAAAAAAATCTAAAAGTCAATGGGCATATATTTTTAGAATTATTGATTGTTTAATATTATATCAATTATATCACAATTATATCACCAAAAAATGTACTTAAAATTATAAAACTGTCGAATAGTAAGAATAAAAAATATTTGAAATAAAACAACGTATAGTTTGTACGTGTAAAAAGAAACTAAATATATATAATATTATACTATATAAGGTTTTACGACGGATGTATTGGAATATGGCATAGAAAACCAGGGAAAATTGCATTTGGATCAAGATATCCTGTTTAAGTTATTTGTGCCTTCGATCTCTTTTTGGAAATTAACTCATAATACATGTATACCTGTATATGCAATTCTTCGTGTGTCTTCAATGTCTTCCGTGGCTTATTTTTCCACTCACACTGCTTGTATATAATATTTTAACTATTCTTCTCTCGATCCACGTGTCCAAACCATTTTAGTGACTTACTTATTTACTTGCCACCTTACTTTTAGGATGCATTCATCCGCCTTACATTCCATTTTTATTTATCCATTAGGTATTCTATCATACATTGTTTTTCCGTAAATGTTGTGTTAATGATCTCATTTATATTGCATTTATCTTTAGTATGATAATTCATTCTTCTATTAAAATGCACCTTGTTTTACGTGGAATTCAGCTTTAAATGGATTTTAGTACAACAGTTAAAACTGAAAGTATCTTTCACATATGAGGGTGTATGTGGATTTATAATTAATCCATCGATATTTTCCCGAAGGCGATGCGCGCTCTGGTTCCCGGAGCGGAGATTATCGCGGCGGGGTGCGCCACTGGGAAGGGGTGTGGTCGGCTGTTATCGGGTGACGGCGCGGGTCGGCGAGGGGCGCGGCGCCGGCAGGGCCGCCCCGCTTACCCCAGCAGTACCCCACAAGATACTTGAATGTTCGTACGTACAAACTAGAGATCCTATACATTTCTGACTTTTACTTTGTAGTATATAAAAATATTTTAAATTAACACTAACATAATAAATGGCTCCACTTTAACACGTTGTGCATTCCTTCTTCGCTAGTTAGTCAGTAGTAACAAATGCAAGGGATTGGTTTGCATCAGAGTGTGACATTATTTGCTGGTTCTACTATGTGGTAGTTTCCCCTTGTTTGCAACAGTTTATTATTATTAACCCAATTACTGCAGGTAATCCATTGTTTTGGCGGAATCACTTTGATATTTTAACATTATTCACTGTTAAATTAAAAACACTGTTTTAATATCAAAAATTGAGTTTATTTTTTTTAAAATCGTCGCGACAGCTGTTTCGGTAACCGATTAACCGAGTAACATCGGTTACCGAAACAGCTTTATAAAAAAACGATTTTATAAAAAAATAAACTCGATTTTTGATATTAAAACAGTGTTTCCAATTACTGTAGGTATACAAATTTTTAGCTCTTGATTCACATGACATGTGAGGCTTATCGATCGCCATTTTATTGTCACGTGAATTCTACATAAGACCAATAACAGGTTGTCAATCACACTGCCTTAGACCGGCATTCGAACCCGGGACCTTCAGTGTGGCAGCCATAGCTCTTGCCACACTGCCACGAATATCGTTATTTAAACATGGATTATTTGTATTTTTATCCATTAAAAACCCGCGGGGCGAAAAGAGAAGGATGGAGTGCCGCATCGTTCAAAGTATGACAGTCCATTCTTTCTGCCTACTCTTTCGGGGAAACGGCGTGATGGTTAGTTAGTTAGTTAAAAACCAATAATCCTTTTTATAACAGTTTCTATTTAAATATAGAAAACTATAATATCTTATTATTTAGACATCAGTCTCTCCAAAAGAGGAAGGCAGAAAGAATGGACCACCATACTGTTATTTTCTGATATAATTATCTGGGTTCCTCCTCCACGCACGTCGATTTTTTCGGCTCCCCCTACATTTTTATGTCTCGGTATTAATTACAGTAAAAAAAATTATATTTTCATTTCTATATAATTAGATTTTATTGAAACACCGCGAATTTAACACTAGATAAGTTAATTTATTTTTTCTCGAAACACGATTTTTTATTACAATATTCAAAATTTATTAAAAATGTATCAATATTGAAAACAAGAATCATATTGTTGCCCGCGTGTGTAAAAAGAAATACTTGCACATGTTCCTCTATTGAATAATTTATAAGTATGAGAAGTTATCGACTAATTTCAGTTACAAAACATAAGGGTATAAATTACCTATCCGTGTTGCATCTAACTTTGATCATTTTTTATTCATAGAGAACATAGTACTTTGCCGAGTAATAAATTTATTAGTGGTTTACTGCGGAGTATCGATTAATCTACCCAACGATACCTTTCCCATTCCCTGGCGGGGATAGGGTAGAGAAGGGCAAAGACCCTTCCAGGCAGACAGGATTCCTCTCGGCCGACAGAAAAATGTTCCTTCATCTCGCTGGAAAAAATGATCCTTACAAAAGATCAATACTAAAGATTACTTTTTGAAAATTCTTACAATAACATGCATGGGCTAATTGAGAAATATGCGAATTAAATTATGTAAATTTATACGCTAAAGCATACATTGACATTTTATCATAGACAATGTTTCGGAGACGTAGGCAGAAACAGTAAACTGCCACACTACTCGATCTTGACATACCTTATATTCCTTCACATTCACATTCACATTGTTAACGTATACTTTCTTAACCAACCTAGTGATCTTTTCATAATTCATAATACTTTCTTACATTGTGTATTCCTTTCTTATATCAGCATTTGAAATTCTGTCGTACATCGTTTTGCTACACAGACGTCTAAGCGATTTCATCTCATAGATAGTATACTAATTGTTAATACGAATGAAATTTTACTTTTATTTAAAATTTAATTGTAGTTTATGGAAATGACATGACATCCAAGGCATTATCAAATGTGTTGCATTTGATAATGCCTTGGAAAGCCGAAACATGTCAATCCCATAAAATGTAATAAAACGTTTAGAAAACCGACGTTTTCATTCGTATTAAAGATTTGATATGGAGTTTTACATCATTGTTAATGAAACAATAAACATACTAATTGCAATAAAAAAATTCGTAGATACACAGATAAGGATCTACTCTTATCTATTCAGACAACAAACAATCGTACTGTACAAGTGCCTAATCTTTCATAAACTAGTTTGAATTAGTAACAGAAAACGTTAATTTATCGTACATCTGATAATTGCTTTAAAGGACTCCCTTCACATCCTAGTCCCACAATAAAAGACCTCGCAAATTACGACCCAAATACCTACCTCCAGCCGCCACAAGCGCCCAAAATCTGTCCTCCTTCAGAGGAACACTCCGGGACACACAAATCATGCCTCCGCATAAACCAACAACCCCCAAATCACCTTCCAACAATGTTTCCGTCGGACGTAAGAGGAATAGCCACAAGAGCTGAACCTCTGTAAGCCAAATGATCCAAGTTCAATTCCAAGTACTCCGCGCATAGATAATGTTTTTATTTTAGTAAAAATCAAATGTTTGATAAACTAAAGTCGTTAACACCGTAGAATTCCATAACGACGAATAGTTTTAAATTTAAACACTGGTTTTTCCAAGTAGCAAAACCTACAAAAAGAGATAAATAAACTCATAAGTGGATACAATTTATTTTGTTTTTTAATTCATCGATAATAACATGAAATGTTTACGTGTACGATACTTTAAAATTGCACAAAATCTTAAAAATAGTAACATATGTTAGATGTCGACAGATTTCATAATAACTGTTCTCAATAACCATTGATTGATAATTTGCGTGATTATAGTTTTATCATTGCACGTGAGGCGATCTCCGGTGAGGGACTGTGTGACAGTGAGAAGTAAATGGAAGAATAACGAATGATTAAACAGTAGTTTGATTGCAAATGGATTTTAATTTAACGCAGGAAACACGAAGCAGGGGTTAACCAACTCCATGCATTCGGCCGCCCGCCGGCGCCGCCAATCAGCATAGATAATACATCCATCTATACTTTAACATTTTAGTTAGCCGATTACTAATATTTTTTTTTCTTCGTTTTTTTACTGTATGTATATATCGTTCTTTTGAAAAACACTTACTATTCATTTATCTCGTTTTCTAAGCATTTTTTTTATAAATATAAAAACGATCTTATACAAAATTTTCATTTTCATAATTTTAATATATAAATTTTAGGATATAAGGAGGACCGCAGTCAGGAGATAATAAAGCAAATAGAAATGGCCCGAAATAGCTTCTTCAAAGTGAAACAGAGATCTACCCATTGAATTGCGAATGATAATAATTCGATTTTATGTGCTACCTGTCTTGTTCTACGGTATGGAAACATGGACCTTCACAAAAGTTATCACCAAAAAACTGGATGCCTTTGAAATGTGGATATTGTAGAATATTTAAAATATCATTAACGAGGAAGTTCTGCAGAGAATGAAGAAAGAAAAATATAATTTCAAGACCAAGTGCAGGAAACTAGAATACTTCGGGCACATTATGAGAAACGATAAATACAAAATGTTGCAACTGATCATCTAAGGTAAAATTAACGGAAAACGAAGTGTCGGTAGAAGATGAAAATCCTAGCCAGAAAACCTTCGATAATAGTTCAGTTGCAGCCCACCACCCCTGTTTAGAGCTGATGTTTCAACGCTTGAAATAAATTACCATGATAGTAATAATAATAATAATAATAAATAAAAAAATAATATAATAACAACAAGGCTAATTGAAAAAAAATATTCCGGAAATTCAGCTATCTGAATAAACTATATGCGCTGTCTTCGGTCTGGTAGAATTCATTTGACAATAAAAAAACAGGGACAGATTAGCTACCTATCACATCATGTCATGAAAATCAATAGCTAAATAAGTTGTATACAGTAACTGAGTTCAAAATCCTGCTGTATAAACAAATGTAGAAAACAACGAGAAACTACCACAAAATGGCCCAAGTGACATCTCAAGAACCAGCAACGATGTTAATAGAATTTTCTGGAAACCAATTATATCCTACAACTATAATTTTATAAATAATCCATTGTTTTGGCCGAAACACTATGATACTTTAACATGATAAACTGTTAAATTAAAAAAAAAACTTTGTTTTATGTATCAGCGGTTTCGTCAATCTATGTTGACATCATCAGGTGTTACAATAATAATTTTATATTTCCTTACAATGTTTTCATCAGATATAAAAATAATATCTGAATAGTAGAAGAACCAAATCCAACTCTGATATATCTACCAACATTCTATTTAGTTTAGCATTTGATTTCGCGAATATGTACCTATAGATAGAACAAACTATCCAATATATTCTTTACGTAACTTTTTGATCTATTAAATTGATTTTTGTATCCAGTTATAATATTCAGAACGGGATCAATGTCAAATAAACACATATATAAATGCTTTTGTGTTTGTCCAGCCCTTATTAGAAACCCGTTGGAAAGAATACTGGTGATCAGGTGCCGGGAGAGGGCGGAAGCAACTCGATTCTTCAGTATCCAGAGCTCGCGACCAGTCTCGCGAGTGTTGTTTTGTTCTTGCCCAAAATATACGCCGTCAGCATTCCAAATCCGCGCTTCCCTTATTGATCGGAGAAAACTCTAACGGGATCTTGACTGGTCGTCTACGAGGACCTGGTATATGCATTTATAATGGCGTGCCAACAAAATCAGCTAATATGTGCTTTATATTTGGTTTATAATACGTGAGTTTCTATGACATTTTCATTAATCAAAAACGCTATTATGTGCGAACACAAGGCTTCTGCTTTATCCCGTAATCGTGGCTTCCAAATTTGTATTTAAAGGGAGGTTTCTACAAAAAGATTGTACAGCGGAGAGCGCGGGCGCCCAGCCATCGCGGCAAAGGGACCCGGCGGGGATTGCGTGCTATATTTTGATTTAAATCTTATTAAATTATATTTTAGAAATGAGGTGTCTGCATTCGAGGGCCGTCTTCTAAAAATGCATTCAATCAATGATCATTGTAAAGAACTATTCGGTTTATTCAAATTAAAACAAAAATAGACTTTTGAGCTTTCATTATCTTTCGCCGCCGCAAAGCATCGCGTCGTTCCCCCGCGCAAGCTCGGCCCACCGCGCGAGTGGCGCGCGGCGCAGCGGGCGCGGCCTCAGAGCTCCCCGCGGGCCGCGGGCCCCTGGCCAGGGGCGGCCTTTTCATTCGGTGCCGTGTCTTCGCAAGCGCAGGTCGCGTACTCAGCACGGAGCTAAAAGCGCGGCAATCAACGGCCGGAAGCGCACGTGGGCGGAGTACGCCGGGTGCCGTTTTTATTCTTCGTAGTTTTATCGAATATTCTGTAATTTACCGAGATTCATTACAAAAAGATTCGTTTATTTTTTTCTTATCACGCGGTACACGGCGGAGGTAGAAGCCGACGTGTATGAGACTTCTCTGGGCACAAAACAGAGAAGTCGGAGTAGAATGTCGATAGGCATTATTGAGAAATTGATAATATTTGTATTTGCGTAACCGGTTCCTTCCCCGTGCGTGGCTCCGCGGTCGGTGTGCTAGTCCCGGCGGCGAGCGCGAGAACGCTAGGATAGTGGAGCCATCATCTGCCGGTCGCGTACCTCCCGCTCGCAGATGGCGGTGAGGGGCCTCTACGGGTATAAATAGTCGGGGGAGCGGGGTGCGGGGCCGGCCGGCCGCCATTCCGCGTCACTCCGCCGCCGGCCGCGCGCCTGAGTGCACGTGTCGGGAGTGCCTGCGTCGGCGCCGCCCTCCTTCGATCGATATCATACCCTTCGGCGGCGGAGGATGCTCCCTCGCCGGGACCGAAACGCCGGTGCCTCGTGTGCGCGCCGTGCCCTCGTGACTGCGCGTGCAGTCCTCGCCCGCCCGAGCCCAGGTACTAGGGTGCGGGGGGGAGGCGGTCGTTGACTCTAGCGACATCAACAATTCCTGGAATTCGCCGCACGTTGCGCCGCCGCCGCTGCAGCGAGGAGCGGAATGTGCCTGCCACCGCCACGAGAGATGCATCTCCGCCTGGTAATTGCCTTACTTACTTATCGCTAGCCCATCTCCGCGCCCGCTTCTAGGAAAAGCGCTCATTCATCCCGCGGCGATTTAGGGGTGCGACTGGCTCCGCGAGGCACGCTGTGTGGCGAGGTTCGCCAATGCGCTTTCAAAATGAACGTTGCTATCGATTGCTGTTTACGATTCACGCAGGTCCCTTCGGCGCCGAGCCTGAGCAGAGCGGCGACGGAGCGCGAGGAATGCCGGATACGAATGCGGAGAAGAGATGAAAGCCGACGGAACGAGGCTAGAATGCGGTCAATGAGGCGATTGCGAGAAAGACGACGCATGAAATGGTGAAAATCAAGTGGAGTGAATGACTTCCCGGAGGGCGCCCTTGCAGCTCGCACTGTCTGCTGTCGTCTTGTCCGGAGGGCCACGTGCGGCGAGCTGTGATGCCGCGCTAGCCCATCGCTACGCGGAGCTTCGACACACTTTCCTCGATTCGAGCACATTTTCCGTTACATTTGCTATTAACCGACGGCATGAATTTCGGGTTCCACTCTGTTTACGATTTGTGAGACACTCCCTGAAGAAACGTGGCAGGAATGGCGGCCCAGCCCGCAGTACCGGGCCCGGACTGGCCGTCTACCTCGTAATATTTACATGACTAACTAACCGCCGTATGCGACTCTTCGTACTAGTAATCTACTTAATAGATTATTGTGAAATCTATTTCTACACGCGCTAGACATGTTCTTATATCAAATATTCTAAATTTAAATCGTATATATAGTTAACAAAGTGTGGGAACGTATGTGTGCCGTACACTCGCCGCTAACTGTATCCTACTCCAATAAGGAAACCGTGTCGAACAACTGCCGTGTCGAGTGCATGTTCAACGAAGATGGTCGATAATGCATATTTACACGACACACATGCTGCGTGGATTTGTTACTGCGAAGATTTTTATGGCGAATTTTTGATAATGTTACCAGTTATGTTTTGTTTGTGACATTATTGATGTGTGTATATGTATTTGCGAAAAACTGTGTAATTTTATTTTTGTGAATTTTTGCGCATTTCAGTGTTAAATGGTGATAATGAAAATTGTGTCTCTATGCATGATGCCGGAAATTTTGTGGGTGTAATATTGATGGAGGTATTCTACTGGTGACGTATAAAGAAATACATTAATTTTAAAAGTGACGAAGTGCACTGCGCGGCCGCCGAGACTAAAGTCGATATAAATATTTAATTGGGTTCTACGCACAAGAAGCGCGCGGTGTGATGTATTCCGGATTTCTCCAAAGAGAGTAGCATCACATCGCCTATGTGGGCACACCACACGATCTACGCCGTGTTAGACGCCACGGCCTGTATCCGTTTCTATTGACATAAATTTTATATACGCATTATTTATATCTTTTAAAATTGTCCTTTGATCGAAGAACATTGGAGTCTATTACAATACGTATTGTTTACGGCCGTTTATACGCTTTTAGAAGGTTTTTAAGTCGGTCAAGCTTTCAGCCTTTATTGGCTTCGCGCTATAAAGTTATCAGCTTATAATATACATTTACCCCGCGGTATCAAGACAACGACCACTGTTGTGGCGTAGCATTATAAAATTATTTCTGAATTTGTAAATAAATGAACTTGTTTCACTTTACACTGACCACCTCAAACGATTCATATTTCGTGTCTAAAATTATGTTGAAAAATTATTACCCCAACGGTCCCCGATTGTAGATGTTGAACCACACCCTATATACATATATTATTTCAATTTAAAATAAATTTTATTTGTACCATATGACGGATTCAATCTACAATACAATAAAACCTTTTGAAATAATTTGATTAACTTTTTTAAATTAGCACAATATTGTTATCAGGTTGAATCACCGGATTTTTATTATTGCATAGTTCATTAGATTTTCACACATTGGCGACTATTAACATATATAAATAAAATTTAAATACGTATTATTACATCGACGTGGTCAAATTATTTTATAATACGTTACTTACTCATGTACTATTTCATTAAACGTAACTTATTAATAACTTCTAATATTCTATTTTAATAAGTTCTACTAACAATAAGTTATCTGTGAAATTATAGAATTATTATAAAACAAACTGAAATTCTATACAATATAACTTTGGAGAAGGTACTTCCCTTACCCATTCGTATTAATAATCCGAAGAGTGGTGGAATATTAACATCGTGTAGAAGCAAACAGGATGCAGTACGTGTGTCATATTGTCTCGGCCGTTTGACATATATTATGGGGCAACCGCAATTGTCCGTCACAGCACGCGAGAAACCGGACTTAACCGGAACGGTATTCAGAAATCTCGGCAGGTGAAAGAAATGCATCCATCTGCGATATCCGATGGCGGACTTCTCGCCCTTCCAGCGCCCGCGCCCTGCCCGCAAAAATCAATATCGTTATGTCTGCACGTCCAATTCAATCACGCAGTTCCAAAGCCTCTTGTATAAGAATGCTTTAAGTTATCAAAGATCAATTTATATTTATGGCAGTATCCAAAGCTCGCAACCATCACGCTATACTTCACATCACGGAGGGGCGGTGGCTGGTTCTTATAATACATCGGCTGCCCTCAATAATATCACGACTGACAAATTTTATTTGGGTTTAGTTTCATTCATTTATTTGTTAACGGTATCATCCAAATTCCGTGTTTGTGTTTATTCGTAATTTCCACGAATTAAAATGCATTGTTTTATATACAATTTAATTAATAATATAATATCATAGAGCACGCATTTTAAATAAGAATTTAATTTTCTTATATATTAACAACATTAAAATACAACGTTACATATCGTACCTTCGGTAAGACAAGGGCACATTTGCACGTTTTGTAATTTTTCATTAAGAGACATTTTAAGATTTTTTGAAGAATAATATCGTGTTATTCTGGCTACATTGATCATACACTATCGCCCTCTGGCAAAATGAGACTGGAATTAATGAGCGACTTTGTTCCTCCATAATAAGGGATGTTTTTAAAATTCATTGGTATACTTAAGTCATTTTGAGAATTTTTAACAATTATGCCCTTGTCTTACCGAAGGTGCGATATATTCTAAGCATCTGTCCCTTGCAGTTTTTGATGTTATATTACAATAAAATCGCTGCAACCGATCACAAATAAATTGTTTTCCATTTTAAGCTTTCCTAAAGAGTCGTATAGATCTAAAGATTTTATAACGGATTTTCTAGAAATTTAACAATTCATGGTTTTTCTAAATCATGACATTTTCACTAGAATGAAGAAAGCAAAATCAGAACAAGTAATAATCCAAACATATTTGTAATCACACTTTTTCATACAAGGAACAGGCTGAGAGGATGGGGCCCATTCTTTTCAATCTTGACATAGATACTTAAGCAGCGACCTCGTCATTCACACCACACTTCATGAACGGCTTTTAGGTTTGGTCATGCCATGTATTCCTGAACTTATCACTGGACTCTATTCCGTCCTACTTCTGATCAATTTCATTCCTTCGCATGAGATCGGGCGTCTAATAAGAATCTAGTCAATGGCAGTAGAGCTTGTATCAGAATCAGTAAATTACCAGTAAGTGGCTATGGCAAGTTGTAAAACCGTGTGCAATCTAACAATAAGCCGTAACTTTGACATTGAATTATCGTAAATTTACCGAGCACCCATTACGGCAGCCAGCCGCGAGCACGTCCCAGCCCACAGTGTTCAGATTGCTGATGATTGAGCATCTCGTTGTGTGCCACTCACATTCTTTTGAATCTATTTACAAGTGAAACTGCAATCTATAATAAAAACCTTCGAAGTAACGTGATCGTTTTTAACCAATGAAAATAACCGAAAATGGTTGAGTTTGGAAACTTTGAATACCGATTATATCGAAACAATTAAAACATGTTTTTCGCTTTTAAAATTTAATTCATTTCCGATTATCTGTAGGCTTCATTTGCTTTTGCACGACTTACACCTACTCGATCCCCGTTTTCCACTCAATGGAGCAATGCACTTGTCGAAGGGGAGTAACTCAAAACCTGTTGCCCATACGAATACAACTCAAAATATTCCAAGATTCAATTTTATAATTTTAAATGTTTTATTTTATTAACTAACTAACAAACCATCACGCCGTCTCCCCGATGGGGTAGGCAGAAAGAATGGACTGCCACGCTTTTCTTTCCTGACATATTTCTCTCGATTCCTCAACATTCATACATCGTGTCATGCACGCGCGTCGATTTCTCTAACTCCTCACACGTCCGATATTCAATATTTGATTTATTTGATCATGGCACGTTTTCCTCGGTCTTCCTCTATTTCTGGTTCCATTTACATCGTTAACATATAATTTTTTACCATTCCTTCTTCATTCATTCATTCCATATCTCCAAACCAATTATTTTATTCATAACACCATCATACGCACCGCATTCACTTCTTCTATTTTCATTCGAGATTCTATCATACACAGAGTATCCACACATTCGTCTAAGAGATCTAATTTCTACTGCATTTATTCTACTTTTCATCCTTCTTTTGCCAGGTCCATGCTTCGCTTCCATACATAAGGGTCGGTAGAAGAACACCATTTTGTTTTATTTATTATGTTATTTCCGTGCGCAACGATAGGTTGAATTATGTTACAGGTAAAAATGAGAATTTAGATCCAGTGTACCTGAATATAAGAAATCCTTGCATTCGTATATGAAAAATACTTATATGGCGAAAGAGAAAACATGGTAAGAAGAGAGTCATCAATGAAGATCATCATTAATGAAGAAGGCTGTCGAGTCCAGCTAGAACAGTCGCACTTCGACATGAACTACACGATGGTGATAAACTATAAAGATTTACACTATACCGGCATTTTAATACTTTCTATAAATATTATTTATTTAATTAGTCAAACTGATTTGTGTGGAAAATTTTAATAAATATATTCATATTGTGCTTACTCATTTTAATTTGCAATGTGTTTGTTTACAGGAAATACTCTTGAAGATCATGTTTAATACATTGTATAATTACTTATGTATGTTAATAATTACTATGTTATTGTCATTGAATGGAGAATTTTTTTCTTGTTTAACGCTGATTATTTCTTTATTATTAGTTTATTAGCGGAGAGGTTAAATCTGTAGCTTTCGTATAATAATCCCATTAAATCTTATCTTCTTTCACGTTACCAATTTTCTAATGATATACGAGTATACGAATATAAATCTTGATCTTGTATTTAAACATCTGATCTCTCGCTCGTAATGACTTTTATATTAAGTTTTATTTTTATTATTTTTTAAAACCTTCTTCTTCTTTACAAATCTCGCCACTCTTGTACGTATACAGAAACATCCCTGCAGAAGTATTCAGACGATTTTAAGTAATATAATTATTATTTAACACTATTAATTGCACACAAACAATTGTGTTTTCTATAAAAACCAAATGATTTCAATTTTTTATTTTGAAAATCACCTTCGGTCTCCAGTGATTGGGAGACATTTTCAACATATTTTCTATTAAATATAATATGATTTGATTATTATCATATAAAACTTTAGTATCGATATTTTATGAAGGAAAATTTTTTGAATTCAGAACGTCCCGTGTGTGTTTTTAAACGCAATTAGTTGACTAGTAAGAGAGGTGTTTGTAAACATACGTACTATATATACTACGCTATTAGCCCAGAAGTGTGTTTGTTAAGTTGCTCTGGTGTTTCGTTATCTTCTCACTTGTGCGTTATGTTTTACATTTCTGATATGCTATCGCTGGAATTTTCTATCAACTATTCCACTAAAAATCAACTTTTAACTGACGCGATTACGAGTTGACTGTGTGTTACATGTATGTAACATATTTAGTTATGATGGTGTTGCAAACGGTTGGACGCCATTTATATTAATTATCTCCAAAGGTTTAAAATGAGCCATCGAATTTACTAATTCAAGAAAAATTAAAGCATAAAATTATTTGATAAATACATCTGAGATTATTCGTTGATTTTTTATTTTCGGACGAATAAAATAATATATAATTATTACTGAAACCATCAACTAAGCTCATTTGTTACTCTCATCAAAAACCTCTAAGATCCTAGTAAAGCTCTTAATAATATTAAATTAAATTATATCTTTCAAGTGAAAATGTGATAATGCGCTCAAATTTATTATGCGTTTTATGCGAAATTTTTAAACGGTAAAAAAATGTATGTGCGTTAACAGTGTTTGCGTTGCAAGCGGATAAGTGACGACTAGACTGCCATTTCTAATAGAATTTATTTTGGAATTCCAGACTGTAACGCCACGTAGGGCCGGGGAATGTATTATTCCGACGTCGACCAAAGTGCACGCCTAGAAGCAGAAAACTACCTTTTGGTTTATGCCTAAAAACATAATCACAAAAACATACTCGCTAATATTTACTCAAATATTGAATCGTGATGGAAAAATCAATCGTTCAATGAATGAATGAATCATGATCCCGCAATATTAAATTGTACATACGAGTATATGGCGTGAGATTAATTTTTACTATAGCAGAAATTATTCGGGATTCGAATAAATGGGGAGTGCCACAGTGGGACATATCCTGCTGGAAAGTATATACCTACAAAATGCTAGAACACTGCCTTGCATGAAAACAGCAAGATTTTCAGGATCGGGTTCATAACAAACAGGGAGAGGGCGTACGAAGTATTTTCGGCGCCACAAAACCAAGATCCAGCTAAGACAAGGTAAACCCTTACAGAAAATATCAAAAGAAAGCAACGGGAAACCACTCCAGTAAGACTTTCCAAGAAATCACTGTGAGAAAGCATTAACCATTATGTTCGCTGACGTCAGAGAGACCTGACCCAGCACTATGAGAAGAAATTGTTCGTATGAAAGTATGCAAAAGAATATGATTAATTTTCAAGAATAGAGCGATCCATATTTCCTGCAGATGAAGATTATAACCAATTAGAAAGCCACTTATTTATTCGCTTAACGCTTATTTATTCTAATTATAGTGTGGCGGGAAACAAGCAAGATTGGAAACAAAGCAAAATATTTCAAACGACAAAAATTCATTAGTGTAATCAGAACATTCTAATTGTAGGTCCAAGAGGATATCAAATTACATCCCTAAGTGTCGGCAATAAAAAAGGTTGTTTATTGCCTCGTGTGTCTTATATTAGGTGTGTCGGTTCCATTGTTAAGTGTTTTGAAAAAAAATATATTGAAAGTCGAGCCGAGAGCTTGTCGAGTGCACTCGAGGATACGGTTATAGTTATGTTTTACGGAAGTGCTACAATGTGATTTTGGTGAATTCGGCAGCAATGTAAGTACCAGAACCTTCATGTTGATTGATGTCTCTTATTTCAATTAGAATCCTTCGAAATATTGGTAAAATTTTAGTACGTAAAAAAAACAAGATTTTTTTTAATCTGTCTTAAAATATTTCCAAATATCTTCTTCTTTCGGTGTCATGTCAGGTCCTCACGACGTTGACTAATACTTGAGAGCAGGCTTCTCTGTCCCTGGGAATTCGAAACAGCTCTTCAAGAAATTAATATATCTGTTTATATGTATTAATTACTTGACATTTCATTTATGTGGTATATTTTCCAATATTATTATTTGTTTTGTAATTGTAGTGAACTTTTTAATTATCTGTTCACACTATGTACAACGTAAGTAATAAGGCCTTGTCCCTTGACTAAATAAAGTAACACTTAAAAACTTATATTATATATTATCACAAATCTAGATTTTCTCTGCGGAAAGTAAAAATATGTTTATATTCATCATAAAAATATATTATTAATATGTATGAAAAAACGATAGTTTTTAAGGAGTTTTATTATAAAATTTATGTATGACATGTTTCGCCCTTCTAAGGCATTATCAAATGTGAAATCACATGTCATACATAAATATTATAATAAAACTTCTTAAAAACTATCGTTTTTTCATACATCTTAATAACTTAATATGGAGTTTTACATCATTGTTCAAGAAACAATAAATAAATAAAAATATATATTTACAAAAATATTCTTATTAAATAATCTTATTTGTAAATAGTAAAAATGTTTTTTAATCTATGATTATTACCAAATCTTTTTATCAATTTGGGCAAATTATTGAAATCTATTTCCACCTTGTATTCGTCACATTTTAAATTTTGTTTTCATATGAAGCACTCACTTTATGGTTTATGGCGTTCTTAATCTCTTGAGCTTCTAAATTATTTAATTTAATGCCTATAGCATTTTTATGAATAAGTTGAATATCGGATTTGAACGATTACTCGGAATCTAGAAGAAGATCAGCAAATTTAGATAGGTAATCCAATTGTTTTTAAACATTTAAGATGTTCTTTGACTCGAATATTAGCAAAAAACGTGTTTTAATTCATAAGAAATCGTCATTATGGAATTCCACAGTTTTAACGTTTTAAGTTTATCAAAAATTATTTACATAACAGTTTAAGTATGCTTATATAAGCACATAAGTGTAGCTTTCTTTTTAAATTAAATATTTCCTCTATAGTGATCAGATTTACGTAAACTTTATATTCTCATAAACTGCTTCCAAATAACGTTTTCATAAAAAAATTAACGCATTTTTCGTAATGGTGGACGTCAGCAGGCTTGTCAATAAGAATCGTTCACGTTTAGTTGAACTAATTCGACTTTTATTATTTCCTTGTCAGATTTTGGTCAGCTGGTCTGCAATGTGCTGGACGCAGAACTTCTTCGGAAATAGAAAACAGTTTATTGACGTCATTGATCTGACATTTTATTAGTTCTATTTACGTCATTGGCATAAAATATCCATAACAGATTTACTTCCTATTTGGTTCAATCTTAAATATTATACCTTATGTATCTAACTAACCATCACGCCATCTCCCCGAAGAGGTAGACAAAAATAATGGAACACCAAGAATTTATATCTTATTTTACAATATTCAATATGAGCAGAAAATAGCTCAGCTAGTTAAAGACTACAGGTCACACCACCATCCGGTGCCTAGACCCACTTTTCGTGCACGCACGTCGAATTCTCCGACTCCACGTGGTCTACATTAATTATTTGATTGATTGGATCGTGTCCTGTTTTCCTCGTTCTTCCTCTATTTCGTGCTCCATTCACATCGTTAATACATTTTTTTTTTACTATTCTTACTTCATTCATTCTTTCCATGTGGCCGAACCATCTTAATGACCCTTTCATTATTTTTTTCATACTATTGCAAATATAGTATGTACAATATATAAGACGTATAAATATGTATACGAATACGAAGAACACAGATGTACTCAAATTCACAATATTACCCATCTGTTCGTTTAATATATTAATTAGTGATCAAACAAACAAAGTTCTAAAGTTAAAAGTATTGTTTTAAATTCCTAAGATTTAAATCAACCTCTTATTCGCACTATTAACAACCACATTCCAGGCATGTTTACAAATAATGTCAGAAAACTGCCGGAATATTCGTCCACAATAGGGACTCGTTTACATTCAATGTTAAAATGAAGAAATTGCTTTGTAGTTATGTGCAAATAACGGTGTTATTTTAAACAAACTGTAAGAGCCAATTTTGAAATCAAAACTTATCCGTTATAGAGTTCCAGGGATTGTAATCTATTTTTATTATCCAACAGACCACCAAATCGTCATTCCAACAATGTTCCCATCAGGCGTAAGAAGAATAGCCACAAGAGCTAAACCTCTGAAAGCCAAAATATCCAAGTCCAATTATAATTATAATATTCAAAACGGAGATTGACAATCGGAAAACTAGCCGACACACTCCCTTTTCTTCCGAGAACCTTATCATATATCTATAAATGTGAAGTATTCCTTCATTTTGTCCACTTGACTCCGTCAATCTCGAATATAAAAAAAAAACTGAGCTAACCTCGTGATATATTCAACTTCATTTGTTTTTCATCATATTGTAATTTGCCTGTCGGTCATTGGATCACACATCATCCAATTGAATGATTCAAGAAAGCAGTTTCACCAATCGCTAAATGATGCAGATCGCTGCTTGTTTGACATCAAATTGTACATTCCGACATATCAGCTATTTGTGATATTTGAGAGGTGACCAATAGTTTTAATATTCGCTGGATATACTTCCATAGATATCTTCTCTTATAATGCCGTGTCAGGTCCCCCCCTATATTAGCGATCACTTTCGTGTTTCCTGGGAAGCGAAACGGGAGTGATTTCCCGTTTCTCCGGGTATTTTCTGTAGGGGGTACTCGCCTTAGTAGTGGATCTCGGTTTTGTGGCACCGAAGATATGCAATACGTCCTCTCCCTGTCTGCTATTACCATGGTGGTAAGGACTCGCGGTATTACGAGGACCAGTCTAGGACGCCAACTTTGTTTAATTCACAAAATATTAAAAAAACACGACATGTTTCGGAGGATACCTCCATCTTCCGGTGTAAAAATATAATAAAAACTAAACGCATTTAAAATTCGATACAATAATTTAAATTTAAAAATTAATTTGGTATATTTGTTATAAGTACTAATAATTATTTTTTATCAGTAAGAACTAAAATATTTAATATTTTTATATGTTTTTAATATTTTGTGGATTAAACAAAGTTATTTTCAATTTCCTAAGTATATCAGTTTAATAATAAAAAAATCAATACTATTATTAGTGGAATCAATTTTAATTGAAATGCTTGATCTCGTATGTACGGAATTTAATATATCAATGAAACACTTTGTTAACCAAAAAATAAATATCATGAAATTAACTCAATTTGATTTGTTTTTGGTTTAATGTGCGTGTATTACTCGGTTTTCGGGCACCTTAAATGCCACATACATATACTCGTATGTAGACAATGCCTTATTTTACTTTGCGGTTAATCTGTTACTCAAAAATTATAAATTATTTCTCATTCGAGCGACCTATTAACGAGTATATGATATTTATCATTTCTCGTGAAACGTTGAGTTCGAAATAATTTAATTTTCAACTTCTCCATCTCTTTTAGTGCTCAAAGATAGATATTCCGTAAAATAAATCGAATGGTTGAAGTAAAATAGGCACTAAAGACAAAAAAAACGAAGTATGCAGTTTCGTTATATGACATATAGAATGGAACTGCATACAAAGTTTTTGTTGGTACTTGGTGCCTATTTTATTTCAACCATTCAATTTTTTGAACTGAATTTTTTTATAATATCAGTTACCCTATTCACGTATAACCACGTTAGACAGTTAGAAAATACAACTGCCTAACGAACCATCGCGTCATTTTCACGGAGCAGTGGACATGGACGCCAATCTCTTCTATCCTGACATACTTTTCTATAGTTTCTTCTGCATACATCAGCATGCATGCACACTCGCAAATTATTTTAACCACTTACTTTGTACGTTTCTTGGTAAAATATTTCATTGATCAGTTGAACGTGTCATTGTTTTTATTATGAATATTATTTCGTGTCCAAAATTATATACGCTCGAAAATCGAATTTAGAGCCTAGTCATTTAAGATTTCTCTGGTGCAGAATAATTAAATATTAAAATTATTATTATACCAGACCGATTGTTTTTTTTTTGTGGATTAATACGAATGAAAACTACTGTTTTCTAGAAGTTTTATTTTATTTGATGTGAATTACATGTTTCGCCTGTCTAAGCTATTATCGAATGTGTTTAAATGTCGCATTCGATAGTGCCTTAGACAGGTGAAATATATCTTTCACATAAAATAAAATAAACCTTTTAGAAAACAGACGTTTTCATTCGTAGTCATTATTTAATATGGAGTTTTAGATCCTTGTTCAAGAAACGCTTGTTCGCTTGCGGAAGTCAACTTGCATGAAATAATGTGATGTGATTTCTTGCAAGAGGAGGCTTCGGTTTAGTAAGAATATCGGAAATAAAAATATATATACTTACTATTTATACTACTTCTCGGCGCTTGGCCTCTACCACTGACTGTCCCTGGCCTTCTCTAACCATTTCCCAGCTCCTTCCATTTTCTCCCAATCTTCTTCCACGCAATTCGTCTATCCTTTTCCTCGGTCTGCCTCTTGGTCTCTTTTCGCGGGGCACCCATATGGATGTATTTTCTGGTGTTCTACCCTCTGGCATTCTTTCTACATGGCCAGCACACAGTAGGCGTTGAGACAAAATCCAATGTCCCCCTGCGGGGACACGGCGTGATTGTTTGTTGTTGTTGTATTAATTTAATTTCAAATTATCTTCAATATTACATGTGCCAGAGAGAGAGGAATGAGATTTCAGATTTGTTATAATTGATATTTTCGTTAACTTACGTTACTTAAAAATACGGAGTTCTCTTATCATTTTCGTTTACAATCTATGGTATACTTATCCTCTCTTAGATTAGCTATGTTTATTTTAAACTCATTGCATTATTAAGGCGCTTCAATTCACAAGCTTATTTTTACTTACTTAAACAGACGATGTCGTCGTCCACTACTGGATATACACCTCTCCCATACTTCTTCACGTATTCCTATCTTGTGTCTTTCGCACCCATTCACCAGCAATATAAGGTAAGCAGATCTAATTATGTTACATTTCATCTTCTCGTCGCAACTTTTTATATGCAGCCGTATTGTATCCAGCATAAGTGTATTTTTATTGTAATTAATTTTGAGAAACTAACTTAAAAGAAAATTACTTGGACTTGGACTTGGATCTTCTGGCTCATTTCGAAGAGCCTTTATATTAAATATTTTTAAGGCTAAGATTTCTATACTGACCTCGCCACGAAAATCCTTTTGAGTATGCCTCAAAATATTATGAAAATTGATTATGAATCAACAATTATAATTTCCAATTTAGTTGTATGAATTTTATAGATTCCACGCTAAATTATATTTTTACAACCAAACGTAGACGTATCACTTTTCATCAAAATCAAATGTATAAAAAAAGACTTCAAACGACCACTATCGCTCAGTCCACGAGTGCATTTCGAATGCGAGTGTTTATCAAATTTATTATGTGACGCCAGATACTAAATGCCAGACTGAAAGGTTAAATGTTGGATCACTAACCTTTAAAACCTAGATACAAAATATGTTTTTCGACCAAGAATTCTTAAGGGCTATGAATATTCATTAAAGTGCCATTGTTTTTTATTTCGTTCTGTTGGACGTCTTCTTGACTCTCTGGGTAACCTGAGAAGTTTGTCGTATATTCAAAGAGATATGTTAAGTTTTAGTTATTAATTAATTGTAAGTTTAAAATAAATTGCACTGTTCTAGATTCTAAGTATCGGTGTTCTAATTTTCTCCCTCCTAAGAGATCTCTGGGAGGATGATAGCTGTGTGCTAGCTCTTTGACGACCTTCGTGGCAAAATGGCAAGAGCTATGACTGCCACGAATGGCAAGAGCTATGATGGCAGTATGACTGTAACACTGTCTTGTGTAAAAATCACGTGATAATAAAATGGGAATGGATTAGCTCCCTATCACATGCCATATGAATCAATATCTAAAAAGTTGTATATAGTAATTGGGTTCAAATAACCTGCGGAAAGCATCGTGAAACTACCACATTAAAAGGCCTAAGTGGCATCCCAAGAACCAACAAAAATGTTACACTTTGCTGCAAACCATTCCCTTTGATTAAAACTAGCAAATAGTTCTTTCTATACACTAATATATTTTTTTTCCTTTCGTATTTCCTACGTATTGATTTGAGTGTCGACACTCGCGAGCTTCACACATTGATATTTAAACAATATATTTTTTTAATAATCAACCGTTTAAGTTAGTTGTTATTTCATTAGTTTTTGTAGTTGATACTGCAGCTCGCTACAAGTAGCTAGTTATAGCAAACCGCCGCTTCCTTCCTGTCGGAGCGTTAGTTGGCACAAATTGGCAATGTTTTTATACGACCTGAAGGTACCGCCACACAATAGTAATTAATTCTTTAATATGATAGGGGAAATGCTTGTATTCTTTATGCACCGGTGATGCCGGATTAAACATGCAAACGGATTTTAAAGAATTGTGTTTGTCTTGTCTTTGTTTTTTTATAACACGTAAGTTATAATAGTATATTTTAAATTCAAGTAAACTGGTGGATTCACAGTTTGCGCATCTGCCTTCTGATATCTATGTTGCCAAAACTGATCTAATTTTAATGTACAAAAGACAATAAGAAAGTTTATTAAATAAATAAAAAGCTAAAGACATATTTAAAAACATTTTAGATGTTGTATAATATATATATATATATATATATATATATATATATATATATATATATATATATATATATATATATATATATATATATATATATATATATATATATATATATATATATATATATATATATATATATATATATATATATATATATATATATATATATATATATATATATATATATATATATATATATATATATATATATATATATATATATATATATATATATATAAAAATCAATTAAATCTTCCGATTTCGCATAGTGATTTGATAAAAAATGTAAATCTATAATATCTTTATCGCTAAATAAATAAGTACGAATAAACGTTTTACGTGGATAGAGAAATGGGATATTTTAGTTAAATATGACATACTAATATTTTATTTTAATGTATTTTTATTAACAACTGTATGATGGTATACTTAAAATGTATTGTAGTATATTATGTATTTATTTGCTATGTAACAGTTAAAATTCTGTCCTACCAACGTAAACTGGCCCTTACTTTTTACAACATTTTGAATGTATACAAATACTTGTAGACGAATACTGGATTTTACCCATTGCGGGTTATCCATTCAAGGATTAATTGTATCTCAATAGAGACGAAGATGCAAATTGAAAACAGAATATGGTTGATCGAGGTGAAAATGAAAAATTTGTCAGACATGGTGGTCATAAGAAAAGGTGGAATGGGAAATGTTGTATTTCATAAAGCGTGCGCTTAACCCAACCAATGACAGGTCATAAGTCCTGTAAACACCTCGATCAACCATATTCTGTTTCCAATTTGCATCTTCGTCTCTATTGAGATACAATTTGGCCCTTACTTATTTACAAAATGTGTATATGCAATTTTTTTTTATAATTTAATACAATTCAATAAAAAAATGTTGTGTTTTTTGTATATTTGTTTAAATAACACGTAGTGCCGATTTGGGTTGGTGGGACTATCGAGTTGACTTCGCTGCTTTAAAATGTGTCTTTACAGCAAATGCAAAGGGATATGAAAACGCCGGACTTGCCTCGGGCAAGGCATGCTGCTTGGTGGGGGACACGGGTTGTGAAGATGGGACTAGTCTTTATTCTCACTACCTTGTCTTTCATGTAGCTCATGCACATTCACCTGTACTGAACAATCGACAAAACCTACCGCCAAATTAGCGTTTAACGAAACCAAATGGCCGCGCCCTATCAGAGCATCACTCTTTTATAAATGAAACGAGTTTTTGACAAGTTTTCTCTCCATTGTATATGAGTTTTTTGTAATAAAACTGTAACCCGTATGCAGAAATTTAATGTGTTCAAAAACATGTCATTGTTTTTATGATTAAAAATCGCAGTGGGTATATTTATTTCTGAACCATATTTCTACTCACCTGTGTGTTATTCAATATATTATATTATTAAAATTAAAAATATTTTACAAGTAAATTCTGTCAAGTTCGTATTTATTTAGAAACAGTAAATAAACAAACCTTACTTGATTATACCAAACTTTATTATCTGCATCTACAGGTTTTTGTATATCCATTAAATTATTCAAATAAAACAATCTTGTAATTTGCACTTGCTTATACAACAGTACATAAGTTATATAATTATACTTATTGCACATGACATCCTCAATCAGATTGTAAAGATATCTGTAGTTTGCATCGTTAGAACCAATTTGCGTATATCTAGGTAAGTGCTAATTACTTTCGATTGGGTTTTCAAGGTAGTTTATTTTTGTTGCTTTGGTATTTTGGTAGACGGATTAATTAACTATTGTAGACTCACAATAACATCCCAGCTCTAGTAGCTAGCAAACCCCTCGCCCCGTAGTGAATTTCTGCATATGGGACTTCGATTGGTTGATGCACGCCGCAACTCTAATTTGCAAAACCTATACTACTAACAAAATGAACAATTGTGGTATTAGGGTTGCAAAATATGGAATAGGCGTCTACTGTATTTCTATTATAATTATATGAATTTCATTTGCCGAAACAACGCATTGTTTTAAAAATTTATAAAACACAACCATTCGTTCGTTGGAATTGATTTTATGATTAATGCTTTGATTCGGTTAATGACCTTTAGTAAGTAAGATTTTGTATTTGAAATATTGAAAAAGACAACAGAAATATTACTTGCAAGTAAACTTCATAAAAAAGCATATCGCGCATTAGATTTTTTTTTGATAACTACAAATAAAAAATCAAAATTTTATGATGCTTATATATTTATTACCTATATATTTATTCACTGAATAAATTCCATAAATTCCAAAGTTTCTAAGAATTATTAATACGAATGAAAACGTCTATTTTCTAGAAATTTTATTATATTTTATGTGAATAACGTGTTTCACCTTGCTAATGCATTATCAAAAACATTTCGTAATGCATTAGCTATGCGTAAGATGTCATTTCCATAAAATATATTTCATTCTGATTCATTATTTAGTATAGAGTTTTACATTATTGTTCAAGAAACAATAAAGTTTGAAGAATTGATAAAATCTTTTTAATTCAAAATGTTTTCCATAAAGTGCGCGAAATACAAGATAGTCTCGGATGAATGTAATTATATTTTTTATACGCTGATTCGAATATGGACCGGATGGACGAATGGGAGAGCGAATCTGTATATGAGTTTGTTATATTATGTAAACGGGTGTGGGTAAAGGCGCGCGATTGGCCGCCCGCCGCACGCGGAGGAGTGTGCTCGGAGTATTCTACAATACTGCGTGGACTTCACACTTGTCCGGGCCGCCATTGGCGCATCCTTGCATCCACAAAACTCATCCACGCTGGTCGCTCAAACATTTCTCCGGGAAGTAGCTAATATCAGTTTGGTTAAAAGTGCGTTAATGTGTTTGAAAATATGACGAAAGTGTTGCCGATGCAAAATACCACCAACCTATTCTCAATGTCGCCTGATCACGTTCAGAAGATCGACCGAGAATGGTTGGGAGAAATCATGCTTTTCAATTGATATTTTTGAAATTATACTTCTTTTGGCGTGTTAAGTAGAGATTGTTACAGAAGTGCGACATCATGAAGTTGGCCATCAATGATAAAGGCCGGACATTTCGCACGTGATAACTTACGAATTGCGAAAACATGACATGAATTAAGTTAGTCGTAAAAAGAGTAAAATAGTCATAAAGAACTGTCACAATTTAGTGGAATTATCTATAATATTGTGCGCAATAGTGCAATAATACCTTTCTTATATTATTTAATCGTCTTTTCTACTAACGTAGAGTATTAACAGGCGGGATAAAATCATTGGAGTTAGTTTTGTTACGCCAAATAAGTATAACTTCTTATGTGCGTGCATAAATACACGCACGGTTTTTCACAAAAAAATCTAATGATGTATTGTCTGATAATTTTTAATTTAGAATGAAATTTTGTTATTTTACTAATTTTAATAAAATACGATTTATAAAAAGGTTTATGTTAACGTGAATGTTTACTTGCAAGTCAATGTTTCTGTATGCTTATTGTTTAGTGATGTGTTTTATTTCGCGGACACTCCTTACGGCGCAATGAATGACCAATGGTGTTGGTTATTGATGCGTCATATTTTCATTATTTACATATTTTCGTTTTATTTTTGTTGTTTTTTTACACTTTTTATTTTTCACTCAAAATATATTGGCGACCACTAGAACAATACGTTCACATTTTTAATTTCATTCCGCGTAGAGCTAATCATAAAAATCTAATTCATATAATTAGATTTAGAACTTGATTTATGTAGCGATATAAAAATAAAATGATATGCTTTGCGGTTTTGCTAAATTTATGATAAAATCAAGTATAACGTTTTGCGAATTTTAGAAAATATAAAATTAAGCCATTGCTTTAGACTTCCAATGTTTTCAAAAAAAATAATGTGCATCTCAATTCTTGTCGAGTTTTATCGAAAGTGGTGCCGATATTTTTACACACCTCACGAGATGGGATTGTGTCGTCAAATTTGGTTTGTCATAGATAATTAATGACTATCACAGCCAGCTTTGATGAGCACTGTCGCATCCTTGTGCCGCATTATGTACAACGCTTGGGAAGTGAAAGAGATCCCACGCCCTTGTCCCATTCGCTACAGCGGATGTGAAATGTGCATTCGGTTCATATCACAGCCACTTTGGTGAGCTGGGCTGGGGGCGAAACCCGCCGGAGGACCACTGCAGTACTGGATACCCGCTCGTTAAAGTGGCCGTGAAATGTGTATCCGATTCATATCACAGCCATTTTTGACGAGTTGGGTTAACAGTTGATCTCCGTTTGCCGCCGCCACCGCCGCCACTGCCGCACCGCCCCCTCACGAGAAATGCACTCTACAGGTGTTGTACATAATGTTTTTACAAGTACACGGAACCTCGTTTAGGAAATTTCGTTACACACATCAAAACATACCTTCCAACATACTATTGTTTTTTTTTTTTTTGTTGCTTTTATTTTAATAGTGATGAATATGTAAAATATGTTACTTGTATGAATTAAGATTTTTTATAATGTTATTTTCACTTAACCGCCCTACCTTCAGGTAATTTTCCGAGACACGTGCAAAAAAATCAAGTTTTTATTAATTAAATATAATTATATATTAATTTTATTTTTTTAAACTACAAGTCTACAAGTCAAGTGTAGTCTTTTTTTATGATATACTTGATGTACAATATATTAACTTATATGAATTAAGATTTTTTATAATGTTATTCATTTAACCGCCCTACCTTCAGGTAATTTTCCGAGACACGTGCAAAAAAGCAGGTTTTTATTAATTAAATTTAATTATATATTAATTTTATTTTTTCAAGTTACGAAACGTCAAAGACTCGACTGCACACTTCGCCTGCCCCTTGTAAAACTATCATACTTGTGTAGACTTGTACACAAGTGTTGTTGGCACACGCGCGTATTCCTAACAATTTGTACATTTTAGGTACATTACTTTTTCTGAAGCGCGTACGTGATACGGGATAGCGCAGAATGGTACAGTCACAGTGAACGTATCACGTACGTTCAAATACGTAGGGTGGTTAAAACAATATCTAGTAGTTATTGATAAACTTAAGGTGTATGGAATTCACATTGTATGTTTTCTAGAAGTTTTATTATAATTTATTGGAATGACATGTTTCGCCTTTCTAATGTATTAACAAACGTATTTCCCGTAAGTTGTAATAAAACAATCTCAAAATCCCAATGAATTATAAAAAGAACTTCAAGAAAATAGATATGTTCATTCGTATTATTTATTTAATATAGAGTTTTACATTGTTGAAGAAATATACTGTGGAATTCCATAGTGACGAATTTTTTATGAATTACTGTTTTTCTACTTTAAAGTTTATTTTTTTCGGCATGTTTCGAAGGTTTTGCACATTCATCATTGGGAAAATGATAAATTGTTTATATATTCGTTCATTGATATATATTTTTTTATAAACTATTATTAAATGCGTTTGGGATTCATAAAAAAATCGTTATCTATAAGTTGTATACGTTATAATATTAAGGCAAATGCGATGATTAAACAATGTAGAAAAAATGTTATTTTGTATAACATCACTTCGGTTGATATAATGAAAGCTTAACAATAAATATGGCCGTAAAAACCAAGAACAAAACTATTCGAAACATTTTTTAATCATTCTGGTATATACATATTATTAAGATAACCGTATTTAATAAGCAAAGTTTTTTTTAAATATCCCATTTTTTAAATCCACTTTTATTCTTCTTCCTGTAAGCATAAATCTAAAATTTTGCATAATTTTGTAAAAATCTAGCAATTTGTTGACGTTTAAAAACGATGATAAATGTTTTGTGTACACAAGTAATCAAATATTTGGCAGCGGTTAATATGTTTAATAACGTATTCGGTTATCGTAAAAAACGTTATCAATTTTGTGATATCAATGAAAAAACGCGCTTTGAATGAACTGACAATTCTTGAATAAAAAAAGAACTTTTTAACCCTTATATTCCGGCTGGCTACATTTGCAGTCCGTAAAATTGTTTTCGAACAGTGACAGACTGCATTTATAGGTCATATTTGAATGTATCTAATAGTTAATAATTAAATAACTATGTTTTTAATTCGACAGCGATACGTTTCGCCTGACTGACGGACTGGTCTGATCGGTATGACAGTCATAGCTATTGCCACTCTGTCACGAAGGCCGTCTATAAAAGAAAATATATCAATACAGTAGAACGTCGTTTATCCGGACTAATTGGGACCGGAGGCGTTCTGGATACCGATTTTTCCGGATAATCAAACAGGCGCTAATTATTTTGGCTAAATGAGGTATAAATCGACGTTTTTTCCTCGGCTCATATATTGATTGTGAAATTACAAATTTTACTGCAAAAACAAGTATATATAGTATGTAGTACATTTACATGAAAAGGCTGACAGTAGGTACTGGAAAAATAATTAGAGATTTTTTTTTAACAAGATTATCTCGTATTTTTTGCGCTTCATCATTTCGGCTTGTCCGGATAATTGACGTTCCGGTTAACTGACGTCCGGATAAACGACGTTCTACTGTATTAGTATATCGGAGATGACCGTAGCTATCATTCTCTCTGTATACCAGTTATCCTGGCGAAACCGGTCGCCGTCGAAATAAAAACAATAAGCGGAAGTAGTTAGCGGAAGTAAAAATACATCGTTTTATTTCATTATTATTTAAAATGAACTTTCCATCAAGAGATTTCAATAAAATCATTAAATTAGTATAGTTCATTACTACTTAATTGTACGTAATATTGTGATGAATCGGAACTATGCGTCAGGGCTGTAAATGTAGTCAACTGCAGTTGGAGACAATTTTTTTTTACTGCAAATGAAGCCAGCCAGCACAGTGGAGGTTAAAGTTGCTCAAATAGCGCGCGGAGCTATTTGAGCACGTACGGGAGTCATTTCTCGCCGTCGCCCATTCTGTTGTGGGGCATTATCATTCATTAAATTTAATATATCATCCGCCTGAAGAATGTTTTGCGCGCCTTTTTTTTTTACATATGTACGACGACCGCCTACGAATAAATAGAAGCTCGTCAAAAACACCGCAGGATTTTCTATTTATTAACTTGGAAAATAAACGCGCCCGTCAAAAACTCCAAACGTTTTTCTATTAAATCCATTCACTATTTTGTTGGATTATTCCTATTTTATGATTGATTTGGCATTAAATAGAAAATTAATTTTTAAAGTTTTAATCCAAAGAAGTTCTTGGGGTGCCACTTGGGCCTTTCATGTGGTATTTTACCGTTGCTTTCCACATTCTTGGATATAACAGGTTATTCGAAACCAATTACTGTGTACATTTTTTTATCTATTGATTCTCATGACATGTGATAGGTTTTTTTATTTTTCACGTGAATTCCCCAGACTAAAGGCAGCCGTCGTAAAAAATACTTGAAAATTCAAGAATTTCCCAGTGGTCCGTGATTTGATTCCTCTTCATAGTGATGACCTGGGAAAAAATATCCAGTGTGATTTCCCCTTTCGTTTTCTGGAGAATTATCTGTTGGATTTGCCTTCCCTTACCTAGGTAAATTTAGTTTTACGGTGCTGGAAATTCGTCATTCGTCTCTATTTGTGATGATACTGATAGAAATGGGAGTGGTCATATTGCCACTTTTGTCGATTTTTCTATCGATTACTTTTCTTCGTGCACCTTACTTTATGATTTATTCACGTATTTACAAATACATATACAATTTTTATATTTTTCATGGTAACAATTCTGAGAATTTGTCTACAACAAGCCTCACTCGTTCCTCCACTTAGGCCTGTCTCCAGCCAGGTTTTCCATCTCTGTATAGCTGCCACAGCGCATATCTCTAATCACTTGGTCCACATAGGTGTCTCTTGCAGTTTCTGCCCTCAACCATTCCTTCCGCGGTAATAAATAGGCCGGGAAGCCTGATCATATGGCTCTTCTAGTTTGTTGGGCAATTCTTTTAAGAATTTATGTATACACATATTAATAAGCAATGCTTTCCGAAAGAATATTTTATTTCTAAAAAATATTTGACAAAATGTTACGTGGATTTGACCGAAAGTTATTCTTCACGTGAATATGCATTATTGCATAAAAGCCACCTGTTTCCGCCTAAATCACTACGTTTGTAGTCTCTCACGGTGTAAGGTTGCGGTATTTCTCGGCGAAACAGGTCGAGATTCGTCCAAGTCCAAAACGTGTTAATTCACAAGACAGATGCGTAGTTTGATCACATTACGTCTGAAGCACACTGCGGCGAAAACGAAGTGGGTGCGAATATCTAAATTCTGTATATCGTTTTTTTGTGAAAATCTCTCGACACGTACAAACTTGTTACGGACATCAAGCGAACTGATTTCGTCTGACTGAACTGAAAAGTTTTCACTTTCGTTCCGCGTGCTGTTTGCGATGGCTCATTTAGAAAATATGATATATGTACAGAGTTTCGGATCCGCTTCGCTTTCGCTACAGTGTGCTAAAGGTGTTAAAATGCTTTGAAATCGCGTGTTAACTTTTATTTTTGTATACAACAGGTCGTTTGAACCCAATTACTTGTATACTCGTACAATTTGTTTTTAGCTATTATTATATTGATTCTCGTGACATGTGATAAGTAGCTAATATATCGCCATTTTATTGTCACGTGAATTCTACACCAGACCAAAAATAGTGTGACAATCACACTGCCATCGCCAGGAATCGAACCCTGGACCTTCGGTATGGAAGTCAGAACTCTTACCACTCTGCCACGAAGGTCGAGAACTCCTTTTACCGTGTTGAATATACAACACACATTGGTTCTAATAACTTTAACTAACTAACCATCACACCGTTTCCCCGGAAGGGTAGGAAGAGAGGGTGGACCGTTACACTGTTCTATCCCGACATAGCTCTCGGGAATCATCTACATTCAAAAAACATGACACACACGCTCGTCGATTGTTCCGACTTCAGTAATTGATTAATTTGGCCTTCCTCGATTTCTTTATTCATCTATAATACTTGTATATATATTTTAATCATTCTTCCCTTATCCGTTTATTCCATATATCCAAACCATCTTATATCATACTTTAGTATAATATACGAGTATCTATAAATATAATAAATACGGATTAAAGATTTTTGGAATTCTTCCTTAATCCAAGGCATTGATTGAAATAATTTATTTTTACATAATAATTTCCTTTTGTCCACAGAAAAAAGAATTTATTTTCATTAAAAATCAGAGATAAATTTATAAGGATATTTTTTGCCACACACTGGTGGCGTATGAAGAATAAAGGATATACGACGGTCTCATTTATACGTCTCACTTTCGCTGATAATATTATATTCGTGAGTGCGAGGGGGACAAATTTTTACTCTTGTTCAATTAATTCAATTATTGCGTCCGTCGGTTTTAGACGCCTGTCGTGGGCGGACTTCATGCTTGATGATTTCTCAAACTTTTTGAGCTTTTATCGACATATTAAAGTTATTGCCTACTCGTATTATCAGGTTTGACTTCAACTGTTGTTATTGAAGCAACATTCTATCGATTTTAAATTCTCAAAGTGTGTAGTGAGTCGACATCACAGTTACGCGTGATTTTTTTCATTATTTAGTCACAAAAAAACGGTTTTAATATATTTTTATATTTATACGAGGAGAGAACAAAAACTGGCTTTTGCACCATGATAACGCCCCTGCTCACACATCGTTGCTTGTGCGCGAATATTTGGCCAAAAACAACACAGTAATGGTGCCGCAGCCACCGTATTCCCCAGACCGGGCCCCCTGTGACTTTTTCCTGTTTCCAAAACTGAAGAGGCCCATGAAAGGACGACGCTACGCCACGATTGAGGAGATAAAGACGGCATCGAAGGAGGAGCTGAACAAGATCACAAAAATGATTTTTTTAAGTGCTTCGAGGATTGGAAAAAACGTTGGCATAAATGTATTATATCCGAGGGGAATTACTTTGAAGGGGACAAAATAGATATTCATGAATAAATAAATACTTTTTGAAAAAATATAAAATTCGCGATACTTTTTGAACAGACCTCGTACATTAGATTTGCACTAATTTAAACTAAAACTAACTAACCATCACGCCGTCTCCCCGCCTTCTCTTGCTTCTTCAACACTCAAACATATTGTCATGCACGCACTTTGATATCTATACGTTGACTCATGTGGCCTACATTTAATATTTGATTGATTTGATCGTACCACGTTTTCTCGATCTTCCCTATTTCTTGTTTTGTTTACGTCATTGAGTTGACTTTCAATGTCTGCGTTTCACACCCATACAATAAAATAGACCACACATTGCATTTGATCATTCTCTGGCGGAGTTTTAAGTTTATGTTATCATTGCAGAAGAGTGATTTCATTTTATTAAACGTAGCTCTTGCTGCCTCAATTTTGCATTTTATCTCTACATCTGGGTCAATCAATATTTAAATAACTTTTTTAAATTATTTTTTCTCATCTCCTACATTTAACACTATCGTACCTGACATACAGTTTACCACATATTCGTCTTAAAATATTTCATTTCTACTGCATTTATTATATTTTCATCCTTATTTTGCCAGTTCAGTACACTTATTTGGAATATTAAAATTACGAATAAAGTATAGGTGTTTTAACAACAATACAGCATACCGCTGAAAAATGTATTTCAATTATTTATTCGCGTAATTGTGTAATATTCTGGCCAACAAAGATAGCCCGAGTAAACATGAGAAAATAACTATATATTTACCATACATTTTATCAAACATAGCATGGATAGCGAAATCACACAATAATTTCTTAAATACAACATTAAATGAGTGTTAAACTTATTTATGTAAATAATAAACAAAATAATGGTAAAAATGTAAGTGGAACCAGAAATAGGCACAACCAAATAAATCAAATATTGAATGCCGGGCATGTGAGGAGTCAGAGAAATCGACGCGCGTGCATGACACGATATATGAATGTTGAGAAGCGAGAGAAATATGTCGGGAAAGAAAAGCGTGGCAGTCCATTCATTCTGCCTACCCCTTCGGGGAGACGGTGTGATGGTTAGTTAATTAGTTAGTTTGTTATAAACAATAAAGTGGTAAATCCAAGAGAGTAGCAGTTTTTTTGTTAATCATTTCAACTGAAATCGGTTTATTTTCTCAAAAGATATTAAAAACAAAATTAAGGGACTTCTATTGAGAACAGGAAAAATATAATATGATATACTCGTATAATACCAGGAACGCATGATTCGACTTTACGAAGACAAGGTACTCTCTAAAGTCTTAAAAGTTTGATTGAATAATACTTCTTCTTCCTTATTATAGACCTATGTGGTCTGTTCTCCAGAGTGTTGCTCCTCCCGCGAGATAGACTCCCAGCCGTTATTCCATATTTTAGGATGTCTTCCACGAGCACAATCTGCACAATCTTATAATATCCTCAACCTCACATATCTCTCTTATTCAGTGTCTTGCCTGCTATCGTTTATTGAATAATACATCTGCTATTATGCCAAATAATATAAATGTTAATAATTTAATTGATTAATTATTGGGATTTTCAATGGTTTGATGAATAATCATTGAGCTTGGTATCCACGTAGCGAGGCTGCCTTGCGATGTAGGGCACGCGGAAAAGCCTCTCGATGTGGAGACGTGTTTGCCTCGCGATCCACGCGACCGGTGTGGATGCGAGCGTGCCTGGCGCGATCCAGCTCTGTGTGAACGGCTCACTCTCAACAACACGAGGCTGCTAGAGTCCTTCATTTTAGGGAGATTGTTTGAAACAGTGTGAGTGACAGTGCGTTTACAAAAAAACTTGACGTTGTTTTTATTTTATTTTTTATGAAAAGAAAAGGCAAAAAAATATTTAAATGGTGGTTCAAACATTGAAATAATCAAAAATGTTTTTTTTTTTAATAAAAATTCTATAAGCTCTAATTGTAATAATCAGAAAAATAAATTCCATTAAATTTTTAACGACGTTTATTGATTTTTCTTGGAAATACAATGAAGGATATGAATATTCATAATGATACGGTTCAATATAAAAATTTAAAGGACTTCGTTATTTTTTATTAAATTATTTTAAATATCTGGTGTCCCCGCTAATGATGTCTGGAAATTCCTATTTTTCTGGCAAATTGGTGTTGTTATTGGAATTCAAAAACAAAACCACAAAACAAACATATCATTTCGCCGTTAAAATTTATGTATTTTCCGAATTTCGAGATTGTAATAATTTTCTAATCACCGATTAATTTAGAAGATAATGCCGTACACTCCGCCTATTAAGACCCAGGAACCAATCCGATAGCGTTCTATAACCAATTTAGGAGGTTTCACTAACACTATTGCTTAGTGTAATACTCCCTGTAATAATTAATATACTCCCTGTAGTGAATAAACTATACATATAAACTGATGCCTCCCAAACTCAGCGTGGCTCATGGATGATGTTAGACTATCAGTTTTTATTTTTATATCTTATACTCATGTTTATGCTCAAATCAAGAAACATACACAGGAAAACCAAAATCATAATGTATAAAACAATCATCCGAACAGTAGTGACCTATGGGTGTGAGGCGTGGATAATGACAGCGAAATCCGCAGAGCGACTGGATACTTTTGAGAGAAGGGTGCTGCGCAGAATTCTGGGACCTGTGAATGACGGTGAAGGCTGGAGAGTGCGGCATAATGACGAGCTGTACTATATTTACAAAGCTCCCAGTCTCTCCACACAGGTCAGACTGAATGGACTGAGATGGGCCGGTCACGTGCAGAGGATGCCGCCATCGCGAACCCCAAAAAGATTGCTGGAATGGCACCCAGGTGGTAGAAGACCAATTGGACGACCAATGCTGCGATGGGAGGATGAAGTTAGGAGAGATGGGGCGAAGTTGTTACGAGTGTCAGATTGGAGGGTCGAAGCGGAGGACAGGAGGAGTTGGAGGCTAAGGCTCGATATGGGCTGTAGGGCCATCGAAGAAGAAGAAGAGGATACTCATGTACCATGTTTTGTAAGATTGGAACATAGAAGAGAAAGATAAATTTGATTAAATGTAGCCTGGGGGTCCCTCTTGCTTTTGTTGGAATGTTCCATTCGCTAGTTAACGGAAGTCCCGCATGGACGGAGGACAGGCCTAGGGATTGTATTGTATGAACGAAGCAGACGAAATGACGTCGATGTGTCCTATAACAGCTTCGGGTCAGTGGGTAACATTCTATGAGCACACCGCGAGGTTGCCGAACGTGGTCAACATGAGTAAAGTTGCGCAGCCTCGCGATGCAGTCTCTCAATCTGGATATCGAGCTAAATAAAATATTGTGTTTTCAATCATTTAGTAGTTATAATAATCATAGTTCATGGATTTACGGTGATAGAGTTTAGGAAAAATCTTGTTTTTTGTAGCTATTCTAGACTGTTATATAGTAGTTATCGTGTTTTAATTTTTTTCATTTTAAAGACAATAAATATTTGTTAAACTGTGTAAACTGATTCAATTACTCTCCGCCCAAACCCATCACAAATAAATATTTCGTTATGCTTTTGATTTAGAAGTACTATCAGTAAGTGTTTGCAAACGTTTGTCAACGTCTTTTTTTCGAATTCCAAATTTAAAATTCAATCATAAAATTAATATAAAAATGTGAGCCTACAATAATCGACCAGCAAACATGAAACAACCTCGCGCACGGTAAGGTAAGGCTTGGAGATATAATGCATAGGTATGTCTAATTTCTTATTTAAGGTTAACATTATGAATTCTATTTTTAAAATGCAAGTCCTGACGTCAAAATGCGTGACCTCTCGGCGCTCATTAAAGGGCTGTTATATGTATTATTATTTCATATCACAGCCAGCTTTGATGAGCGCTGCGGAGTCAGCTCCTTCACTTCTTGGCGAGAGAACATCGCGGATGCTGTTTCCTACTCTCTGAAGAAGATGCTCGAAGATGAAGAAACAATAACATAGCAAGTACCATATTAATAGATTTTTTTTAAATATATATTTAATTATTATACACACATTTGTATTTACATGATGGTGCAAAATGACATTTATAATATTTTTTTATAATCGCAGTAATAAATATCATTTCTAGATGTGAAGAAATATGAAAATATTATTTGCGTTATTGGCAAGGATAATGATAATATTTTTTTTCGTAATTGGGGATGAAAAATGAACAGTCCGGTGGTGTCAGGAGGGAGAATGTTTGCCTCTTGATCCAGGTGACATGGGTTCAAGCCAGAACACAACCAGATTCCTTCTTCATAATAACGAGCTATTTCTGCTCGGTTTGGAGACTGTAAAATCAATTCTTATATCATTGATTTAAATCATTGGTGTTAATAATTTTGCCCCAACCTGTACATACATTTGTTTGAATTTTATTTAGGCACTATTTATCTATAGCCTAATAAAAATCCCAAAATTCTCAAGTCTACCTTCTCTATTTAATGCAATGTTAATTTATTTATGTATAATATAATCTATATTTCGGTACTTATTTGGCAAAAGGTCCCAGATGCGTTTTTTGTGAAATTGAGTTAAATATACCATCAGTATTATTTTTCACACTTTATGTTTTGACAAAACGTTAGAGTTGTACTTTTTTTATTACATTTTTTTATGTACAATTGCATTCAACCCCTATTTTTTTTAAATATGTATATATATTTTGAATTAAGTTACTGATATATCTTGTAGATAACTTTATGCTACGTAAATTGACATTTGAAATAAACAATTTGGAATACAAATAACATTTTTATAAATAATCAAAATAATGTAAAAATCTTATTTTTGCTCTCCTGTAAAATTCCTTAAAAATCAGTTGGGACCTTTTGCCGCTAATAGGTACCGATTTCTTACTTAGTTCTCATACTTAGTATATGATATTATATTTCTTTTGAACATATTATGTATTTTGTGTGTTATACCATTATTACATATACTTGATAATTAACATTTTTACTAGATATGTCAATTTCAAGATTTTATTATTAAAACTTCAATAAACACGTGTGTTCGTGCATGTGATACTGCGACTCACTTGTATTGCTAGTTTACCTGTAACCTCCTGAATGGCGACGGTGTTGTGGTAGACTGCTCTCGTTAAAGTGGGTGTGAAATGTGACTTTAATTCATATCACAGCCAGCTTTGATGAGCTCAATCTTACACTATCCACGATAACGCGAAGCGTAGCAAGAAATATGGTACTACTTACTATCCAGCCCGTTTATTATTATGCGATGTTTCAATTATACCGCATAAGGCAATACAAATTGTTGGTTTTAAATTATGAATGCAAATTTTTAAATTTAGCGTTACAGATGATTGATGATTGGCGATTACACAATACAGAAGCTTGTAAAATTTTCGAAATTTAATGATCTCATTAATCCATTGATCTGTAGAAAATTTAAAATAAGAAGAAATGACTATATTAATTAGATTTTAAAACAAAATCATTTTATTTCGAATGATATTTATAAATGAATAATGACTTCTTATTCCTTAAGATTTATATAATAAAAAACAAACACGTACGGTTCTACTGATCAGGTATTATATTTCCTTAACTGTATAGTTTGGATTATTAATTGTTTTCTAATTTTTTTTTATGAATACAGCGAAATGATAAACTGTTTGGTTTTATCCACCCAGTGTACGTATAAAATATGTGTTTATAGTTTCTTTAAAATTGGGTATATTAAATAATAAATGTTTGTAAGATTGATTCCAATGTGGTTAAAATACACACAACATCCTTATTCAAAAGAAACAAACCTTTTGTGTTTTAAAAACAAACACGTGTAGTTTACTGTTTACCAATTAGCAGTCTTCGTATGTTTAATTTTGCAGTTCCTGTTTGATTTAACGTCTTAACCAATTGCACACCATGAAATAAACACATTTTTGTTTATAAAACAGTATTGCTTTTTATATCCAATAGTTAAAAAAAAACTATTATGACAATACAAATTATAAAAATTAAGCATTTAACTTGAGATAATTTCGCTATAGAATTTAGATAATCACCATTGAGATGAGCAGTTTAATGGTTTATGAGTTGATTCGACAAAGTGATGAACACAAATCCATATTTTTAAATATTTAGTGTTTATGTAGAAGCATAGACTAATTATACTAGAACTTGTGTTTGTATAATAATAATATGTATAATAATAATAAAAGTGTATTAACCAATAAGAATGTGATCACATTAGAACATCAAGCACAGATCGGGTCATTTGGATTTTGGAATATGTAATACCAAAGTGAAATTTCTTTACCCGGAAAAGGTTCTTAAAATGTTCACATGAAGCACTCACTTTGTGTTTAGGCATTTTAAATTTTTAGAAATAAAATAATAAAACACTTCGTATTTAACCACGGTATGGTTATTATATTAAGCGCTTGATGAGATTACTTGTACCCAAACTTCACCAGGACAAACCTTAGAACAGTTCTCATATCGCCCTGATGAAGCTTGAGTACAAGCGAAGCTAGTTGGCATCAAATATAATAACCATACTGTGCTTAAATAAAAAGTGTTTTATTATTTCGAATAAACCTTTCATTATGTAATTGATTTAATAAAATCAGTGTGTTTATGTATCAAGTGGAAATCAATTTTTGCCCTGATCTATACATATTTTAATAAAGCTTTTTTTTTTTTAAGTATATCTATCAACCCTTAGAATTTTAAATACTAAATTAATATAATATCAGTGTAATAAATAGTAGAGAAAGAGTTATAGTACACATCTGTAGATTGTCTATACAATACCTCTCTCACACCCAAATAATGAAGTAATTTTTTTTGCTAAATTAATTATGGATGCTAGTATTTCTCGCTGTTATTTTAAAGAAAATCCAACATATCAGCCAAAATGACATCTTTGTAAACCTTGAAAACATGGTTTGTTTTTCTCCTGAAAACATGATTTGTTTCTTTTCCTGAAAACAAACACATATTTATGGTATCTGTGATGAAAATTAATGATTATAAATAAAATACGCTTTGTAATACAAGTTACTTTTTTATTATTATATTTAACATTATGTTTGAATATTATGCTATGATACAGTTCAGATTTATTAAAAATTATAGTGATGTGATAATGTAAATAATTTATGATCTTAGACATCCAATGTTGTTTACTGCATAGTACGAGTAGTTCATGTTTTGTCATGGAAATGACATTATTTGTTTAAATTAAATAGGACACACTGCAATATGCTCTTTAACATACTGTAAACCAGCAAATATTTTATTTAGTGAGTGTAGATTATTTTATCCTTGTTAAATTTACAACCTTTTAACTCAGAGAGTTTCATACCTGGAGTAATAAAACTCACCAAACAATGTAATTTATATGCTTATGTATGTATCAGTCCGTACTAAATACCTGCACAGATGCCAGGGAACCATGACATCTTGTGGATTTTTATAATTTCAACATATTGCATGAGAATACGGATCCAAAAACATGAATGATGTAATAATTAAATAAAACGATGTTTTTTAACTACTTCCACTTTTGTCTTTATTTAGCTGTCTAAATAAAGACAAAAGTGGAAGTAGTTAAAAAACATCGTTTTATTTAATTATTATTTAAAATGAACTTCCATCAAGAGATTTCAGTCAAATCATTTGATGAATGATGTATATTCCATATTTTATAAAGTAATGATATTTATAATTATTATTAAATATTATGTTACCAGAGACACAAAAAAAAAAAGTATTATTGAGAAATATAACTTGTTTAGAGTTTAATTACAACTAGATGATCATATTATAATTATGTAATCCATGTTAATAATGTTGTCATGTTTTTGGAATAAAATAATTTTAATATCAATCACCTGTATTTTTATTTTTTCTCTCTCCAAACATAATTTTTTATGCGAGTCAAACAATTCAACAAATTCCCAAATTTATTTTAACAGTACCCACACAGTGGTGGACACTGAGTGACAATTGACCGTGAGTTCATTACTATTGTGACTGTTGCGTGCGTATGACGTGTGTACATTTCTTGCATTTATTTTATATTATTGGACATTTAATAGATGATAAAACAATATTTATAGGTAATTACAATCATTTACCTTGTAGCTTTTACTTTATATCCATTTAAAACACGTGTTTTTGACTGTATACTCAGTGTCCTACACTGCAGATAAAGGATAAATTTAGCACCAAAGCGTGTGTTAATTAACACCATGGTATTTGATTTTGAGGAATAAAATAAAGTTAACATTAAATTGAGTATTTAAATATTAGAGCTACTTATAGATTGGATGAGATAAATGAGTCGCTTACAAAGTGTTATGGCTAGATGGCATAAACGCTGGTGCGAAAATGAACGATATATCTATCAGCTGTTTGCTATTTGCAGATGACGCTGTTTTGATCGCTGACAGCATGAATGGCCTACAAGTCCTAGTCTAGTATCAAGAATGTAATAAGTATGCAATAAATGTGACCTTGTGATGAACGTGTCAAAGTCTAAAGCGATGGTATTTGAAAAGGAAGAAAGTATGAAGGATTGCGAATGGTGAAAAAATAAGAGAAAGTTACCATATTTATTTATCTGGGAAGCATGTTTACAAGAGATGGAAAAATTAAGCAAAGGGTTAGAGCTGGAAACAAAATAAATGGTGCACTCAAAGTCATTACCGCAAAAAGAAACATATTGACTGAAGTAAAGATGTGAAGAAGTGAAATTTGGAGTTGGCAGAAGAAGGATGAAAGTAGGATAAATGCCGTAGAAATGAGGTCACTAAGAAGAATATGATGAAAAACAATGTATGATAGAATACTAGATAATGAAGTAAGAAAGGAATGTAAGGCAGAAGAATGTGATAAATAAAATTAAGAAAGGGTCACTAAGATGGTTTGGACATATGGAACGAATGGATGAGGGTCGAATGGTTAAAAATATATATACAAATAGTGTGAATAGAAAAATAAGTCGAGGAAGGCCAAGGAAGGCATGGCATGACTAAATTAATTACTGAAAGGTGACCATGTTCAAAATAGGAACAATCGACAATCGTGCATGTCACGTTGTGTGAATGTAGAAGAGGCATGAGAGTTATGTCAGGATAAAATAATTTGGCGATCCATCCTCTCTGCCTACCCCTCCGGAGAAACGGCGTGATGGCTAGTTAGAAAGTTAGTTTACAAAGTGTTAATTGGTTTAATTACCAGTTGGGATCTACTTCATATTATATGTATATAAGTCTTACTGATTAAAATCTTCTTCACATTCAGTAAAACAGTTAGCAGTAAAGATGTAAATTTCAAATATGATTTAAATTAGTTAGATTGATGGATCTGTCATTCTTTAGATAACTGTTATAGTGTATTTGTAAGAAACAAAAAATACACAGATAATCCATTGTTTTGGCGGAAAAACTTTAATACATTACTAACTCTTTCATCTAAAACTGTTATTAAATTATATCCTATTTTTATTTATAAAATTGTTAGGACAGCTGTTTGGCCAACTAATGCTGGCAATATTAGGTGTTACAATCAACTAAGTTTGCAACTAGAAAGACTTGATTTATATAGGGTGCAAAACTCATCAGTATGATTATTTGCTGCTATAATTAAACACACGAAAAAACTAATAACAATGTTAAGGGCATCTACAAACAAATTGTAGTTGTAAGTTTAGTTGATTTTAACATCTAACAATGCCAGCATCTATTTACGAAACATTTATCGTGACAATTTCATAAAAATAAAATAAATAAATAAAACACTGTGATTTAAAATAAAACTGTGTTTTAAATTAAACAGTTATAAAGAGTACACTGAAATATCCTCATACCTGCATAGATGAAGACTTATTATAAATATCACGAATCTTATTACTTGGAGAAGACCGACCGACATTTATATAACTTGTTGGAATCCTTTTGATCCAGTGTTAAGAAACTGTACTAAGTTTATCATTTGGAAAAATTGATCAATTAATGCAAAACATTTGTTGGTTAACTAACTATAAGAGGATTTTATCGAAATTGTGAACTTAGCCATAACGAAAAGTTTAAAGAAATATACAAAGAGATTATTTGATTATTTTATTAAATAATTTATTATGGATGAACCAAAAGCATTATTTCTGTAAAATATTCCATCTTAAAATTCAATAAATAAAAATACTTGTATCTAGATTCTAGATTCAATTACAGTTCAGAAAGTTAAATTAAAATAAAATAAAAATATTACCGAAATTGTTTATGTTCCATATATTTTACCATTAAATTAAATACAAAAATTTACAATTTATTTACAATTTTTTTCACCTACTAAAAATTATAACACCTTAAAAGATATTGCTAGTTAAACGTTATTTTTTAAAAATAAAGGCGCTTATTCAGATTCTGCTTGCACTAAATTTAGAAAAAACATTCAAGACTTTTAATTTATATTTAAGATTAACATTAGAGATTCTATAGCATTTGAATATTTTCTACAATCCCCAACCAAGCTAAAAAAAAACTGCTCGTTAAAGGAGGACCCAGGTCGTGCCCAGGATTAAACCAACGTCTCCTGAATTAGGAGTCAAGCGTTATGTCCCCTAGACCACCACCCAGATAAACTATTAATTTTCTTAAATTCATTAAATCTAAACTACTTTTTTTTTTATAATACTTAGTTCTAATTCATATAAACAAATAACATATTTTAGAATCCATTATTACGAATCTAAACAGCAATAGCTTGCCCCAATCTAAATCCCCATTTATACATAATATTATAATAACTTTACAGAAGAGTTATCTGCTTAATTGGGTTTGAAGAGATTTCTATAACAGCAAAGCTTTTTGTTTTTCCTTTTAAATATATTATTTGTCAAGGAAAATAGACAATGAAAAATTTATACGATATGTTTAAAGATGGTATCATTATCATTGTCATTTTGAAAAAGATGTAGAGTTTAACAGTTTAAAAGGTTAATTAATTTAAACTGTCCATGCATGGTATTATGATAAAACCAAAATATAAAAATAAGTTAATGCTAAATTTAGGAAAATTGAACCTGAATAACACTCAATCTAACTCTTACAACTTCTTACATATATTCCCTAACAATAATGTAATTAACATTTCATTTAAAAAAAAAACTACTCTTTACTTATAAAATAAATAATGCATATGTAAAATAAATATAATTGAATGTGCACCTTATTGATTTATATCATCACTATATCAACAAATGTATTTTATACGGTTGATATTGTATTCGAAAGTTTGTAACTAATTAATTTCTAATAGTTTCACTTCTACATCAAAAGAAATGTAAACTATACAACTATCTACAACCCAGTCTTAGACTTGAACAATAATTTACTTTAATTTGACTTATTTTAAAATCCATAATGTCATTTGAGATTAATAATGAAATAATAAATCACTAGTTTTCTAGAAACAAAACATTTAACGATTGACTCGATCTTCGCAGGCAAATAAGATTCTTCCGCCCTGCGATATTTCAACAAAATTGTTAATCCAACACAATTTCAAAAATCACATTTTTATTTTAAATTTACATTCAAGAATCATTCTTAATATCGATTATGATAATCTTGAAGATGATTTACAAAATAAAATAATAATAAAAATAATAACAAATTGTTAATAATTACAAAAAAGAACATAATAATAGAACATTTTATAAAAATCTGTGGTTTTCCGCCCTTGAGGTGATTACATCACGAAAACAACGGTTAATAATTAGCATATTATTATTATCATGAAATAATTTACCATAACCAATAGTTTTTTGGCATGTCCTGTAAAATTTTACAGAAGACATAGTTGAAAGAGTTACTAGAGTTATCTAAAAGTAATATAAATACGTTAATTTGTGATGGATATTGTTATTGTTCAAAAACTTTGTGATTTATCAGTTTTTCTATAAATGTGGTTGAAGTCAATCATTCCGATTTCTTAAAGCTGAAGTCACAGACAAGAGAAAAGTGATCAGATGGATAATGATAGGAAGGCACCTTTCCCTCGCCAACATCCTCAGGGGTAGGCACACACAGGATGCCATTGACACGCAGGTGGCGCCTGGAATAGAATATGTAGTCGATGGTGTGGCACACTTCCCCTTCCTCACGCACCTTCCACGTTGTATAAGGCACCTCATGAGCCGCCCATTCCTCAGGATCTGGATTGCTGCTACCCTCAATCTCTGGCATCATGAAGTTGGCGTATGCTGAACCCAAGTCTGCTCAAAACAAACACTTCAATGTTAATTACTATATTAGTGCTAATAAAATTGATTCCCTGAATAGACTAGGAAAAATGATCTACTCAAATATGATTTTTTTTGCAATTGAATGTTTTCTTCAATTCACAAATTAAACTGAAAAAATCATTCTCTTATCGCAAACAACATCTAATATTATCGTGACAAATTTAAGATCATAAACAAATAAAAATACATAAAGGATATTTATGCAAAACAATACAAATTAATCGCAAAGAAAAAACAGTTTCAAAACAAAACACTCCAGTTTCAGTAATTGAAAATATTTATATGTCTTGAACAATGATGTATAACTCCATGTTAAATATAAATTAAAATGTCTGTTTTCTAAGAATTTTATATTATTTTATGAATATTACATGTTTCACCTTGCTACGGCACATTTGATAATGTCTTAACAAGCCGAAACATGTCATTCCCATACAATATAATAAAATTTATAGAAACAGACGTCTTTATTACTATCAAAAAAGAATAGTTGAAAACAAGTTTATAATTTACTAATACTTTTAACTTTATAGTGTCACAATAAAGTACACAATAAAGTACACAATTTATAATCAGTTTTATTTCAACCAAAGATCACTCTTACTGCAGACCTATTTTGATAACCTATGTATCTTTAAGAAGATCCCTGAAGGAACTAAATAATAATTGCTCTAGTGATTGCTGTAATAATATATATCGATAATGGTAAATTTAGTAGACAGTAAAAGCGATCGGTAATTAAAATATCATTAAACTTGTTGTCATGTAAAATCACTTCTATATTTTCTTCCAGACTCGCTTTCACTTTGTGTTGTGAATTCATATTTGAATAATATTGCTAGGCGCTTTGTATTGACACATGAGTTTATTGATTTTTAAACAAACTTTATGTAAATTCAATATGAACAATCATTTTTAGGTGACATAAAATTCTCAATATATTATATATATATTGTTACTTTAAAACATAAATATTTAAAAACTGAAGGGGAGTGGGATGGTTATGCCAAAACAATTCAAGATATTGTTTGTTTGTTTTATAAACAAAATAAAGTAATCAATAGTTTTTTTAACATGCACAAATGAATAATAAGGATCAGAAATAATCATTAGTGCACTAACTACAAGTTTTTAAATAATTAGCTATAATTAACAACAAAAAAATTAAATAAACAATCAAAATATAACCATTTTCATCAAGAATTTCAACTCTCTGTGAAATCAATTCACGGGTTAAGTGTGAATAACAAAATTTAATAAAATATTATTACATAGATATATAAAAACTGCACAAATAAAGGGTTAATTTTCGCATAAAATTTACATAATTGTTTTTTATCAGAAATCTCGCAATAAACAAATAATGAATTACAAATTATACAATTTATAAACAGTTAAAAAATTAAATATAACAAAAACAACAAACCATTATGCCATTTCTCCGAATGGGTAAGCAGAGAGAATGGACTGCCACACTACTCTATCCTGACACACCTCTCTAGCTTCTTCCACAACTTATGTTTCATACAGCGAGACACGCACGTCGATATGGCTGACCTTTAAAATTTGATTGATTTGGTCATGCCATGTTTCCTTCGGTCTGCATCGACTCCATACTCCATTCACATAGTTAACGCATACTTTCTTAACCATCCATTCTTCATTAGCGTGTTCCATGTGACCAAACCAACGCATTGAACCTTTCTTAATTTTGTTCACAATACTTTCTTCCGCTCTAAATTCCTTGCCAATATCAACATTTGAAACTCTGTCGTACATTATTTTAGCACACATACGTCTAAGGGATCTCATCTCTACTGCATTTATTCTGCTATCATCCTTCTTCTGCCAGTTCCATACTTTGCTTCCATACATGCTCACCTATTGATAAGGGTAATATTAATCAACATGTTAGCAAGCAGGCACAAAACCTATAATTAACTCTTGACTATGCCCTTATTAATTCTGCCTTCAATTGAAACCATTCCAGACACAGAAAAGACGCGTATAATCTGAACCACGGATTGGAAAAAGAGAAAAAAACTGTATATTAACATGTATCGTGTAGCTTCGGTGGCATCTTTAGGGTGAATTATGAAGTACACTATTTTTTTCAATTACTTTGCACCCTTTATACAGTTATTGGGATAACAGGATAACACCAATTGGGATCAAAAACTCATTTTTAACTTTACTCTGCACCTTCCTATTGATCAGCCCTCAATTTATATTGTTGAATTGTAAAGCTGGCAACCCGTAATTAATAACTGAAGATTTTACTTGGCAATGCTATAATATTACTAATGTCTATCTTATTAAAGAGGTTACTTCAGTCTGTAATGCCAAATTTGTGCTATGAAGGCGTCACACAACAAAGAAAAACGTGTCAGTCGCAGGTTTTTCATATAAAAATAATGCATACTAACGCTGATAGGAACTAACAAAAATTTTGATCAATATTTTCAAAAATGCATACATCAAAACGCTTGCAAAAGTAAAGTTTTAAGATTGTATGGCAGATAAGTACCCAGGTTCTTGTTGCTGAGAACAGTCTTATAGACTGGTTCTGAGGGCTCAGCGTTGAAATCTCCGCAGATGATTACAGGTCTTCGCCCGCTCCGTGCGCTGATGAACTCCAGCAAGTCCTTGCCCTGCTCATTACGAAGCTTGGAAAGAAGAGCACCATTTCTCGCCTTCAGGTGTGTGGTAGCCACACAGATTTCTTGTTGTGTCTGCAGTGATCGCAATAGAAGCAGTACAGCCACCTACAAACAGTAGATTAAAAATTATTATTATTATTTTAATGTAAGTAATGAAAACTAGATGCACAATTTTGATTTGGATCCACGGAAATGAAACTAAAACAATACAAAACAAGTATTTAAGTGAAAGAGGCATAGGTACCTGATTACTCTGAACTTTCCAGACCTCTAATATTTTTGAATCTTCTGCGATACACTCAAATTTGTCTTTCTTATAGAATATAGCACAACCATCTGGTCCGTTGTTACCCTCAATGTAGACACAAGGTGAGTCGGGCTTTGGGTAAAATACCCCGGCATATCCCTGTGTGGCCAGCAGTTTCTGGATGAATTCAAAGTGATCCACTTCCTATAAACAGAGATTTTACAATTTAGTTAATAAGATTACGGTGGTACAGTAGACGTTCTCTTAACCGGCGCCGCTTTAACCGTCACACCGCTTTAACCGGCCTCTTCTAGGAAGTCTAGGAGACAAGTTGCAACTTGAACGTCTGCCGGCGCCACGACTGTGAGTCAGTGGTTAGCCACGACGAAGGAAAAGAGGCTCTACAGGTGGCGGCGATGTGCATTCAGCAGCAGAAGGATTCTACTGCAGTAGATGTAATGTTCATAAAGAAATGGCGTGACTACGCTTTTAAAAAGTCGATTCAACACAAGAAGCAGCAGAAAATAACAGAATTTTTTAATCCATTTTGACCACTTTTAAATTTTTTTTTGGAGTGATGTGGCTTTTTCTTGTACATATTTTTTACAGTTTGTGAAATGTTTATTTTTAATGTTTGAGTTTCTAATACAGAATAAAAGTTCTGTTTTCTTAATGTTTTGAAAAAAATGTGTTTTTTTTTCTTCCTTGCAAAAGTGTTTTTTAAATGTGTTTTTCACTACCTTCTCTTTAACCGGGTTTTTCGTTATCCGGCCCTGGGTCGGTCCCGTCAAGGCCGGTTAAGAGAGTGTCTACTGTACTATAATTTTCAACCAAAGAGTTTATAAATAAAAAAAACTAAAGGGTTACTGTAACAGTAAATTTATTATTTAATTAACTATTGAGAATTTCGAGCAACTGAAAAGAATTTTGATAGAATTTGATATCTGATCCTAACGGGGGTTGATATAGGTTATTTCTTAGTGACATGAACATTTATGAAGCCTTTAGTATCTTAACACACATCAGAGTCATAAGACTCCTCAGAGTGAGATGGGCTGGGCACCTGCTAAGAATGCCAAATGTACGAGTGCCTTAGAAAATAATGAATAGAAGAAGTATCCAGGGGGTAGAAGAAGAGTTGGAAGGCCCAGGCTGAGATGAGGAAAGATGCGGCACAGCTCCTACAAATTACAAATTGGAAGACGGGGACACAGGACAGGAGGAGTTGGAGGCTCGATTTGGACTGTAGCGCCATGAACTGTAAGACATGAACTGGTCGTCATTAATTTTAATATTCTCAGAATCCTTTTTTCTTCTCAGTAATTTTTTTAAATCTAGGGTTAAAAAATATTTAGATGAATTGTAAACTACAAACTTGTAAACAGATGACATCTGCATTGTGTTGGATGATCTCTTCCATTAAATGAAACTTGCGGAAGTCCCAGGTCAGAGCGTTCTCAGGACATAGAACGAAATTATCGTTGGTCTGGCCAAGAGCTAGAATAAACGTGATAAAACATTTTATATTAATAAATACCAAAAAGAACATCTAAAACTTAACACTAGCGCCATCTTTACGCAAAATAACCAAAACGCAATTAGATCAAAACTTTCCATGCATACACATAGATGTCTTAAACAATGTCGTAAGACTGTTGATTTTTATTGTATCTAATTTAATAATCATATTGGCTTAAGAATGAAGTGATATGAAATAAACATTTGATTGTATTGACAAAAATGTAAGTTTTCCAAGAAATTTTATTATATATTATGAAAGTGAAATCTTTCCTCTTGCTGGGGCATTATCCATCAAACATTTGAAAATGCCTTAGCAAGGTAGGAAGAGCAATCAGTTCAAACTTGTTACGTCAATATTTAATATGGAGTTTTACATCATTGTTCAAGAAACAACAAATATACATGTGATGTTATCGCAAAAAAATATATAGAGTGCCAAAATAATACAACATAATAAATTTCTAATTGTGTTTGTGGATTTTAAATATTCAAGATAAATTTCTATCAAAATCATGTAAACGCAACACCTTAAGGAGCTCCATTGGCTGAAATGTCCAGAAAGAACACAATACCAACTCTATTGCACGGTCTTTAAGGAGTTGCTTGGAAAAGCACCAGTTTATACATCAGAACTGCATCACCAAGAGCCTGAATGCGAGACCGTCTACATTGTGATCACCATAGATAGTCTTCTGTAATGGGTAGATTGTCTGTGCTGAAACGCTGTCCTTTCAAATTATTTGTTAACTGAGCCTTTCTGGTAGCTGGCCCTTCAGCCTGGAACAATCTTTCTGCAGACCTTAAGAACCTCTCAGAGTTTAGATCGAGACTCAAAACCTTTTTGAATTGTCCCATGGCTCAAAACTATACTAAATATCTATAATTTTAACCAGTTCCTAACTCTCAAACTAAATATGTATAATTTTAACCAGTTCATAAAATGGAGCATTATCTAGAGCGTCCTTGGGACGGTTTATTCATAAAAATGACACTCTATAAATCATCCAATTTATTATTATTATTATTATTACTGTGGTTGATGGATAGATAGGCACATCTTGCAAAAGTTTTCTTGATATGGAAGTTTTCCTTTGAAAACTGATATTCTTGAACTTATAACATTTGATTCATAACCCTGTTTCAACATGTATGGCGAATGTGTTTTGAGATATTTCTATAACATTTGAATAAAGGAGTTTCAGAAGTTTAATACACTACCCTCTCGCCATTCCGTTTAGATTGGATAATCGGGATCCTATTGTTGCAATGACCCATAGCATACAGGACACGAGTAAATTGATTAATGGTTCTATTTGGCCAGTCCATAGAATCTATCAATGGAGTGCATTGGACAATGCTATGCACCAAAGGTGAAGCTCATCTTCAGTAGATAATGTTTGATTTCTGCTGTATGGTTTAACGGATGTTCATTCACTGCCGCATATGCGAGGGAATGCAATTTATAAACTTACAGGTACACAATCAATCAAATGAGATACAGCTAAAGACACTATTGTAACTCACTTTGTGAAAGAATATTCCACTGGAACACGCGAAGGTTGCTTGAATTTTCACTTGATTTTTCTGGAAAAAAAAAATCTTAAATAAATTTATTTTGCGTATTTAAATTTTCTTTAATTTCTGAATGTCAAGTACGAGTATGTCGTATACTAGCAACATTAACAAAACTCACTAAATCATATTAAGCAAAATTATGTGATATGACTACAAAATGTACATAAAAAATGTTTTTATCTAATTATACACAACAGAATAAATTTTATTAACGACCTTTAAGATTTGATTTTTTTATAAAAGAATACAACCAAAATTTGATAAGTTGTGTTCCTAATCATCAGTCCAAGACGTGTTAAATGTTTATTTAATACATCAGAGATATGAAAGCTTAATCAAGTTGCTAGCTAGTAGTGTTCCTAAAAATATTTCAAGAAAAGTGTAAAAAAAATATATTCCTAAAGTAGTCGAGAATCAAATTTCTTTATTTAAAAAAAAATATTGATTGTCTGCTACTACTGTTATAATGCTTCTAAATATTTAAAACGAAGTCTTCAAATATGAATAAAGAAAGGTGATATTAAAATACACCGCTGTTGTGGCGGGAAGAGTTTGCGGGTCACCTAAGGTCACCGCACGATATCACAATCATTTCTACTGGACCACGTGAAAACATTCGTACTATGAAGTAATTTAGACATAATTGTATTTCGTAATCAAAGAAAACTTTGAACCAAACATCACATCAATCCTGAAGATTTTATAATTGTGTTGAAATTAAAAAAATAATAATAATGGACAAAATGGAGACAAGACCAAGCTTATCGAATGAAAAAAATTTCACGATTATGTAATTAGGTGGTGATGATGAATCCGAAATATAGTAAATTATAAAAAATTATTCCCATTTTTAATGGCAAGAAATAATTTATACAGCAATATGTTCATATCATCATAGCAGTATTATTGAGGTTAATTCTGCTTTAACCCTAATATTGCAGCTGGCTACATTTGAAGTTCTAAAAAAAAATTGTTCCCAATTGCGGCAGACTACATAAACCTTTTTACTTTAGTTCCTTACTACTAATTTGTACATTACGATGAACTGGGCATATCTGTCTGAGCTGCAAATGTAGATAGCCATAGTTTGAGATCATTTTTTTATACTGCAAATGAAGCTAGTCAAGCAATAGGGGTTAACCACGATGCTTAATAACTTGCAATCGAACTATTTCTATTTAATGCAATAAAATTACAAAATAAATTACAATTATAATTATTGACTGTAGGTAATTCCTAACCTGAAAGTGACATACACTTCAAGTGCTCCGATATAGGAGACTCTCGTAGCTGAAACGGCCTCTGTAGAAGTTGAAAAGAGTTCACTTTCTCCCGGGAGCAGAAGTCCATCAGTTCCCCACGTGACATGCGGGGTGGCACAATGAGGTTCTTGTCCTGGTGGTCATCGTTAAGGATCTTTGGAGCAGAATTGAAGCTCCCCATCCTAAAAATATTAAAATGATAAAAGTTAATATGGGAATAAATAATATACTATAGAAAAAAGGTAATGACGAAAATTCTAGAGGGATCCATAACAGAATTTGAAAGAAAGATCAAAACAGTATAAGGCCCTGTGAGAGAATCTGAGAGAGCCCTGGTGTCATGGATACAATAGGGAGCTATGCAACATATATGTGATCAGTTCCATCAAGGTAGGACACTTTAGATGGGTTGGTCACATAATAAGAATGAATAACCCCCCTACAAAACGCCTCATTCTCTCCACACCACAAAGACGCATACACATTACAAACTGGAGAACAAAAGCAGCAGACAGATAAGAATGGAAGAGACTTCTGGATTCAGCCATGGCCTACCCTGGGTTGTCGTGCTTCTGATGATGATAATGATAGAATAAAGGTATTGGCATGCATAGCATTTGAATACATATAAATACAACAAATTACATAAGATGTAAGTGTTCATATCAATAATGAAAACAAAAAAAATTATACAAAATTTCTTTATTATTATATATTAAGTGTGCTTCCACTCGTATTTATTTAACGGTTTTGGCAACTTGCGGCCACCTTCTCGTATTCTTTCTTTCTCGTCTGATCATATCAAATCTCTTCTCATTCTCATCTGATTATATCAAAATTTCATCATAACATCTTTGTTCTTTCAGTATTTTTTTTACTTATATCAGAGATGAATTTTTAAAGTAATGCAAGAAATCAGAACAATTGGCATGCAAGATAAACAGGCTGTTGTATGTGGTAAGAAACGAGAGACATCATTGAATGACATTCTTATTCCTATCCCTAAAAGAAATATCATAATTGTTAATTTTAAATAATTTACATCTAGGTATGACAGTTTCTTGGCTGATACATAATTATTTTATTTATAAAGTACCTTTTATTTAACTGCAGATGTGAACCGAAAAGGGAATATAAACCAGGAGGAGGTGCTATTGATAAGTTTGAGAGTTCTAACAGGTGCATTGAGGTTTATTTACAGAGTATGAAATAATTTATTGAAAGGAATAATTCAAAGAAAGATTTTATAATATCAAGTATACAATTTTATTTACTAAAATTCCAAGTGTTATTATTTAAACTAGAATACGGTAATTTTATTTTCATTTCAATTAATGTCCTTAATATTTATATAAATAAAATATACTTGCAATCAATAAAACACGATTACTCAAAAAATATAAGAAAGTATTTAATTAATTATTATTTTAAAAAAAGGATAAAAAAAATCTAAATATGTAATATAATAAAAATTAAGATAGGTAAAAAATAAATTAATCACAAATGAGTTTAAAAAAATCGCAATAATTGAAATAAAAACGGGTGTCTTCTAGAAGTTTTATTAACTAACTAACTAATCATCACGCCGTCTCCCCGAAAGGGTAGGCAGAAAGAATAGACTGCCACACTTTAACCGATGCGACACTACATCCTTCTCTTTTCGCCCCCGCGAGAGACGCGGTGTGATGGGTTGCGAACCTCATCGCCACCAATAGGCATCTCCCGCAATTTTATTATATTTTTAATTAATGTTTTACAATGCGAAATATGTCATTATATATGTAATAAAACTAGAAAATATACGTTTTCATTAATATTTAACTTGAAGTTCTAGACCATTGTTAAAAAACATTAAATCTTCATTTTTGAATCGTCCATTCTTCGGGAAATAAATAGAAAGCAGTATAAAAATGAATTATGGAATTGATTGCAACGAACTATTAACAAATATAATTTAGGACTACGGAATTTATCTACACACAGAAATATTCGACTTACATTTGTAAATTCTTGATTACAATATTAGTCATCTCCTATTAGGACTTACGATGTTATCAGTGAAAAGCAATCTTTAGGAAAAAAAACTTATCTTGAAAAGTATGGTTCTTCAAGACTCGTGGTTTATTTAAATTAGAATTTTCACATAAAAATAAACAATGTAATATTTTCTTACCGTGACTATGTTAATATACGATAGCGAGAGTAAATAAAGAAATTTTAAAATTATATTACAACTCGGGATAGTAACAAGACCTGATGGGACAATTTTTCAGTATTTATCTAAACCTATATAAATAAAACACAAGTAACAAGTTTTTACGTATGAAAACATATTTAAGTTCGTTTCCAAAAGCGCAAGAATATCGGAACGACGATTGTTTACATCATAAATATAAAAAGTACCTTTGAAAAGTAGTCAATCGGTGAGCCTTATTTTGCGCCATCGTGATCAGCGGATTATTGCGAAGTCGGAGGAATAAGTGCACTGCTGCAAGACACGAAGCCCGAGAGACGACGGGAGAGAGAATAATACAGGAGCGACTCCTGTCCCGGTAGTAACCGAGGGAGGCGGGCAGGCACGGCGGTCTAGGAAGAGTAGGAGGGCTGGCCGGGAGATATAGCCAGATAAGCCGCTCACAATGCTTCAGTCGCGTCTGTTCTCGGTCCACGTGCGACCTCCAGAACATAACACCTATTGTCCGCTGTTGTCGCTCACATAATACCGTGAATATTTGGTAAATAAGACACTAGTACATTCCGGGTCGGTGCGCGGTTCACGCGGGTAAAACAGAAACTGCGTATCATCGCGAAAAATATTTCGTTCAAATTAGTAAAATTATTTACACATGTAATTACGCGAACCCCACATTATAAAATAACTCAATTACCCGCAAGAAATAAATCTTATCTAATGTTGATAAAGACAAAAAAGATACGCCAACAGTAATATTATATACAATGATTGCTGACCTTATCAAAACGCGGTAACGCGTGGCAACTTTAGTTTACGCGGATATAGAAGTTGATGAGGGCGGAGTAGCAAGCATCGCGGAAGCTGCGATAATGAGATCCTGGGGAGGATGATTGAACCATGGTGCAGCCGGACACCCGATTAAACTCACGTTTGGTATTATTAAAACGTTTCAGAATGAAAAAAAAAGTTTTTTTAGTAAAATGCAGAATTGAAGTTGCACGAGCTGCATTTAATAAAATGAGAACGTTCTTTTGCAACGATAATCTTAACTTGAAAATCCGACAAATAATGATTAAATGTTATATATGGTCTGTTCTACTATATGGTTGCGAAACCTGGACACTGAAAGTGAATGTAATGAACCGGTTGGAAGCGTTCGAGATGTGGATATACCGCAGAATGCTCCGTATACCGTGAACCGATAGGGTCAGTAATGCAGACGTACTACAGAGAGCCAGAGCCAATAGAGAGCTGTTGTCGAGTGTGAAAATAAAAAGGTCTCATATTTGGGTCATGTGCTAAGGGGAGAAAAATACCACCTCCTTCGACTGATATTAATGGGTAGAGTGGAGGAACGTCAGGGAGTTGGTAGAAGGCAGCTGTCCTGGCTGCGGAACATCAAAGAGTGGACAGGAATAACAAGAGTTCAGAACCTGTTCCAAGTGGCGCAGGATAGAGATGCCTTTGCTGCAGTGATTGCCAACGTTGGGGGGACCTGACACGGCACCGAAAAAAGATGCAAAGTGTATAGGTTTTGTTTATTCAATATAAAAAATATTTACTTGTAAATATGTATTTAAACCACTTTTTTTACAAAAACCAATCGTTTTGTATTGTTAATTTATATCTAAATACAGTGTACGAGTACATATTTAAAAAAAAAGTTCTTTGATTAATTTTAAACATATTTTTATATAGTATAACGGACTTTCGGCTTTAACGGACACTCCCCCCCCCCCCCAATGAGTCCGTTATATCGAGGTTTTACTGTACGCTTAAATGGTTCTATACATATTTCAGTTCTTTAAACATGGGAACGATTTGGCTTACGCTGTAATAGTGTAAAGATTTATCAACAGAACAATAAAAAAAGTGGGGGAAAAAGTGTTTTAATTCAGAACACTAATAACTAGAGAAGTCAACTTCTTTGGATATGAGAATAGCTATGCGTGAAACTCAAATATATAGGTAATTTAAGATATCTCCGGACAGCGCAGGATAGGGAAGAGTTTACCAGAGTGATCGCCAACGTCGGGGGGACCTGACAGGGCACTTTAAGAAGAAGATATCTACTTTAGGCATTAATTATTTCCACATTAACGATTAACCAAAATTTTGAAAATGCTGAACAACTTAATTGGGAATTAATACATATTTCGGTACTTATTTGGCAAAAAGTCCTAAATGCATACTTACCTATACGAGTATACATTTGAGACCTTTTGCTAAGTAAGTACCGATATAAACGTTGCATGTAGTTTTCTTCTGCCAGATCACGAAATCACTTTATTTTTATACAATGTATCACGTAGACTTAATATGCTAGTTATTTTTTATCTCAAAGGCACCTAATATTAATCGCGTATTTTGCAAAAAATTCAAAGATAAAAACCCCCGCAGCAAGGGATTACCAGGAAGGCCGCCGAATAGATGGAGGGATGGCTGGACATCATCGTTCCAGGACAGCTCACCGTCATAAACCGGTCATACGACCTAAACTAAAAAGTATGAGCTCTGACTGCCATACCGAAGGTCCCGAGTTCGATACCCGGCGATGGAAGTGTGATTGTCACACTGACTTTGATCTGGTGTAGAATTCACGTAAAATTGTAATTGTAAACAGTAATTGTGTTCAAACGACCTTCAACAAGTAATTTATTTATGTAAGCAACTAATAATTTCGGGTTATCTAATTTTATTAGTGAGCACAATATTCATGAAATGTGCTTTCCGTAAAAATTATACTATTTTATATCATACACGTATTACAAATTAAAAGTAAATGCAGCCCCCACACACACACACGATGGTCTGATGATATAAGATGAATTGCTGATGACTGAATGAAGTAAACGCATGACGAGAATGTATGGAGTATGGGGGAGGCCTATGTTCAGCAGTGAACAGATCGGCTGTATAAGAAAAATATATATACCTACATATAATCTGAAAACTCAACAGGTTTTTGTGCGTAATTACCATCCAAAGTCTGAAATGAGCAAGTATCCATTTTTTTATTATAAATGTGACATTTCTTAGTTCCGGTATGTAATATTTTTTTTTATACTTAAAAATACATATTTCTTACAACTAGTATATGACATTTTTAATACATAATAGTAAAAAAAAATTCTGGTCGCAACCCTAATGAATGGAAGCGAAGCATGGAACTGGCAGAAGAAGGATGAGGGCAGAATAAATACGGTAGAGATGAGGTCCCTAAGACGTATGTGTGGTAGAACGATATACGTCAGAATCTCAAATGCTGATATAAGAAAGGAATGTAGAGCGAAAGAAGGTATAAATGAACAAAATTATGAAAGGATCGCTGCGTTGGTTCGGACATATGGAGCGCATGGTGGAGAAAGAATGGTAAAGAAAGTATACGTTAATGATGTAAATGGAGTACGGAGTCGAGGCAGACCGAGGAAAATGTGGCATGACCAAATTAATCAAATTTTAAAGGTTGGTCATGTTAGAAGTCGGAGAAATCGACGTGCGTGTATGACTCGCTGTATGAATGTGGAGGAAGCTAGAGAGGTGTGCCAGGATAGAGTAGTGTGCGGTCCATTCTCTCTGCCTACCACTGCGGCGAAACGGCGTGATGGTTTGTTTGTTTAATAGTTAAATGTATAATGAAAACAATTTTTTTAAAAAGCAGTTTATGTAGTAAATAATGAAATCGTACTGATGAGAAGAACGAGAGACAAAAGAGTCAAGAGTAACATTTAGAAATAAATAATAGTAATAAATAAAAACGTAATTAATAAGCTTTATAAAAATACTTTAAACTATTACATATACAATATTGAATGTAATAAAAAAACGCGTGACGTCACTTTATCGAATTATAATTGTTTTATTTTTTATAGTAGTTTACAATGAAAACTTTCCAAGTGACTCTTATTTTGTTTATTTTCTATTCTAACACAATAATATAAATAACACATGTTTCATTATAAATAAGATTTCTCGCAGAAACTATTTAGTATACATATCAATAGGGAGTTTCTATTTTTCTCTCTTCATACAAACTTTACAAACTTATAAAAAGATGATTGCAAACAATATTTACAAGGCCATTAAAATGAAGTCATGTTGTTATATAGTTTATAAGATCTTATCAAATTACATAAAATAAAAACAAAACAGTTATTTTCTTACATAAATAAATTCACCGTAGAGTGTATTATTCAATATAAATATTAATTACCTGCAGTAAATGAAACGGTAGAGGCCCAAACGTTTAATAGTTTATCATCTCTTTAAACAATCGGTAATTATTAAATGTCTATTTTTCACTTCTGAATCACAAATTATAACGAATATGGAATCAGTTTTAACAAAATTAAAGTATCTTGTCATAGTTTTAGAGGTTATGTTCTACACCTAGTGACAGTGAACTTTTTGTTTACTTTGTGTTGCCATACTACAAAAACCGGCTAAGCCACCGAAAATATTATTTTGCTCACTTGTTAACAGGTAAGTACGATTATAATTTGGAATAGAAATAATTTACCCGAACAATAAGAAAATACAGCCAGAAAAGAAGTCGAAGATAAACTATTACAATTTAATAAATTCTTTTGTATATTGGTGAAATAACGATGCTTACGACATATTTATCATTCGTCTTATATGATTTTATAATTCGAGCGAGAAATGCTATCATAAGTAATTAATTTTGAAATAAATAAATAATATATTTAATATATTTAGTTAGTTATAAATAAATATATATTTCATAAATTGTATTTTTCTTTTTATATGTACTTTGTATATACAATACTTTTAAAATTACATATCAGACATGTTTCGGACAACCAGTCCTTCTTCAGTGATACATAAAAATCTTATAAATTTGTTTACAAATATGATGAAAGTTGATCATATTTGTAAACAATTTTAACCGTCGCGTTGCCATGTGGTCAATTGAGTTTCCACTGCCAATTTAAAGTTGATTTTCTTAAAACCTATGGACCCTAATATTATAAAAAATTGTAATCCTCCATTGAAGTGTTCTCAATATTTCGTAATAAAAAAAAAGCAAAAAATTACTTCCTTCATCCCAAAAAAAAATATTTTCTAAGACTGCCCTCACCTTCATTCGTGTTAAGGTAGAATTTGTTTTGCTAATATTTACAACTTTATCAAAAGTGACAAATACTTACTCGCTGTTTTGAACATATTATAAATTATATTTTTGACCTTTTCAATAGGTACGTAATAATACCGACTGGATGAAAACGCACCACGTAACTTAATAATATCAGAACTGTGAAAATATTAACACTTTACCAAAAGGGACAAATATTAATACGTACTCGTTGTCTTGAACGTACTATACATTTTGCCTAGGTGCCTTTATCTTCGCCCCGCCCGCCGCTGCAAGCAGACAAGTTTATACCTGATGTTTAGTCGGTCGTATTCCGTCGTATGCTATGACGCATTACATATCAGAAATCGCATGGTTCCAGAAAAAAATTAATAATGATATGTTTTTCAAATAATCCATGTATGTTATGGATATCGATCTATTCCTAATGAAATTCCCTACAAGATGACATAAATTAAATTTTGATTCATCTAGTCATATGCTTGATATTTAGATAAAGTTAGCGGTAAACTGAACTTACCACATGGGAGCAAGCGTTTTGTTTTGAACACGGTACGTTAAGGGTTAAATATGTACTTTATAATATGTATCACTCAAGAAGGACTGGTTGTCCAAAACATGTCTGATATGTAATTTTAATAGATTTTGTATATACAAAGTATATATAAAAAAACGACAAATAAGACATCTACAACACAAATGTTAATAAATGCCACCATTTCGCCGATTATATATCCATGAATTCAAAATTTAAATGCAATTAAATAAATCATGCTTTTACGTAATGTTGGAGATGCCTATTGGTGGCGATGAGGTTCGCAACCCATCACACCGCGTCTCCCGAGGGGCGAAAAGAGAAGGATGGAGTGCCGCATCGGTTAAAGTGCGACAGTCCATTCTTTCTGCCTACCCTTTCGGGGAGACGGCGTGATGGTTAGTTAGTTTAGTTAGTGAAAATAATATTAAAATATTTATTAGGGGTACCAATAAATAATTTTTTTTACTATGAACCATCTTTAAAATAGTCTCCTTCAGTCTGTTGAGCAGTAGGGACGTATTGTGAAGTTTATAGTGTAAGCGGCTACCTGTTCATTGGCCGAGACAATAAATCGCCTCCCTTATCCATCTAACGACAATGGATGAGAAGTGTCTGTCGAACAACATTTGTAGCGGAAATGTATGCTTTATTAATACCATATGAAAAAAAGCGTCTAAGACTACGAAGAGCATCTTCGCGATTTATTGTGACATATTGGATGTCAGGAAATATTGACTATGGCTTAATAAATCCGGTGATTTGAATTTCGAAAACGAGCCTCGAAGTGAATGATGCTTTGATGCCATTGATAACGGAATTAGTCGGTACATCCTGGTTCAGTACTCAAAGAATCCCAAAGATGAATAAAAGGAGCATAAAGTGGTGGATACTGTAGGAAATTATTTTGTGTAAAGAAAGTTTAATAATGTTAAAGAAAAAATATTTTGAATTGCAATGAAAAAAAAAACGACATTATTTATGAGAAATTTACTAATCATAACTAAGTCATTCCGCCGTCTCACAGAGATTGTTGAAGGTCAAACGAATTTTTGTTGCAAACAAGTGTTTACACTGTTGTAAACCACCGGTGGAGACCGATGTGGAGGGCTTGTTTACAACAGTCTGGCACGGACTTTAATTAGAATCTTTAGGTTAGATGCAATCATATTAACTCATGCATGATTAAGATGTGTTTTTATAATAAATGAAAATTGCATTGATGCAAATAGATATGTTGAGAAACATTCATCCTCATTTTTTTTACACTTAAAAATATATATTATATTTCAAACAATGGAATATTATGAAGCATTGAAATTTGAATTGAAGAAAACTGCAAAACTTGTGTCCTCACCTGAGCATTTTGATGAACAATTTTAAAGAGGTTGATGCCATTTGTCCATAAAAGACGCCTATACCGGCCCTGGGTATTTCCATGGCGGATGCTTTTGATAATTCCACCTGAAGAAAAATCTACGCTGTACACATATACTCCATCACAATTGTTAGAAATAATTTTAAGTGTTTCATAAACAGATTTATCACTGATACGTATTTCTAGAGCTTCCGGGAGAAATTGTTGATTCAACGTTTGAATATTTATTTAAATGATAGCGTGAGTTTTAACATAGTCGGTGGATGATTTAAGTGTTTCCCGCACAATCATTTCAAAATTTTAGTTTTTTTATTCCTTATAATCACATACACAAATTCACATTATAAATCAAACACGTAACTAATTCATGTTAAATACAATGTGCACTTTAGACAACACAATAACGATAAAAGTGTTTCAGGTCAATAAGAATGTAATGAAGATTACTTAAACCAGGAGAATTATACTGAAGGCAGAATCGCTTTAAACTAAAAATAATCAGTCCGAACTAGTTACAAGTATTTTAATAATTTATATCCAATAAAGATAAGAGCTTAAGATACCAGTGAGAAAACCAAAACGATTTTTAATTGAGTTTATTTGTATGAATTATGGATTTGTCTCAGGATATAGATCAAGGACATAACTTGTACTATAATATTTATTATTTACTTAAGCGGAAGATAATTTGTTTTGGTGTTCTATATAATATGGTATGTTATTTAAGTATGTTAAGCGGTAATCTGCAATCAGAATTTTTAGTGACTTTTTCAAGACATTTATATCGTTAAATTAAATTAACGCAACGAAATCAAATCATTATGAAAGAAGCCAAAAATGTAAATGAAAAAATCAGATATGAACACTAAATCTGATTTATATATCACTAATTCAATTTTGACACTTATAGGTACAAGTGTCCCGGATGCTTCGAGTTCCTCTGCAGAGAAAAGTAGAAACTCAGGAGCACATCAAACGCACAAAAGATCCTCTAATGGTTATTTATTGCAAGTTGTCAATGAGCTTACCGGATCAATCTAATTGCTATTTCCTTAGATAATCACTTTATAAGAGATTAAGCTTTTTACTATAAGACAACTCACCATTCCCCTTAGTTTTGTTTTCCTTTTAATTATTAGCTTTAACGCTGCAATTACAAACTGGGTTCTGGTTTAGTTTTTAATTATACATTAGTTAACTGTTATGAATTATGCGGTAGTTAGTTGTTTAGTAATTATATAAAACAATTGGTTAAACTTTTAAACACATCACATTTCGATTCAAAGAAAAAATTTACGTGGCTGCAAGTTGAAAAATAAAGTTTTTATATTAGAATACGGTTGGTAAACTACAGTATTTATTTATTTTTCTTACCGAGAACACTCGTTCAATCATTTTAAACATGTATACTTTTTTATAATAATATAAATAAAATTAAAACACTTCACACGTTGGACAACAACAATTATTAAACATAGTAATTAACACAACATTTTATTTAAAAAATCACCAAACAACACTAAAAATAAACTTTCAAACGTCAGGGTGAGACGAAGATCCGGCGGGAGCGAAACCGGTTGGTGTTAACAAATAAAGTCGTTTACATACAAATATTAAAAGAGTATTATTTTTTAAACTGAAACTAAATTATTGTGAACATTTCGAATTCACACATTTTTTTGTTATCTACGCTATCGATTATCAGATAAAATATCAAATGATTGATATTATGAATCATATTGAACACAATACATTTTATTTTATTATACAGTATGACAAATTTAAGCAACATTGCCGTATTTGTTTTCGTAAATATTTCATAGTAATTAGAACATATTATTTATCAGCACAACAACACTGTAAATAGCGCAACGAATGAAAACAAATAAACAATTATGACGATTTTTTACGCAGTAAACAATATGAACTTGTATATTGACTTTCAACACATACAATCATGGAACACTCGCGTATTTAATAGATTTCGAAATTACGTACATACGTAGGAAATTGGTAATAACTTACAGCACATAAAAAGTTAACATAATACAGAACAACAAATCAATTATTCGTTTAAGTTTTTGTCACAAATATATTTTACAAAACATGTATGTTATAACGTTGCACTCCCTGAATTATGATTATTATTATTAGTATTTTAAATTCGGAATTTACAAAAAAATAATATTTAAGGTTTTACTTGTACTTAAAGGTACTTCATTTTCAATCAATTTTATTTGTGTAGCATTGAGAAAATCGAACTCTACTCAACACAAGATTAATTTTTAAAAAAAATTATACGATAAATTAAAACTTTCTTTATCAACCTCTAAATATGTTGTCTGTATTTATTGTTACTTGAACAATTATGTAAAACTCCACATAACTACTTCAAAATTAATACAAAAACTCACTCCGCACCATTGAAAATCTCGGTTCTTGTAATTTTCAGTGTCGACAAAATCATACTAATTAATAAGAATGAAAAGGTGTATTTTCTAGAAGATTTGTTTTATTTAATAGGAATGACATGTTTCGACTTGCTAAGGCACTATCAAATGTAATATTTGTATGTAATGTAATATTTGATAATGACTTAGTGAGGCGAAACATGTCATTACCATAAGATATAATATATCTTCTAGCAAAACAGGTGTTTTCATTCTTATTAATAATGTTTCCTATAATTCAAACGAACTCTAATGTATGTTTTCTAGAAGTTTTATTATGTTTTATGGGAATTGCATGTTTCGCCTTGTTAAAGCATTATCAAATACTGATAATGCCTTAACAAGTCGAGATTTGTCATTCGCATAAAATATAATAAAACTTTTATAAAATAGGCGTTCTCGTTCGTATTAATTTATAAATATAGAGTTTAATATCCTTGTTCAAGAAACAATAAATATAATCCAATGATTTTACTGAAATCTCTAGATAGAAGTTCATTTTAAATAATAATGAAATAAAACGATATTTTGTTTAACTATTTCCAATTTTGTCTTTATTTCGACAGCGACCGGTCTGTCGATGCCAGCGAGCTGCCGAAATAAAGACAAACGTGGAAGTAGTTAAAAAAAACATCGTTTTATTTAATTATTAACAATAGATATGTTTACTGTAGTTTATGCAAAAATAAGAATTAGCAATTTGTAAAAAAAAATACCTGGAGCAACATTTTGATAGCGTGTTCCAGCTTAGTACTCGCCATTCTGTAATAACTTAAACAAAACTCGAAGTGGAAATAAACAATGGATGACGGTGCACGGTACACTAGTCTAGCGGCGGCGGGCGGAGGCGGACGGCGGCGGGCGAGCTGACCGGAGGAGAGGAGACTCGTGACCGGTGGCTGCCGGCTCGGGACTGGACCGAGCAGACTGCCTCATTTTGTAGTCAAGAGGATAAGATTTTTTCCACAATTCGGTCAAATGAGCACATGTGCTCGACCATAATGTAAACAACAGATAGCGGACTCTGTGTCGCAGAAGGTTAAATTATTTAATTTTTGTGATGACTCCCCACAGATACACATTTCGTCTGCAGAGAATTTTGATTAAAAAAACGTATTGCTCTTAGCGGATGCGAAATTGTAATTCACATTTTAATATATTTTTTTATGTTCAAATAACTTTTTGAATACCTTGTATTTTCACAATACTTTTTTGCACCTTTCACAAACATGTTTCGGGACACAAACTTCTCTTCTTAAGTGTATGAATTAATGAATTTTAACAATCAAATGAAAGAGAGACTGTTAACAATCACATCCACAACTAAAAGTTTTCTTCTTCCTCTAAGTTTAGGTCGTATGACCTGTTTGTGACGGTGGGCTGTCCTGGGATGATGATGTCCAGCCATCTCTCCATCTCTTCGGAGGCCTTCCTGGTAATCTCTTGCTGCTTGGGTTTTCATCTTTAAAAAATTTTGCAATTCTTTTATTCTCCATGCTCTCCGCGTGGTCTCTCCAAAAGCACCTTCTGCTTGCTTCTTCCCCATCTCACTATGTCTTCAACACCACAGACAGACCTTATCGTTTCATATCTGATCCGATCTCTGAGGGTTTTGCCTGCGATGGAGCGTAGGGTTCGCATTTCTGCTACTCTTAGAAGGTTTTTAGTTCTCTGACCTCTATTCCATACGTCATGATGGGGCGAACGCATTCCTTGTATTCCTTGTATGTGAAGGCGAATATAGAAGAATTTGAAAAATACTGTATTATCTCGATGATGAAGGTGTAAACTCTTCAAAATAAATGTCGAGAAAAATAAACTCAAAAGTGTAAAAAACAGTGTAATAATTCATAAAAAATCGTCATTATGGAATTCCACAGTATTTACTGATGTAAAATATTTGAAATTATTTCCAAATGGATAACATTCGGACGGCTTGACTACAGTGGGTCAGTATTGCATTTGAACGGCCGTAACGTTGAAAGGGTGGAAAATTTTAAATACCTCGGCCACACACTAACGCAATCTCTTGACCCAGGTGTAGAAATAAAATGCAGAATTGATGCAGCAAGAACTATTAATAAAATGAAATCACTCTTCTGCAATGATAACATAAACTTGAAACTCCGCCAGAGAATGATTAAATGCTTATGTGTGGTCTGTTTTATTGTATAGATGTGAAACGTGGACCTTGAAAGTCAACTCAATGAACAGACTGGAAGCATTTGAAATGTGGCTCTATCGCCGAATCCTCAGAATTCCCTGGACAGACATGGTTACAAATACCGAAGTCCCGAGGCGAGCTAGAGTTGAAAGGGAACTGTTATCAACTATCAAGGTTTGGAAGATTTTGGAAGGGAAAAGTACCACCTTCTCCAACTGATATTGGAGGGAAAAATCAAGGGACGCCGAGGGCCCGGTAGGAGACAAATGTCCTGGCTGCGAAACGTGAGAGAGTGGACCGGCATCCGAAGTGTAGAGGAGCTGTTCCGAGGTGACAGGTTCGCCGAGGTGATCGCCAACGTTGGGGGGACCAGACAGGGCACTTGAAGAAGAAGAAGAATGTTTTTTTCGTATTATGTGCTGTATTTAAAATATTTCTTAATGATGCTTTAATTATTTGATTCGTAATCGAAAGAAAAATCTCATTTATTTTGACAGTTCCCGGATTTTATTTATGGATATATGGGTCGATATACTTGATCTAAAATGAATCATTATTATTTGGAAATCAATACGTATAAATATTATAATTTCCGGGACTGACATTAAATAATTGTTATTTCATTTACGAAAAGAGACAATAGATCTTTTTTTAAGTAATAGGGACTTAGAGGAGTCCCACCGCTTTCCCGAAGCTGTTATAGGCGGACGTCGCCTTTCGTCAGCTTCGCTCTATCAATCCCTAGGCCCGTTCCTCGTCCATGCGGGACTCACGTTACTGGGGTTTTGTGATAAAAAATAAAACAAGAGGGACAATAGGTCTATATCAAGGAAAAAGAAAAAGATCAAGCACAGTTATTAAGAGTCAAAAGAAGTTCGTTGGTTCAGGGGTCGCCACCTCGTCATTTTGTAACTAAATAGTAATCTAAGACTCGATAATTAATACGGAATAGAGAATGCACTGATGCCCCTTGCACATTGCGCACGCCACATATTATATAAATAATCTCCTTGTTTGTTTAACAGAAAATATTAATTTATTAACACTACATGATACAAAGTTACAATGATATGCGTGCTATACGAGTATATGGAAATAATAGAGATTTTTTAATGAATTAAAATACTATTTTTCAAATAGTCCGTTTTGGCCGAAACACTATGATATTTTAACATTTTATAACTGTTAATTCAAAAACTTTGTTTTATTTCACAAATTGTATTTATTTTACTTTACGATAGCTGTTTCATCAACCAATGTTGACATCATCAGGTGTTACAAAAATATTTTTAGATATTTAATAGATATTTTTGTAACACCTGATGATGTCAACATTGGTTGATGAAACAGCTGTCGTAAAGTAAAATAAATACAATTTGTGATTTAAAACAAAGTTTTTGAATTAACAGTTATACTATTTTTCAACCTTTGAGCTTATTTTTCTCGACATGTTTCGACGGTTTAGCGCCTACATCATTGGGAGAACGATATTAATATAGTTTATATTGAGAAGGTATTATGAACAAAATTACGAAAGGATCGCTGCGATGGTTCGGACATATGGAACGCATGGATGGAGAAAGAATGGTTAAGAAAGTATACGTTAATGATGTAAATGGAGTACAGAGTCGAGGCAGACCGAGGAAAACATGGCATGACCAAATTAATCGAATTTTAAAGGTTGGTCATGTTAGAATCGACGTGGATGTATGACTCATTGTATGAATACGGAGGAATCTAGAGAGGTTTGTCAGGATAGAATAATGTGGAGGTCCCGGCGGAAATGGCGTGATGGTTTGTTTGTTTGTTTGTTTATATTGAGTTTATATCGTACTCCTGAAGATGAAGGTGTTATTATAATAAAAATCTTCGAAACAAATCAAGATAATTAACCTCAAAAGTGGAAAGAAAAGTGCTTTAATTCATTAATAGTTAACTGTTACATTTACAGCGCTGTTATAATATCACATTTTTTATTGAGAATGTCGCGATAGCTGTTTCGTTAATTATTTTGTTTTAATTATGTGAATCGTATTGCTAACGATCGCATTTTTTTATTATAAATTATTTGTTGTAATTTTTATTAATCAAAATATGCTGATTTATTTTTAATATATTATATCGTCGGTTCAAAGGTAAAACTCATTAAGTGACATTTTGGTCAAAAATTATATTTTTGCATTTTCTGTGTCAGATTTGTAAATTCTACGTCAGGAAATAATCACGAAGTGTATTTATTACAGAATAACTGTTATTCTTCACTATATGTTGTAAATTCAAATTTGAATAACTTCTGAAAAATATTATTCATCATCCATCAACCATCACCGCAACACTGTTCTGTCCTGACATACATCTCTCGATTACTCTTCATTCATACCTCGTGTCATGCACGCACGTCGATTTCTCGTTTTGGTGTTTAGGTGGCAAGTAAAATACAATGTTTTTCGAAAGTTTCAAATAGAATATGGTTTATACAAATTATAACATTGCTAGGTAATAAAAAATATTTTTTACTGAAAACATCGTTTGAAAAACATTTTTATTATATACTCGTATAACAGCACTTTTAAGATATTATAGATTTTATTGATTGCTTTATCGTATATCGAAATGAAAGGCAGTGTAAATTGTGTGACCTTAATACCATATTCATATAAAGAAACATGTAGACAGAAAAGTACAATGAGAAAAAAGATAAAGAAACAAGAAATACATGAAAAAAGTATATATCTAACGTGGATATACTCACGAATTTACTACATTGATATAAGTGATAAACGCATTATGGGAATATACAGATCTAATGTTATTTTTGTAAATTATTGTCTAATATCTTCTTCTTCTTCTTCTGCTTTATTTAGGACTGTGTCCTGTTATTTCTCGGAGCCTGTTCCTAGAATACCGATGTCCAACTGTCTCACCGTCTTCCTGCCTGTCGATTTCCTATTGGTAATTTATTTACGGCTATATTGATCACTCTTTCAGAACATGCTCTTTCCACATGATCTTTCCAGTACCTTCTTCTCAGTCTTCCCCATCGCACGACATCTTCTACATTGCAGATCTTTTTTATTTCAGAATTTCTTATTCTGTCTCGGAGTGTCGTTCCCGCAACGGATCGGAGAGTCTTCTAATATAATATTATAAATATATAGTTTGGACATATGGAACGAATGGACGAAAGAAGAATGGTAAAAAAGGAGCCATGTAAAATCAAGAAAAGCAGGCATGACCAAATTGATCAAATACTAAAAAGGCGGCCACATTCGAAGTCGGAAAAATCAACGAGCGTGCATACTACAATCTATGAATGTAAATGAATCTCGAGAGGTATGTCAGGTAAGAGCAGTATGGCGGACTATCTTTTCTACCTACCCCTCCAGGGAAAAGCCTTAATGGTTAGTTAGTATTATAAATACATTTAATACTTAGTAGAATGTCACATCAGCCTCCCTTAACGATCAAGTCGAGTGATAAAAAATTTATAAACTTTCTTAAACTGTTTAATTAAATAACTATGTTTTTTGTATCACTTATAATTGTATTTTATTTTCGCGACAGCTGTTTCATCAACCTATGTTGACATCATCATCAACAATAATATATAAAATGTCAAATTTTCGTGATTTTAAAAAACAAAGCTATTTAATTGAACAGTTTAAAATGTTAAGGTATAGTATTTCGTCCAAAACAATAGACTATTTAATAAATCTTTTTGTTAAAATTAAAATTTTAGTTCTTTACACACGATGTGAACATTTTTGATTGTTTTTTTTTCCTTAAATGTTAATGTTTTTTAAATGCCATTACAATGGAATATAATTTTTTCTATGAAAAACTTTTTTGGTTTTGTTTATAATTTTCTTAAATTTAAGTAATATTAAGTTAAATAAAAGATGAGTGTTGACATGTTTTTAGGTCAAGACGAGTTCGTGGTGAAATTTTTTTAAATTCCACGTACTCAGCCATATACACGTATAATTATCTGTAAACGATTGTAAACAACATCGAACATTGCTCATCTTGTGATATTGTGTATAATACATCGACCACAATATAAAATAAAATACCCTTGCGAAATGTCTACTAGGAAGGAAACTTTCGAAATTGGACTTCCGCAATTGTGTATAAACCCTCTACAAGTGAACTTTCGCAAGTTTCGCAAGCAAAGTTGCTTATATTACAATAAGCAGTGAAACGTAAATTGATTAGCAAAAATAATATGTGCAGTTATAGTTTTTGAACTGGAAGTTCCAGCAAGTATAGATGTATGAAAAAAATTTAGTCTTGAAAGAACATTAAAATAGATGTCATCTTACGAACAACATCCGGATTAATGAAAGAAAAGTTATAGAATTAAAAAAAAACATTATCTCTAAATGGATAGGTAGGTACTGTGAGAATAATAAGAACTTGCATAAAAATAAGCAGAAACAAACTTGCGATAACTTGCATTTAACATTATGTAAGCGTAAAATATAGAAGAACTTGCAAAAGAAATCCTCTTATTCTGTGTTAGATGACTCTTCATAATTAGAAACTTTCATTTCTCTAATAACTCAAACTTTCGTCTTTGAACACTTTTTTGTTAATAAATTATAACTAACTAACTAACTAACCATCACGCCGTCTCCCCGAAGGGGTAGGCAGAAAGAATGGACTGCCACACCTTTCTTTCCTGACATATTTCTCTCGCTTCCTCAACATTCATACATCGTGTCATGCACGCGCGTCGATTTCTCTGATTCAATATTTGATTTATTTGATCGTGCCACGTTTTCCTTGGTCTTCCTCTATTTCTGGTACCATTTACATCATTAACATATAATTTTTTTACCATTCTTTTTTCATTCATTCTTTCCATATGTCCAAACCATCTTAATGATCCTTTCATTATTTTGTTCATGACACCATCATTCGCACCGCATTCACTTCTTATATTTTCATTCGACACTCTATCATACACAGAATATCCACACATTCGTCTAAGAGATCTCATTTCTACTGCATTTATTCTACTTTCATCCTTCCTTTGCCAGTTCCGTGCTTCGCTTCCATACATAAGGGTCGGTAGAAGAACACCATTGTGCACTGCCATTCTAGCTTTTTGGATAGGTTTTTGTTTGCGATGACAACTTTAAGTGCACCATTCACTTTGTTGCCTGCCCCAACCCTTCTTTCAATATCCCTCTCCACTCTCCCATCTCTTGTAAACATACTACCTAAATACAAAAACTCAACTACTTGCTCCAAGTTTTCACCATTCACGCTAATGTTGCAGACTGTCGTGGTTTCTTCCTTTTCAAAAATCATTACCTTGGACATATTAACATTCATCATCAGATCATTTCGCATGCATACCTCATACATACAATTCACCAGGACTTGTAGTTCATGCTCGTTGTCAGCAAGTATTATTAATGAATTTGGCACGTTCATATTGTAATTAAACTATAATATTATATGGTTGAATGGGTTAAAATCGTATTGAAATATAAAATACTTTTTGTTCATAATATCGTTTAGTGATAGAATTTATTATTATTATTATTTTTGTTGAATCGTTCTTTACATCATGACAGCATGAGCCAAATCGATGTAAAGGGTAATTATAGCTACTCGTATCATAGTGATTGTCGTGACATGTGATAGGTAGCTGATCTATCGCCATTTTATTGTCACGTGAATTCTACACCAGACCAAAGACAGTGTGACAATCACATCGCCCTCACCGGGAATCGAACCCGGAACCTTCGGGGTGGCAGTCAATACGTAAGGTCGTCGCTGTTTCCCATCGCTGTTTAGTGAAAACAGAAGTTAAGTCTATATTCGCCATTTCTTTGTGTTGCGGAATAATTTTTTTCTTTGTAACAACAGTTCATCTTTATACGCAAATAAAATTAAAATTACAAACACATTCGATAAACAACATTTTTACATCTGTCAAAACTGACCACATTCGTTATAAAATTTGTTTAAATATACGTTTTTCGTATTTTATATTTTAACTACACTGATGAAGGACTTCTGTGTCCCGAAACGTGTTTGTAAATTTTAATTTTATTTATATGTAAAAATAATGTGATGTTACAAAGAAATAAAATAGTATTTCGAGTATATTGTTCAAAAACATAAATGATTGGTCATACATGAATTATAATAATCTGTTCATAATTTCTTTAAAACGAATATAAATCAGAACAATCATGAGAAAAATAGTAGTTAATATATATATTTTATGATGTACTTGCCTAAGCGCATACTCAGCTATCTACAAAAACGTCTGTAGGTTTTCGGAAAACTAAACAGTTTTATATTATATATGTGTTAACTTTCTTAGTAACTGTTTAAAAAAAAACTACTTCAAACTTGTATTGGTCTAGCTATAGTATTTATGTTTTGTTTACTTACATAACGAGCTTGTTTTATAGGAGTCACAACAACAAAATTCGTCGAAACGCAAAAAAACGTGTTTACACTCAGAAATCAATAGAATTGTTTACAAAATATATGTTTATGACTACACACGTACGTACCTAATTAATCTCATATAATGTACCGCGCCGCGAGGTTACGGTAATGTAAAAGTGGTCTTCCAGAGATTATTTATGTGAAATTTCAATGTGAGATTTTTGTAAAATATTTTCGTTTATTCATTTCCGATATTGTTACTAAACCGAAGCCTCCTCTTGCAAGAAATCTTTCCTAAGTGCGTATTCAAGACTTCCGCTAGCGTTATTTGCATTATTTATTGTGTCTTGAACAAGGATGTAAAACTCCATATTAAATAATTTTCTTATAAAAGTCTGTTTTCTAGAAGTTGTATTATTATATTTTATGTAAATAAGATGTTTCGCCTTTCGAAGACATTATCAGACATTTGATAATACTGTAGACATGCGAAATATTTCATTCACATAAAATATAATAAAAATTATAGAAAACAGACGTATTTAATCGTATTAATTATTTAATTAGCATTCATTAACTTGTACGTGTCGCACTGCAGGGGATATTTAATAGTGAAAGCATTTGAAAAATAATGTACTAATATTTTTTAAATTGTTTTTTTTATATTATCAGAGACACGTCACTATTTATGAGATAAATAGCTATTTTTAATTATTAGAGCTCGTATCATAAAGTTATTTTTAAAAAGTGCGAATTTATTATTAAATGAAACTGTACGGGACGTACGTGACGTCCCAGTAATAATTTATTTTAAAGGAAAAAATAGGTGAAGAAAAATGTGTAACTTATGATCTAAATCTTAAAATTAACCACCGCCGTACGTCCGATACAGAAACAATATAATAATTTATATTTAGTTTTATTCCTCCTTTTTTAATTAATAACATTAACTAGAGTGTAAGAAGTACCTGGATGCAGATCACTCAAGATTGAAGATAATGGAAAATTCGAGAGGAGGCCTTAGTTCAGGAGTAGACGCAAACAACCGGCTGAAGAAGAAGAAGAATTATGATCAAGTGACCATGCTAATACGAAACATTTGTTTTAGGATTCCGCGATTCTAAATTGATATGAAGTCAATTTGTGTGCATAAAAGAGAACATTTATACCAATAATTAAAATTTTCCTACGTGAGTTATCTTAATTAATAAAACAAACATGTATGTTTTGCAGATGCGTGCAAAAGCGTAGAATGATGTTAATAATCCTTATATTGCGTCTCTATTGCGACTCTTACTATTGAGAGGCATCAATCTTATCTCGAGATGCACCTAAAACTAAACTCCCTACATTGTAGGCAGCCAGGGCCGCACTTGGATGAGCCACAATTCTTATTGGTGAGATGTGAGCTACTCACGCCACCACTATAAATAAATAATGTATAGATTATAAAAATAAAGTTTTCAGTTGTATTTTATGAATTAAAAAAAAAGTAACAATCCTATCAAACATATAAAATAAAATTTAAAGACTTTATTTGACCTTATCAGGTGTTCGATATAAAATAAAAATTTAAAAAGAGTTCAAAAATAGATGTCGGCAAGCAAAGGACTACTTAATATTGATTATAGCACCTGTTTTCTAGAAATTTCATTATATTTGTAACCATTGATCTGTAATTTGTATTGTAACCCTAACAATGAGAAAAAGCCTATTTCAAAAAACATAATACTCGTACAATTTCTAGGAAACGATTCATCAATATTTAATAATTAATATGGAATTTTACATCATTGGTCAATAAACAATTAAAAAATACTGAACATTTTCCCCAAGAGCTTGCAAAGGTAGCTTTAAACAGTACTTCAGTTTGAACTTAACCTTCATCTTTCTCCTCACCTCTTTTCGTTAGTCGAAGTCGATTTTTTTAATGTCGATTATTTGGCGCCAGGCATTTCGCTAATATGCACTTTCTTCCTTAAGGGCTAGTCTTTATGTCCTTTTGGACATTCATCAGGCAGGCATCTTCTCTCTTTCTTCTTAGAAGCCACGGAAATATTTTTTATGACATGGTCGGGGGCTCTCATAACGTGACCGTACCTTGGGAGCCTTGATTCTGATTTTTCATTTATGGGTGCATTCTTGAAACTTCCTTTCGAATATTCGTTTTGCATTTCGTCTTTTGATAAGACTCCTCCGGACCATTTTCAAGTCCAAATCCAGTTCTGTCTTGTGGAATTTCTGTTCATGTTGTTTCAATATAATAGTTTATAGAAATGGAACATTTTGAAATAAAAGAATCATTTTCATAATTTTATTTTTCTTGAAAACGCGCTGATTTGAAATTATGATTGATGTACCCAGTTCAACTCTGGTATTGAAGAGTATAAGATTAAACCATAAAATAAAATGTTTAATTTGCAGTTACTCAGTTAACCAAAATTGACCTGCGAGGGTCGGGTTCGGGGTGCATTTAAATAAATAAACACTTGCATCCTGACCATTATTAGAAATAAGTGAATGAGTATCACCACATTTAATGTACTAGAATTCTACATATTACATGTGAACAGGTACAGTAAATCATAATTTGCATACAAAGTACGTTTATATCTTTCATTAAACTTAAATATACTTCAGGTATAAAAGTTAAATATAATAATTTTTTAAATCTAAGCATCACGCCGTTTCTCCGAAGGGGTTTGAAGAGAGGGTAGACTTATACTCTTCTATTCTGAGATACATCTTTAGATTTCACTATATTAGAGCAGAGTTTCATAAGTCGTGAAAAAATATATAATCTGAACTAACTAAAGAACTAACCATCACGCCGTCTCGCCAAAGGGCTAGGCAGAAAGAATAAAAGAATGGACTGCCACACTTTAACCGATGCGGCACTCCATCCTTCTATTTTCGCCCCCGCGGGAGACGCGGTGTGATGGACCCTCATCACCACCAATAGGCATCTCCCGGGCTTCGATCGTCCAACGTCCACAAAATAAATAAAAAATAACATTAAACATAATGTTATTTTTTATGGTGCAGATGTCTGGACGATCCGGACATTTTATAATCTGTATTTAGGGAATATATATATTTTATAGTTACGACCGGTATCGACAGCTCGACAAACAATGAATTGCAAAAAGAAAAACAAGATGGAAATTAAGAAATTTTTTCGTATATATTTCGTATATTTACTTAATTAACGTGCTATGATATTATATATAATTTTTGATTAGTTAAAGTTTAGTTTTCTTTAGTGAAAATTTTAAGGAAAGTAAACTTTTTTAAAACTTATGTTTGAGGGCCCCGAAATGTTTACCGCTTAGGGTCCCCACTTGACTTGATCCGCCACTGACAGTAATCCTTTCATTACATTGTTTCTCTTTTTATACTGAAGTTTGATTACAGAATATTAAAATTTAAAAAGATTAACCGTACATTGGTGTAAGGGATCTCATTTTAATCACCTTTAATCTACATCTCTTCATACTTTTATAGATTCATGCTTCGCCTCCATACAAAATAAACAAAAATAAAAATTAAAAAGTATGCGATTTTACATATTTGGAAACAGCTTCTTTATTATGGTAGATAGATTAATCTCGAAAGATAACCAAAATCCTTAAATATGAATCTATTGTTTCTTAAACAATGATTTAAAATTCCATATTAAATAATCAATACATTCGTATTCAAAAACATCTGTTTTCTAGAAGATTAATATAGTTAATGGGAATTACATACTCCGGCTTTTTAAGGCATTATCATATGTCCATTTGATAATGCCTTAGAAAAACGAAACTTGTCATTCCCATAATTATAATGAAACTTCTAGAAAAAAGACATTTTTATTCGAATATATATTATTTCATTAGGAATCCTATTCCCAGCTTGAATAAAGGCCTGAAATTCTAGAAATCAAATATTTATCAAGAAACTTTGCTTTGTGTATATAACACCTTATGTTATATCATAACATAAATTAAATCACCGAATCTTCTTCTTCTTCTTCCTATCCATGTCCCATTTACTCGAAATCGGCTTTTCTTGCCCGGCGTCTCCAGGACTATCTGTTCTAGGTGGCATCTGGTAGGATCCAATCTCTTTTCAAGAGTCCTTTGAATAAATCACACCCATGTCAGCTTGGGCCTACCACGTCTTCTAGGTCGCTGGTCCACTTCCATTACCCTCCTTGTAGCAAAATTGTTTGATAAAACAAAACAACAATAATAATACGTACCTACGTAAGTTTTGTCTACGTTATATTGTGTTTATTTTCTTCTTATGCGACATTCACAAATATGTCGGTTTAGTGTAAATTTAAAACAAAAACATTACAAACTACTCAATTCTAAGAATTATGAAGACGTATCAGTACTCTATGGTTGAATAAAACAATTGTATTGACATTTATTTGACATTATCATAAACTGATTAAATACGTCAAAACAGTGAAGATATGAAGCTGGACCTTTACGAGGAAGCGCAGACCTGGCTATGAGATAATAAATGCGACAGTAATCAGATGACTCAGATGAATGCACGTAAAATGCTGTATTTGTTCTGTTTTTACGCAAAAATTACACGCGTCCTTAAAACTTACAAACTTCCTATGTACAAATCTTAATGAGCTTTGGTCGTTTTAATGTTTAATAAAATGAAATCACTCTTCTGCAATGATAACGTAAACTTGATCAAATGCTATGTGTGGTCTGTTTTATTGTACGGATGTGAAACGTGGACCTTGAAAGTTAACTTAATGAACAGACTGGAAGAAAAAAAGGAAGAGAAGAAGAAGAATAACTTTTTTCCTAGATGTATATTTTAATAATACGCTAGTTATTGTTATTATTGTTTTATTTGACTTCTTCGGGGTAACAAGAAAACTGAAACCCTGATAAAGCTTCGCTTGGAGCAAACCTTTCGCTAGTTTAAAAACCAAAATTATGTAGGTAGTTTATAAACTAAATATATTTAAGTTTACTATTTAATTCTAAAAATGTCAACAATGAAAAACGTGTAAAAAAACATTATATTGTTGAGTTACTAGTTTTGTAAAACTCCATTATAAATTTATAATAGTAAATACGATTGTTTAGTGCTGAGGTTCCCAAACTTTTTTGTGCCGTAAACCCCTTGCCGATTTTTTTTTCTATTTTGTGTAGGGGTCTACCCGACCCCCTGTTTTCCTAATTGATTTTTCGAATTGATTGCTAAAAAAAATTGGTAGCTGCCGAATTCTACTGGCCGGAAGTCCCTGTCGAGCTAAAAAATGGTCGCCGCTGAATTCTATAAAAAAAAGGTCGCCAACGATTTCGATATCGTATTGCGTTTCAATATTCGGCTTCAATTTAGTTGAATTTTTATAGGTACATACCTCAACCTAAATTACTTATTAATGTTACTGTTTATCATTATATATTGAACCTCAAAAATTCCTAGTAATTCAGTGGTAAATTTAAATGGTACTGTTTATTATTATGTATTGAACCACAAAAATTCAGTTGTAAATTTAATTATCACTGATCGTTCTGATAAAAACCTCTAAAATGTTTTATTTAACAACTCAAAAATTTGCATTATATAAATTCCACCCACCTAAGTTTTCTAAAATCAATATAGGGACACGATGTTTGGCGATTAGGTTCAGTTTAAGAATGCCCTCGGAAGGCGAAACAAATTTGCCACTATTTATATAATTTTTATAAATTTAATCCAAGTAAAATCACTAAACAATCGTGTTTACTATTATAAATTAAAAAACTTTTCATTTGTTGAACTTGTGATCCGTACGAGATGGAAAAAAATCGTTTAAATACAGAAGCTAGCACTGAAGAACAAGTCATAAAGATCTTCTTCTTCTTTTTATTCTTAGTGTAGGCCTAGTTGCCTGTTTCTTAAGAGGAATTGGCCTCCTGCGGAGTCGACTCCCAGCTGTCGATCCATCTCTTTGGTGGTCTGCCCGGGGTTCGTCAACCTTGGGGCTGGCCGTGCAACACAATGAATGGGAGTCTGGATGGATCCATTATCCTCACTTGTGCATACCAGTATCTTTTCCTTTGCCTTCCCCACCTAACGACATCCTCGAACTCGCTATTATCCGTGTATTCCTTATCCTCTCTTTGTGTTTTGCCAGATATATTACTCAGCGTCTTCATTTCTGACACTCTGAGCGCGTTTTTTGTGATTGTGGTGTCCGCCCTGCACTCGATCCCATATGTCATGATAGGTCGAACACAAGTCTTGTAAATTCTCACTTTGCTGCTGATCTTCATGTCAGGGTTTTTCCAAATTGAATTCTTCAAGCAACCTGAAATGACCGCAGCTTTGTTTACTTTCCCCGTCACTTCACATGGTTTTTCTGTTTTCCCACACAGGTCCACCCCCAGATATCAATTTTTATTCACCTGTTCCACAAAAAAATCCATAAAGATGATATAGATAAATCGAATGCGATGAATTAGGCAGGTGGCATATTCCAAGATTAATAAAATATGACCTTAAAAGTGCAACAGCAGAGACCTCGAGTATAAGGTCTGGGATAAGAGAATGCAATTGTGATACGAGTAACATAACACCATCCTAAAGATCAAAGTTCATGAGGACAAAGAACTGTCCAATGAGAGAAAGAGAGAGAGATAGATCTACATTACAGACAATTAAGTATTTGAAAAGAATCTTTATTAAATTATTTTTAGTAATAAATACACATTTATTGTACATTTTTTTTGCTATGTCACGTACCTATCATAAAACACTCCATAAATACTAAAAGTTCATTGAACGTACAATACTTTATCATCTACCATTATATATAAAATAATGCAACATTTAATAAATTATTGGAATGTTATGATATTGTGACAAGCTTGGTACAGGGTTGGATTCTGAAAAGAGGTGATCGCCTCAATATGGAGTTAAACATAGTTTGTAAGTTTATCACGACAGATTTCGGATTTCATTTTAGGGCATGTTTCATCGCATTAAAAAACACAAATAACTCTGAATTAAGTAATAAACCTTTTAAAAATGATAATCAACTCAATAATTAGACTAATGATTGTCGTTTTAATTTATTTATTTAATGCGCCTTATATACAATTAAAAATGGGCTACTACGATGGTTTGGACATGTGGATCGAACAGATGAAGGAAGAATGATTAAAAATATATATACAAGCAGTATGAATACAAAAAGAAGTCGGGGAAGGAGCCAAGGGAAACATGGAAAGACCAAATTTAAAATGAGTAAAAGGTGACCATATTCTAAACTGAAACCGATGTCACGAACGTGCGTGTCACGTTGTATGAATGAAATGTAATCTAATGATAAAACTGAAAAAAAAAATGATAAAAGTATCGATCAATCTTCTCAGCCTACCCCTACGGAGAAACGGCGTGATGGTTAGGTAAGGCTAAAGTTAGGTTAGGTTAGTTACTTTAGTTAATAAGCATTTTGATATTTGCCTTTCAGTATTTGAATAATTTGGTCATGCCATGCTTTCCTTGGTCTTCCGGGACATCTCTTTCCACTCACACTGCTTGTGTACAATATTTTAACCATTATTCTCTCGTCCATTCGTTTCATATGTCTAAACCATCTAAGGGATCCTTTTTAATTTTACTTATGATGCAATCATCTGCCCTACATTTCTTCCTTATTTCGTCATTCGGTATTCTATCATACGAGTATATCGTTTTCCCGCACATCATTCTCAGTTATCTCATTTCTACGGCATTTATCCTACTTTCATCCTTTTTTTGCAAGCTCCAAGCTTCACTTGCATACACAAGGTTTGGCACTAGAACTCCATTATGTACTGCCATTTAAAATATTTATATTTGCAGTGATGACTTTGAGAGCGCAATTAATGTTTTTAGCACCCCAGCACCGACACTTCTTTCGATATCTTTATCCATGTTTCCATCTCTTGTAAACATGCTTCCAGATAGATAAATTCGGTAACTTGCTCAAATTTCTCACCGTTCGCGCCTATGACACAAATTGTCATATATTATATTCTTCTTTTAAAAACACCATCACTTTAGACTTGGACACATTCATTACAAGGTCACTGTTTTTGCATGCTTCATACATTATTGATACTAAGACTTGCAGATTTTCCATAATGTCTGCGGTTAACACAGCAACATCTGCATATAACAAACAACTTGGACAACAAACTTGGACAAACTCGGACTCGGACAAAAGTCGGAAAAATCGACGAACGTGCATGTTACAATGTATGAATGTGGAGGAATCTAGAGGGGTGTGTCAGGACAGAACGGTATAACTGTTCATCCTCTCTGTCTACCCCGCCAGAGAAACGGCGTAATGGTTAGTTAGTTTAATTAGTTAGCATTTTGATAAATTTAATTTGGGGATATTTGGCGATGAAAAGAAATAGTAATATTTCGTCTAAAACATCGTACGATCAAGTTAAAGTCGCCTACTCTGTACCTACATTGTGCATTGATAATTTTGAAATGGGTGACTTGCGCATAAGGTCTTGTACAATGGAGACTATTGATTAAAATGTGTCAATACGACTGCTATAATACTATCCCGGAATACAATGTGCTTGTCGTCAACCGAGAAACTTTCCCTCTAATTGAGTCACGTTGAATTCAAGTAAAAATGCTATTTAATAAATAATATTTTATTACAAATGACGTATACATTACTAATAAAACTGCTGACCTTCGCATCTGCTGATACATACAGATCTTTGATCTCGCAAGAACTTTTTTAATAAAAGTAATATTTTATTAAGTAGTTAAAAACTAAAATTACGTGAGTAAAATAAGCATCTAATTATCTTTTACCTATTCCCATCATGTCGTTTTCAAAAAAGAGTAGGAACAGAGAATGGACCGCTTCTATAATTTATCCTGACACACCTCTCTTGCTTCCTCCACATATATACACGCACGTCGATTGGCTAGATGAAGTCTCTTTTAGGGTGGTAGGTTTTAGGGTGGTACGACGCTGTGCATCTGTGGTATGGAGGAATCCACGCTTCACGTAACAGAGTGCCCTTTCTGCCGTGTGACATTTGCAGAGGAGCATCTGGTTCGGGCGTTTGGTAAAGCAGTGCGGCAGGCGACGATATTTGATGGAGTTACCGTTGACACGAAAAAGAAAGAGAAATATATCACTGAATGAATGGGCATACAAGATGAACAACAACACGCTTCTATTTTCCTGAAGGAATTCTTCTATGGCTACTGGCGCACTCAAAGTCATTACTGCAAATAAAAATATATCCACAGAAGCAAAAATGCCAACCCTCATGTATGGAAGTGAAGCTTGGAGCTGGCAAAAGAAGGATGAAAGCAGGATAAACGCCGTAGAAATCACTAAGAAGAATGTGCGGGAAAACGTTGTATGATAGAATACCGAACGATGAAATAAGAGAGAAATGTAAGGCAGATGACTGCATCATGGATAAAATTAAAAAAGGATCCTTGAGATGGTTTGGACACATGGAACGAATGGATGAGAGAAGAATGATTAAAAAGTTGTACACAAGCAGCGTGAGTGGAAAAAGAAGCCGAGGATGACCGAGGAAATCATGGCATGACCAAATGAATCAATTACTAAAAGGCGGCCACATTCGAAGTCGGAATAATCGACGTGCGTGCATGGTACGATGTATAAATTGTAGAGGTATCCCAGGACAGAGCATTTTGGCGATCCATCCTCTCTACCTACCCCTCCAGGGAAATGGCGTGATGGTTAGTTAGTTAGTTTTAGTTAGAATTCTTCTACATCAGTGTATCGTGCCATGGTAATTACTCTGATAATTACCTTCGTCAGGTAGGGCAATCTTATTGCTTAATCGGGTCGCCTTGGAGGTCGACATATTTCGTGATATTGTGAGTTGCCTCAGGGATGCAATATCTATGTTATGATTCTTTCTAATTCTTAATCTTATAATGTAATTACAAACGATCTGGAATTATATATCGGTAATGTTTGTGATTTTTATTCAAATAAATGAAAATGTGTACTTTTAATTTAGTCATGATTTTCGCTCCATTCCTAATTTCTATAGTATTCATCCCACTTTCGCAATTCTTCTGCCATCTATAATATATTTTTCAATTCCATATGCAAGGCACTTAAACATGAAAAAACAATGATTATGTCGTTTATCTCACTAAACACAATAATTTTAGATTTATTGTTTCTTGAACAAAGATGTAAACCTCCATATTTAATAATTAAAACGAATTAATTATTAAAAATGGATTCCATGTAATAATAATAATACAATGCCCATTGCTCGTAGGTACGAGCATAAGGAGCACAAAAATATCTAGGTTTGTCATCTGTGCCACCTGATGTTGCTAAATAGTCCTATCCTGGAATGACAGACTTTGTCACACTCCGGATAGGGATATTCTGCCCCTACAGCTGGACCCCGTCCTCTCCGTACTTTGGCCCTTGACACATGGCGAGGACTCTTCTCCACTCCGCCCTATCGGTTGCCAACTGATCCTAGTTCGTTTGTCTGTTTACATTCTTTACTGCAGTATGCAGGTTGTCCTTATATATCTTGCGCTGTCTTCCGTGCGTTCTTTTCCTTTCTAATAGTTCACTATGTAATATGTTTTTGGGAAGCCGGTTATCCATATTTAATAATCCTTTATTATATTTTATGTGAATGACATATTTTGCGCCTGTCTAAGCCATTTTCAAATGTTTGCATTTGATAATTCCTTAGACAGGCAAGACGTGTCATTCACATAAAATAAAATAAAACTTCTAGAAAACAGACGTTATCATTCGTATTAATTAAATAATTTAAGACTTAGGTATCTAATAGAAAGTCACAAGACTTAGGTATTTAATAAAAAGTCACTGTTATGTCTGAAATACATATTAAAATTATACACCAATACTATTATACAATCAGTTGTTTTTCAATGTTTATCAAAAGTGTAAATACCCGTTTTCCCTGAATCCATTAAAACACTCTTTTTTTGACCGGTGAGTTTTCTATTAGGGGGTGTCAAAACCCAAATCATCCGTTATTTCGCAATTTTTAGTGGAGTGAATATGCTTTCATTATTAATATTCACCCTCTTCAAAGGATAGGAAAATATGTATAATACATAGTAAATATGTTTAAAAAATACCCGCATCAACTATTTTATATATCTACAATTGTATATCAACAATTTTCCTTCCATAACCATAACCTCGTAGATTCCAGTAAAACTAAAACGTTGAGCTGTAGAAAATAATTATTATGTATCTTGCAATGATGAGATTTTACTGAAAGTATGTAGGATTATATTGTTGGTGATGACATTTTTAAATAGCACTATTTTCGGGAGATATTTACTTCTTCAAAAAACAATGTTTAAAGAGAAATCGTATTTCGAAAAATATGTTCACAAAGGATGGGCGAGTGGAGGGAGACATTGAAAATAGGGTTGGGGCAGGCAACAAAGTGAATGGTGCTCTTAAAGTTGTCATCGCAAACAAAAGCCTATCGAAAACAGCTTAATTGGCAGTGCGCAATGGTGTTTTGTGGTGTTAATGAAATCAATGGTGCTCAAATAATAAAAAAACAATACTTTATAGATATTTGTAAAATTCAAATAAACGCTCATAGAATTTTTATTTAGATTCAGTAAAATGAGTTAGGTGTCCATTAATTTTACTTTGTACTAATATTATTAAAAGTTTAAAGTTAAGGCATTAACACTGTGGAATTCCATAGTAATCTACTTTTGGGAATTAAAAAAACATTGTTTAAACCACTTTTTAATAACTAAAAATATTTAAATACCTCCATCTTCAGGTGAAAAAATATAACAAAAAGTAAACAAAGAAAGACTAATAAATAACGCACTTAAAATTCGATACAAAAATTCTAATTTATAAATTAAGACGAAACATGTCGTGTATTTTAATATTTTTTTTTAATAAAAAGTGGTTTAAAGAATGTTTTTTTAATTCTCAAAGTAGATTATCAAAAGTACAGAAATACACATTGAAATATTAAATAATTATTTATATTTTTGTAAATACCTTACTGTTATTTTTTTAATGTCTGACGAAGAAGAAACACCATCTCAATCATCTGAATATTATAATTTTACTTCTTACTGGTAGATCTATTCTACAATTATTGTCTACGCTAATCCTCTTTTCATAGCTATTCATAGTGAACATATTTGGTTCAAAATTGTCCCGCTAACAGTAAAAGGTCATTTATAATTAATTCATAATTAAAAAAATCGTTTGACTCCATTTTCTGATGGGGAAACTAGGGTCTTTAAAATCATGAAACACTTTGAAAAAATAACAGCTTTACGTGCAAAATATGGCCGGCTTATATATACATGCTTAGACAGGTGAAAGACATGGATGAATCCTCATCAAGGGAGCTAGAGCTTTAAAAGAGATGAAGAAACAAACAATAAGTTTTTATATATCATAAAAAATGTTATTTTATTTTTTCTTGAACAATGATGTAAACGTCCACATAAATTATTTTTTATTCATAGAAACGTCCAACTTAAATTAATTTTAATATGTCATATGGAAGTGATAAGCTTCGATTAACTAACGTGTTTACTAAAGAGAGCCGGAGCCAATAGTCAAGTGTGAAGGTTGGAAAGGTCTCATATTTGAATCATGTGCTAAAGGGAGAAAAATACCACCTCCTTCAGGTGATAATCATGGACAGCTGATAATCATGTACAATCAATCTGTAGTCTCCACATATTTTAGGATGTTGTTTTTTAGGTAAAGTCACAAAGGTGGACTTCAGCCAGTAGTGGGGTATGTTCCCCGTGTCATATATTGCATTAAAAAGTCTCACTAGATAGTCAATATTGTCATTGTCAATGAGCTTCAACACCTCGACTGGGATGTCGTCTGGGCCGCATGCTTTACGATTGTCTGAGGTTTGTATTGCGTGAAGAACTTCAGATTTTATTTTTGGTGGTCCGTATAAATTGGTAGAAACATCAGTATCTGCTTTATAATTCCGCCAATTTGTGAGAGTTGAGAACCTGTTCCAAATAACGCAGGACAGAGATGCTTTCACTGTAATGATTGTCAACGTTGGGGAACCCGACACGGCACCGGAAGAAAATTTACTAAACGTGCAATAAAAACATTTAGAAAATACCTTTATAAATATTTAGTAAATCATGTCATTCCTATATAGTATTATACAATTTGTCAGAGAGGAGGAGGAGAAAGGAGAGACCACTAGGAGACGTTGACGGCTCCATTACAAGCGTCTTCCCCTGCCCCAGATGCCCCAGAATTTGTGGGTCCAGGATCGGGCTCTTCAGTCACATGCAGACCCACAACCGTGAAGGACAGTCTTCCTCGGACCCAAGGGACAGCCGATGATATAAAATTTCTAGAAAACTGATTTTTCTATCATTATCAAATACACTCGTTAATGTTTTGCCGTTGCATTTTACCGAGGTGAACAAATGAGCACTCGAATGATATTCACATTTGTTATTCAGTTGAACTTTGTCTTGTGTATATTATTATCATTGCAATTATTAACGTATAATGTAATTTTATTTCCAACATAAAATACTTAAGCATTATTAGAAAAAAAAGTAAGTTATATATTTGGAGAAAGTTTGAGTCTATTCAAGTATACGTTCCCTCGTTCATGTCGGCATAACAAGCCCCAAATAGACTTTGATGTTATGAACCGATAATAATCTGCTCAATTTTTTTGTCATATCAATACTTCATTTAAATCCTATGAGTTCATTTCACATTAAGCTATCAATTTGGGACAACACATATTGCTAAGAACATATATTGGCTAATGTTAAAAACTTGTAGATTTCTCTAAACAGTTAAGCATTTTGAATTTTTTGAACTTCTATAAGCGCGTAAGGCCAAATTAAATAGAACGTCACGAAAAGTGTAATCCATGCAATCATGATTGTTCAAGGTAAATAGTTCTCTAAAGCTAGGTGCGTTACAGACTATATTGGTTTGTGCTTGTTACGTCGAAAAATTTGAACGCATCGTCACGCGCAAAACTTTTTGGCTTTGTTGATCGTTGTCTAACTAACCATCACGCCGTCTCCTCGAAGGCGTAGGCAGACAGAATGGACTGCCACAATTTTCTTTCTTGACATATATCTCTCGCTTCCTCAAAATTCATACATCATGGCATGCACGCGCGTCTATTTCTCTGATCCTCACGTGGCTGGCATTTAATATTTTATTTATTTGATCGTGTTACGTTTTCCTATGACGCCAATTTGTCAGTACGCATTTGGGCATTTGTTAAAATTACAATATCACCAGTAGACATGTATTTTATTATATGTTACACAAACATACAAAATTGTTCTGTTAAAAAAATTAAATTTTCCACAAATAATTTCTACATATTATGGTAAATATTTCCTAATCGTAAAAAAATACAAAATAACTAAAAAAAAACTATTTTACCTTGTACATATATTTTTTCATTAGTTATTAGTTATAAGAACGATTAATCTCTATATTTCATTGTACTATTTTACTTATTAAAGTATTTACTTATTATAAAAAGTATACCTACTATTATAAAATGGTATTATAAACAGTATATATTAATTTTACCTTACCATACCAAAAACATATCTTTTTGAAAATAAAAAAGTTTCTTTATTCCGCCCAGACCATAGATTCTCAACAAAATTTTCAATATTTTTAAAAATAAATTTATAACGGATAAATCAAAAAATAAATAAAAGAATATTCTCTTTAAATAAAGCTGAAAAATAAATTGCTATATTTTATTATTATTAATGATTTGTATTGTATTAAAGATTAAACGGCAATGAAGTGAAAAACAAACGTTTTAATTCATAAAAAAATCATGATGTAATGTTAAATTGCTATAATAGTAAAAATCGTGCATAAACGCATTCTACAAATGACTAGTCATAGAATAACGAGTTTTTCATTGTAGTTACTCGCTTAACCTTAGATACCAGCTAATGTTATCTAATGTAACTGGAGTGCTAAGAGCCTACTAATATAATTAATAAGAGCATGTCGTATTTGGAGTAACATGGAACTGGCAAAAGAAGGATGAAAGTAGAATAAATGCAGTAGAAATGAGATCTCTTAGACGAATATGTGGATACTCTGTGTATGATAGAGTGTCGAATGAAAATATAAGAAGTGCATGCGGTGCGAATGATGGTGGCATGAACAAAAGAAAGGATCATTAAGATGGTTTGGACATATGGAAAGAATGAATGAAGAAAGAATGGTAAAAAAAATATATGTTAATGATGTAAATGGAACCAGAAATAGAGGAAGACCGAGGAAAACGTGGCACGATCAAATAAATCAAATATTGAATGTCGGCCATGTGAGGAGTCAGTGAAATCGACGCGCGTGCATGACCCGATGTATGAATGTTGAGGAAGCGAGAGAAATATGTCTGGAAAGAAAAGTGTGGCAGTCCATTATTTCTGCCTACCCCTTCGGGGAGACGGCCTGATGGTTAGTTAGTTTATTTCATGACCCTTTTTGCCAAACAGAAGTTTTCGTTGTAAAATGATTAATGTAATTTGACTATGATTTGCTTAGACCAACAATGGCGTCAACTAAGCTTATTTCAGTTAAGTTATATACTAATTTATAATCTACATGTCACACGCCAAATACATACTAAATAAACTAAAGTATTATGAGTATTATAAGTAACATGTATTCTTTGATGAGCCAACTCAAGGATTGCTGTTCGTACTTTCCAACTCATTTTTCAAACCGTTTCTTTTGATAATTCGAAGCATTCGAATGTTTTTAAATTAATTTTCTTTTTGTAATTAATAAGTTTCCGTATGCTTTATAATTCTGAAACTGCTGAACATGATCGCTTCAAAGATCGACGTCTTTCGTATTCGTGAAAGAACGTTCAGAAGACAAATATTCTTGACTTTGGAGAGTATCTTGTATTCCTAAAATCGAACCATCTCTCATGCGTTCCTGGTATTACATAATATATTTTACCTGCTCTCAATATAGGCCTTAAACTATAAGAGTTGCTTTAATATTTGATTTGATCTATTTATGTATTATATATTTAAACAGAAATCATGGCACTTTCGTTAATTTGTTAACTATCCACATTGCATAAAACAACGTTGAAAATATACATAAAATTGTTTTGATTAATATTAATTTAATTTTGTGGCAACATTTTTGGTTCATCGCAAGACTCTCCACCCTGCATGTTTAAAGAACACATGATTCAAACATCAACACAATAGCCTCGGAACTCGGACTCCCATACGAACTACGACCTAGGTAATAAACATTGTAGGAAACAAGGACGAAGGACCAACGATTGACGGAAACTGAAATGACTTGGAGAATGTAGAGGTATGTCCAGAAACAGAAACCAATAGAGGACTGTTGCAAAGGAGGCCAAATCCCACACACGGATGTACCGCTGAGAAAAGAAGAAGAAATATTACATTATTATATTAATGTTATTATTTTATTATTGCATTAAAATAATAATGTGATATTTCTTCTTCTTTCCTCGGCGGTACATCCCAATAATAACATATGGCGTCGAAGCAAGGGCAGACACAGTAAGGACCAAACAAGTTTTGAGGACTTCCGAAATGAAGACACTGAGGACAATAGCAGGCAAGACACTGAGGGATCGCGTGAGGAACACCAGAATAAAATAGATATGTGAGGTTGAGAATATTATAAGATGGAGCAGACAGAGAAAAAGGGACTGGTACGGTCATGTTCAAAGAATGGACTCCACCAGACTCCCCTATATTGCATTGCATAATCTACCTCATGGGACTCGTCCTCGTGGAATACCTCCTAAAAGATGGAAGGACAGCTGGGAATCTACCTCACAGGAGGAGCAACTCTCTGGAGAACAGACCACATAGGTCTACAATAAGGAAGAAGAAGAAGAAAAAGAATATTAATGTTTTATCATTAAAACATTTACGTATCTCTTGTGTGAACTACGCGAATAAAATTAAAGTTCTAAACACACCCAAGGAAACTGTTTTAAAACCTCGAGTGTTCGTTTAACGTAAAATTCCAAGCGATACAAAAACAATCAGAATTTCCTACCTTACAAGGTATAAGAGAATCTCCTTGGGCGGCTCGTAGTCTTCTTCAGGCCCGCGCTCCGGGTCCTTGCCCAGCTGCAGGCTGCGCACGGCCAGGCGGCGGCGGGCGGCCGAAGGAGTCTTGAGGCTTGCACGAGCTAGGGCTTCCGCAATTTTTATATCCTGGCGGATCCTCCACACGTACGGCCGGATCTCCTCGATCTCGCGCTCGTAGTTAAGGACGTTCATTTTTCTGCTTTCCAACCGGTTGTCCAATTGTCGTGATGAATTATATCGTCTACTTGCGCGATAGTAATCACAACAGTTTCCGGTGTCCACAATCGCTAAGTTTTCCGGTTTTCCAGACACTGATATTAAGATTTGATTCACGTTCAGTCTTAAACGTTTATTAATATTTATGAGTCACAATAAACACTCGTATTTTTTGTTTAATCACTTCTATTTTTACCGCGGTTAAAAATAATGATATATTAGTATGTGTCACAGTTATTGTGTGTAGTAATAATAATACAAAATTTGATTAATTATAAATATATGACCATGAATTATTTAAAGACGAAAATACGCCAAAATTATAATAGTTTATTTCAAATCTCACTGGTGTAAAATAACTAAGAAAAGCGATATGGAATGTGACGATAAGAAATATTCGTTACGTTTACAGCAACGATCACGATTATTCACCAGAACTTTACTTAACCAAATATCTTTGAATGAAAGGTATTTCAATGAGAAGTTTTTGAAATAAGTGCGGCGATCAGATGAGCGCTATAAGAGCGACAGAGAATGTCATTAATTACTTTCACGTAGTAAGGACTCTGAAGTGCGCAGCAGAGTGACTTACGGGGCGTAAATGAGCTACGTATTTACTTCGCGATGATACTGAAGAATGATTAAGCCTGCAATCATTCCTCCTTTTATATTTTTAAACGTCGGCCCAAGGCGGCCTGACTTTATTGTTAGTCACTCACACTGTTTATTATGGGTAGGTACCTGTTGACAACGTGCACCTAACGCTTTATGCTCTATATAAAATTGACTTGTTTTCAATAATAAACAATATGTTTCACACCTCACACAATTGTAATCGTGAATAATAAATTCCTAGGAACTAATCAATAGTTTTGAGAAGCGGTGCAATTGGTTAATTCTGTGTATTTATGAAATATAAACCACACCCTCTGCGCGAAGTGTTATCAATAAAGTGTAGTCCATTGTTTGGATGATACTTTTACATGTCTTCTATATTCGCTATACTTTGTGTTGTAGATGTTGTATTTGTCCTTTTCTTAACAACGTTAGTGTTGTATATACAAAGTATATAGAAAATAAAAAGATAGATACTTTTACTGTTTATAATGTTGAAGTATCATACATAACTATGATACTTCAACATTATAAACTGTTAAATTTAAAAAAAACTTTGTTTTATGTATTGTATAACAATTTTATTTTTATTTTTCACGACAGCTGTTTCGTCAACCTATGTTGACATCATCATTGTAAACTGTTAAATTAAAAAACTTTGTTTTATGTATCACAATTTTATTATTTAATTTTTCGCGACAGCTGTTTCGTCAACCTATGTTGACATCATTAGTATATCAACTGTTAAATTTTCGTGATTTTACGAACCTTTAAGTGTATTGTTCCTGTGTCAATTTGGGTAATTTATTTGATATTAATTTAAAGTTCTTGCTGGAGTTGAGTTAGAATTAGTTAATCAACTCCAACAAGAACTTCAAAATATATCAACGAAATTATTCAATTTGACATAGGAACTAATACACATAAAGGTTCGTAAAATCACGATAATTTAACAGTTGATATATTAATGATGTCAACATAGATTGACGAAACAGCTGTCGCGAAAAATTAAAATAAAATTGTGATACATAAAACAAAGTTTTTTAATTTAACAGTTTACAATATAGTGTACTATTTCATGTCACTAACGATTAATAAAGAAAATATTAAGTAACGATCAATGTATAATGTTTACTAGAAAGAGATTTGAGAACTATCCAGAATATCATTTTAGTTTTAAAAATAGTTTTTTACAATTATCTTGCAAAGAAAATCTTCGCTTCTTCCAAAATGAAGGGGCGAGAGAAAAAATAATCACCCCGAAGAGAAACACATAAGAAAAGAAAAACATGGTAATAATAATCACAAAATTATTTATTTGGCATATCCGGAGGAGAGCGCTTATTAGCAATAAATGATCATTGTCAAATCTGTATCTTTGGTGAAAATTGGCGGCAAAATCACTTCATGAATACAATTTCAAATTACAACTCTGAATAATCGAATTGAGGCTAGATAAAATAATGGAAAAAACAATAGTTTATATTAAAAGTAACAGTTTTTCCGTTTTCAGAATCATTTGGAACAATACTATCTGTTGGATATGTCTAATATATAATATTATTTCGGTATCTTCCATTTAGCAACCAGTTAAATAAGCAGTATTATATAAGCAGGGATTGTACAATATAAGCAAAATTATATAAGCAGGGATTCATTTCACTAGAAACTCCGACAAAGAATGATTAAATGTTATATATGGTATGTTCTACTATATGGCTGCGAAACCTGGACTCGGAAAGTGAATGTAATGAACCGGTTGGAAGCGTTAGAGATGCGGATATACCGCAGAATGCTCCGTATACCGTGGACCGATAGGGTCAGTAATGCAGACGTACTACAGAGAGCCAGAGCCAATAGAGAGCTGTTAGTTGTCATGCGTGAAAATTATAAAGATCTCATATTTGGGTCATGTGCTAAGGGGAGAAAAATACGAACTCCTTCGACTGATATTAATGGGTAAAGTGGAGGGACGTCGGGGAGTTGGTAGAAGGCAGCTGTCCTGGCTGCGGAACATCAAAGAGTGGACAGGAATAACAAGAGTTCAGAACCTGTTCCAAGTGGCGCACAATACAGCCTTTGCTGTAGTGTTCGCCAACGTTGGGGGGACCTGACACGGCACCGAAAAAAGAAGAAGAAGGGATTCATTGAATTGGAAAACTGATGAAAAGAAAAGGAAAAAACCAATATTATTTAATAATTTAATTTAATCTCATATCATATTGGTGTAATTCCTAGTGACTTGAAAATGTCCGTATCTCTTTGATCCCCGTTTCGAAGATCCTTGTAGTCTATATCTTGATAAAGTATGCTTAGTTCCTCCTAACCAATACGTTGCCACCGTTAGTTCTTACTAATTAGATCTTGGACACTTAAATTGGTATGGTTTAAAATAATCAAATTAAATCAGATAATTAATAACACTTTATATGACTAAGCTAGTAGTAACTGTGCGCATCGGTAAGAAAATTTTGTATTATTTTTAATATTATAAGTCGTGAAGTAAATAAATAATTAGTTATATGAAAAAAATCATAAACAGCACAACAACTAGTGTAATAAACGTGTTTTCAACTTTTTTTTATGAACATTCGTGAACCGACCAGTAATGACGCAGCAAAAATTAAGTATATAAATAAATAAAATTATTATATTTAATTATACTATAACAGAAATAATTTTTTTTAAAAAACATTTAATTTAAAAGTTTCTTTAAAATATTTCAGTAAGTCAATTCGTAAACTTACGTATTGAAATTCTTCAGCAAAATAATTATATATTTTTTATTTGTTATTTGATAAGAAATCGAGGATTTCATAAAATCTTGATGCACGAGTTGAATACCAGAACGACCACAAAATAGATTAAGAGAAAGCTGGACGTCATCATCACAGGAAGAAATTTGATATTCCGTATAAACAGATCGCTAGATCTACAATAAGGGGAAGAAGAAGAAGAAGGAGAAATCATTGAAATAAATTTAATATAATTAAAAATGTATGCTAAGAAAAGTTAAAATTGTATATTTGGTTAGTTTTCTATGAATTAATATTATGGAGGGAATCGCTTTTTTTCAATATCAGTTTACAATATGTTTTATTTACGGTAGGTAGTAGAAGATATATTCTCGTGTGTTCTCTAAATAAATTTTTACGGTTTTCTTTTACGTCCAATTCACGTACACGATTCCTAGTAAAAAATCTATAAACTGAAAAATGTCACGTCAAAACCACTATTAAACGAAATATTAACTTATCGTCAACCTTAATTCACACGAATTAAAACGTCTGTTCTAAATGTTTTATTATATCTTATGAGAATAAAATGTTTCCCTTGCAAAGACATTAGCAAATTATATAATTTCATAGCAAGGTGAAGCGTGCCATTCCCATCAAACCTAATAAAACTTATTGAAAACAGACGTTTTCATTCGTATTCAATATTGAATATGAAGTTTTACATCGTTGTTCAAGAACCGTAAAAATTAATTATTTACTTCGGAAATTGAAAATAACTTTGATTAATCCACTAAATATTAAAATATATTTGAAAACACACGACATGTTTTGTAGGATACCTCCTTCTTCAGCTGTAAAAATATAATGAAAACTAAACAAAGAAAGACTAATATAAAAACGCATTTAAAATTCGATACCATAATTTAAATTAAAAAAATAAGTAATTAATTAATTTTTAAATTTAAATTATTGTATCGAATTTTAAATGCGTTTTTTCATATTAGCCTTTCTTTGTTTGGTTTTTATTATTTTCTTACACCTGAAGATGGAGGTATCCTCCGAAACATGTCGTGATTTCTTTTTAAATATTTTTTGGATTAAACAAAGTTATTTTCAATATAAGTCGAAGTATATTACTATGGAATTCCACGATGTTAATGCCTCAGCGTTCAATAAGTAACTTAATTATTTAATAAAAAATGTAAATATTATATGTAATGGTGCATTTTGTCGATACGGTTTTATTTTTCGCAAAATTGTAACAGTCAAATTTATAAGTTGCCTAGAATATGATCTAAAAATAATCATCCTTTTTCAAAAGATGGATTATTAAGTTAGGACCACCGTGTGTATTAAGTGCATATTACGCGAGTATACTCGTAATATGTACATTCATAAACTATTAAATGGTTTAACTCCTCTCTCAGGGTCCTTCCTGCACTTAAGAATACAATACACTGCCCGCATCTTAATATCGTCAGGTAGAGAGAACAAACCACAAGAAATGATTCTCTACTTTCCGGACGGACCCGACAGAAAGTTACTAAAATTATGGCACTTGAACATATAAAAAAAAATAGCTTAACCTAAATTTTAGTGACTTTTTAGTGCTGATTTAAAAATAATATGTTTTCGTATTGTGTAATAAATAGAAATCTAATCGAAACGTTAGTAAAAAAATCTCCTTTAGCAATTTTTGAGAGGAAGATTAAGAGAAAAAATTTTGGACCCACGCTGGAGAATGGGACTTACGTAATCAAAAGAAATCTTTAGCTTAATGTACTGTTTAACTATAAGTCTTGAAAGTAGAAGTAAATTTACCTTTGGTGGGCTGGCCTTGTAGAAATAATGCCAGAGGGTAGAACACCAAAAATAATCTCCAGATGGATGCCGCGCGAAAAGAGACCAAGAAAAGATGGACGGACTGCGTGGAAGAAGACTGGGAGAAATTAGAAAGATCTGGAGAATGTAGAGAGATGACTAGCGATAGGAGCCAGCAGAGGACTATTTTGGTGGATGCCAAATCCCACACCGGGATACTCGTATAATGCCGAGAAAAAGAAGAAGAAAAAAAAACTGAAATTTAGAAATATAAGTATCTACTTATTTTTAAATACAGTGCTATTTCAATTTTAATTTATAAGTAAAACCATTTTTTTTTCATATTTATTAAATATGAACAATATTTTCCTAAATAACATTAAAATTCTACTTAAATATGTAATTTATTATCAATTAGTATTTTACGAGTAAAATGTTTATATGATTTTCCTTGCATGTAACCTTGTTGCAAATTTATTATTGTAAACGGTTTTTTTTTCTTCTTTTGTACCAAGAATAAAATATTGTTTTTGCACAAAAGTAAATTTTATTATTTAAAATTTTAATACAAGTCCAGATAAATAGTATATATGAGGTATGCATGCGAAATGATCTGATGATGAATGTTAATAAGTCCAAGGTAATGATTTTTAAAAAAGAAGACATAATGTCAGTCTGCAACATTAGCGTGAATGGTGAACATTTGGAGCAAGTACGAGTATATTAGTTCGTGTGTTTAGGTAGTATGTTTACAAAAGATGGGCGAGTGGAGAGGGCGATGGGCGAGTGGAGAACAAAGTGAATGATGCACTTAAAGTTGTGATCGCAAGCAAAAGCCTATCCAAAAAAGCTAGAATGGCAGTGCACAATAGTGTTCTTCTACCGACCCTTATGTATGGAAGCGAATCATGGAACTGGCAAAAGAAAGATGAAAGTAGAATAAATGCAGTAGAAATGAGATCTCTTAGACGAATGTGTGGATACTCTGTATATGATGGAGTGTCGAATGAAAATATAATAAGTGAATGCGGTGCGAATGGTTGTATTATGAACAAAATAATGAAAGGATTATTAAGATGGTTTGGATATATGGAAAGAATGAATGAAGAAAGAATGGTAAAAAAATATATATGTTAACGATGTAAATGGAACGAGAAATAGAGTAACACAATCAAATAAATCAAATATTGAATGTTGGCCATGTGAGGAGTCAGAGAAATCAACGCGCGTGCATGACACGATGTATGAATGTTGAGGAAGCGAAAGAAATATGCCAGAAAAGAAATGTGTGGCAATCCATTCTTTCTGCTTACCCTTTCGGAGAGACGGCGTGATGGTTAGTTAGTTAGTTAAATAATTAATACGAATGAAAACGTCCGCTTTCTAGAAGTTTTATTATTATATATTATTTTCCCACTTGTACCTTAATAAATATTTGAATAACCTCAGACTCTTTTATGTAGCTCTGAAAATACGGAATAAAGAAGAAATGTAAAGCGGATTATTGCAGCATAAGCTAAATTATATAAGGATCCCTGAGATGGTTTGGACATATGTAACGAATGGACGAGAGAAGAATGGTTGAAATGTTGCATACAAGCAGTATGAGCGGAAAGAGAAGCCATGGAAGCCCAAAAGAAATCATGGCATGACCAAATTATTCAAATTCTAAAAGGCAGACCCATTCGAAGTCGGAAAAATCGACGAGCGTGCAAGTTACGATGTATAAATGTAGAGGAAACTAGATGGGTATGTCAGCACAGACCAGTGTGGCGGCCCATCCTCTCTGTCTACCCCTCCGCGATGATTAATTAGTTAGTTAGTTAGTTTTTTAAATTGATCACATTGTAATGCATGTTTTACCTATATTATTATCATTTTGAAATAATCCTATATTTGTAATATTCCTGTATGTATTATATGCGGCGGTTAGCGCAGAAATGAATAAGCCCATTCAAAGATGGAATTGAGGTAATATCGTTTAAAGTTAGGCCTTGTGGCTTGTAAGAGGTTCAGGGCTGAATCGTACACGCTTAAATCACATAATAATTGACCTTTTCATCATTTTCATCATTCCGCAGCCGTCTACCCCTGGACTCCAATTCTATATTTTCATAGGAAAATAATAAGTAATTAAAATAATAATAAAAATGTTAAAAATCTTTTTAAAATGTATATTTAGTTGAAATCGTCTAAGGTTTGTGTCTTCGACCGGCTTCGGGAGCAAGATTTTTTACAATTTATTTTAATTTTTAATATTTACAATGAACTTCTTACATTGAAATTTCAAATAACCACATTATTATATATTTTTTCGAAAATTATGAAATATCCATCATTCCTCATGTTCTCTCCCATTTCTCACACTGTCCCTCCCTTACCAATATTTGTCAGAAATAATTTTATGTTAGGCTATGAGCTATTTTTTTTTGGTGTTTTTTTTTATTTTTTAAAATCTTGTAGGACAAGTCTTGACATTTTGTTGGCGATTCTCTAAGACATCGACAAAACGCAGCAGTCAAATAAGTTTCCTTTTTTATTCACTATTTACATGCTATTAAAATGATACAAAGATTTATCATATATTATCAGCGGGAATAATGGACTATCAAAATTTTCAATCCTCGTATATTCTCTCGATTCCTCAGCTTTTATCGACTCCTCGCGCGACCGACAATTAATATTTAATTGATTTAATCGTACCACGTTTTCCTCTGTCGTCCTTTTTTTCTTGTTCCGTCTATATCGTTTACATATTGTTTAATTTCTTTATAATTATTATCTTCAATCATTCTTTCCATGTGTATATCCGTAATTTCATGGGATTAACCCAAATTAAAACGTGTTTTACCAAACTGAATTTATCGTAAATTTGTGAATCGTTTGTAATCAATATGAATAAAAACCCTATATTTTTTTAAGTTTTATTGAATATTATAGGAATAACATTCACGACATTGCCTTGAAAAGGCGAAACATATAATACCCATAAAATCAAACGATCAGAAAACACAAGCATTCGGTCATATTAATGATTTAAAATAGACTTTCCATTCACACCCCAGATATCAAAATTTTTCCACCTGGGTCTGGGCGTGGACTTGGGTGGGAAAACGAATCTACCGTGTCAAGTGATGGGGCAAGTAAACAAGGCTGCAGCCATATCAGGAGGCTTGAAGAATTCAATTTGAAAGAACCCTGACATGAAGATCAGCAGCAAAGTGAGAATTTATGAGACTTGCGTGCGACCCATCATGACATACGAGTATGTGATCGAGTGCAGGGCGGACACCACAATCACAAAAAACGCGCTCAGAGTGTCAGAAATGAAGACGCTCAGAAATATATCTGGTAAGACACTGCAAGATAGGATAAGTAATACACGGATAAGGGAGATATGCAATAATATTCTTTCTTTCATAATTTTGTTCATAATACCTTCATCCGCTCTACGAGTATATTCCTTTCTTATATCAACATTTGAGATTCTATCGTATTTCGTTCTAGCACACATACGTCTTTTGTGAACAGCCATTTTCACATGTCCAATTTAAAATCAAGTAAACTTTATTTCATTTGAACTAACTAACTAACCATGACGCCGTCTCCCCGAAGGGATAGGCAGAAATAATGGACTGCCACACTTTCTTTCCTAACATACTTTTCTCGATTCCACAACATTCATACATCGTGTCATTCACGCGCATCGTTTTCTCTGACTCCTCACATGGGCGACATTCAATTTTTGATTTATTTGATCGTGCCGCGTTTTCCTCGGTCTTCCTTTATTTCTGGTTCCATTTACATCGTTAACACATAATTTTTTTACCATTCTTTCTTCATTCACTCTTTCCATATGTTCAAACCATATTAATGATCCTTTCATTTATTATACTTTCATCCTTCTTTTGCCAGTTCCATGCATCACTTCCATACATAAGGGTCGGTAGAAGAACACCATTGTGCACTGCCATTCTAGCTTTTTTGGATAGGTTTTTATTTGCGATGACAACTTTAAGAGCACCATTCACTTTGGTGCATGCCCCAACCCTTCTTTCAATATCACACATTCGTCTAAGTATTTCATTTGATGGCTTGTAAAAAATAATGATTTACTTATACAGATAACTTCGTCGCATACGAGTATTTTAAATACGTTACTAAAATAATTCATTCACTTACACCGAAATAATCACAAAATGTTCCCAATTTTTTTTAAATAAACTATTTTTGGCCGTTAGTATAATAGTAACTCTCACGGTGACCGACGGGTATAAGGATTGAGGGTAAACTGGTGACTAGTGGTGTGTGGAGCGAGTCCCTCCCCTGGCGGCCTTCAAGATCCGATCTCCGTGGAGGGGTTTGTGAATCAGATCGTCCAAAAACACCGCACCGTAGTAGAGAGGACCTTAGTCCAAAGGTTATAGAGACATTTCAATATATCATACCGCTATATCGTACTCATCGGTGTAAAAATGTGAATTCTAAAATATACATGAAACTGAAAAAAACTATAATACTAAAAAACTTGTCATGTAACAAGATCAGCGTGTATTTTATAAAAAATAATTATAAAATAACTCAATAACTATCACGCTGTTTTCCCGGAGGGGCAGGTAGTGATGTTGGACCGCTTATACTGCTCTGTCTTGACATACCTCTCAATATTACTCTACATTCATATTCACTCGTCGATTTTTTCTATTTCGAATTTGATTAATTAGGTCATGCCATCCTTTCCTTGGTGTTCCACGGATTCTCTTTCCACTCACACTGCTCATATGTAACATTTCAACCATTCTTATCTCGTCCATTCGTTACATATGTCCAAACCATCTTAGTTTATCAGTTTATCGGTTTATTTATTCACTCCAAAATATTACAAACATAATAAAAGTTTAAGGCATCTATTTGAGAAACGGTAAAGAATCAGTTCAACTTTAGGAAGACAAGATACTCTCTAGTAATAAGTTTTTTAAGAGTATTTTTCTTCTGAACGTACTTTCACTAATATGAAAGACGTCGATCTCCGAGGTAATCTTCTTCAGCAAACTGATTGCTATTCCCACCGGCTTTGTTAGAGGCAGGAAGAAAGAACAAACTATGCTGGCGTTGTCGGAGATAAAAAATACCTCCTTATTTAATTTAACTAATGATGCAATAATCCACTTTACATTTCTTCCTTACTTATATTTTGGTATTCTATCATATATCGTTTTCCCGCACATTATTCACCGCAAATATTTATTACTAAATACTACTGAGATAGGCGCACGTGTTTTCATCCAGATCATCCTAATCTGTGGATACCACCTTTTTCTTCTTCTTCTTCTTCAGCCTGTATTAACCGTCCACTCCTGGACGTAGGCCTCCTCTCGTATTTTCCATTCTCTTCTATTCTGAGCGATCCGCATCCAGGCACTTCCCGCACTTCTCCGGATATCGTCACGCCAACGCAACTGTGGGCGCCCAACTCCACGCTTTGCCGTCCTTGGCCACCAGCACAGCAGTCGCCTTGTCCACTTTTCTTCTGGATCGCGGGCGACATGTCCCGCCCATCGCCACTTGAGGGTTGCGGCCATCTTGACAGCATCGGAAACCTTTGTCCTGACTCTTATGTCCTCATTTCTGAGTCTGTCCCGTAAACTGCTACCCAACATTGCTCTCTCCATTGCTCTCTGAGTGACTCTTAGCTTGTTGGCACTTTTCTGTGACATTGTGACTGTCTCAATACCATAAGTGAACACTGGCAGGACACAGGCATTGAACACTCTCCTTTTCAAGTTGATGGGATACCACCTAGAGCTACATAAAAGAGTCTGAGGTTACTCAAATATTTATTAAGGTATAAGTGTGAAAAGAATATAATAAAACTTCTAGAAAGCAGACGTAGCACCTGATGATGTCAACATCGGTTGACCAAACAGCTGTCGCGAAAAAAAATGTGATACCATTAAAGTTTTATATTTTAACAATTAATAATATTTCGGCCTATTTGGACTATTTGGACTATTTAATAAATAAAATCTATTAACTCTTTTTATCTGAACTAAAATTTAAATGAATTTTCAAATTGTAACTTTTTCTGTATTATTGTATTAAGGCCCTATTGACTTTTCTGGTTTGCGAACATCGTGGTAACTTGAACCTTGTACGAGTATATTGCCGCACGGAACACAGCCTCCGCGCCCTTCCGAAACCACTTCCGTAGGTTCTTGACCCTTGAAATTCTCTTCCGTGCTGATCGATATTTTCCTTAAATTTTCTTTTCAAATTAATTAAATAAATAACTAATGTTTTAATTACGTACTGCTCAATGTATCTCCATATTTATTTAAATTCATTATTATTAATCTATAAAAAAACTTTAATTTAATACCGAATATTGATTATTTTTTTGTTTTGTAAAATTTAATTGAAGTGACAAAAAAATGTTCATGTACTGTAGTTCTGTATTAAGGAGTCTAGCTTTATGAATAAAAGCTCAACTTTAAAATCAAATCTGTTTATTACTTTTATTTTATTTCTGATACAATAACACTCAAACATTACGCGTCAACTCTACAAAGCACTTGTCTACATGTAATTATATAATTAATCAAATTAAATTACTTAGTTTTATTAAAATATTATCATGACTCATTATTTATTATAGTAATTTTATCTCTTCTTCATCCTTGATATAGACCTATATGGTAATGATACAGCGGACCTCTGCTTCTGCTTTCGAAACTGCGAAAGTTCCGCACGTTTCTTGACATCCGTTTCCGTTTCTGTTTCCGCAACTTTTATAACGGAAATTTGAAGAATCCATGTTAAGTTAAAATGAAGACCAGCAAGACTCGATTACAAATAACGAGATTGACAAATTTTGTTGGAGACACAGTCATAACTTCAGGAATACAAAAAAGAAAAAAGATTGCCTTTACATGAGGATCCCCTTATATGGTTCATACAAATATACTAATCTTTTGCAATTAGTGCGCCAATATTTATCAGCTCCTCCCAGCAGCGTCGTATTTAGCGGAGCTGGTCTTATATATAATATAAATATGAAGAACACCGGAACAGATTGTTAGGTGTTAAAGCGGCCAAGTTACTTTTCATAAAACTTACCACTACTTTATTTTTAATATTAATTTCATTAAAAATTGTATTTGTAATTTTTTCCTTTTTTTCATAGTACATATATACACTTCCGCTTCCGCATCCGTTTCCGCTTCTGTTCTGCCAAAAAATAATTTTTAACATTTTCGTATCTGCTTCCATTATGACACTTCGGTTGCATCACTACTATGTGGTCTGTTCTCCAGAGAATTCCTCCTCATGTGAGGTGAATTCCCAGCGCTCCTTCCATATTTTAAGAGGTATTCCACGAGGACGAGTCCCTTGAGGTTGATTATGCAGTCAATATAGCGAGTCTGGCGGTGTCCAGATTTGATTTGATTTGATAAAATAAAAATTCAATAAAACGATTTTTTTTATTAACTTCTTCCACTTCTGTCTCGAGATAAAAGTATCCATAAGACAAAAGTGGAAATTAACAATATCGTTTTATTTAACAATTATTTAAATATATAAAATAGTCTATTGTTTTAGCCGAAACACTATGATACTTCAACATTATTACTGTTAAAATTTAAAACACTGTTATAATATGATAATTTATTTTTATTCACTAAGTGTCGCGACAGCTGTTTTGCCAACCGATGTTGGCATCATCAGGTGTTACAATAAACATTTACGTTTATTGTAACACATTTTTAAAGTTTATTATAACATCTGATGATGCCAACATCGGTTGGCGAAACAGCTGTCGCGACTAAAAAGAAATTGTGATATTATAACAGTGTTTTAAATTTTAACAGTAAAAATATACAAATGTTTAATTAAATTTTGACAATCTACATGATATATGCATACATAATATTAGTTACAAGATCTGATAGATATACAGTTCAGGTGAACGCCCGGCCATAACTCCGTCACCTGAAGTAACAACGGCGTTACCTTGTAACAAATCTGAGTTACTCCTGGGTTCATGGAACCTCCATTTCGCGATTTTTGTTTGTACACTGCTCGTACATTATACCATATATTTATATACCCATTAGTCATCGCATCACACAACCTAGCTCCACGGTTATAACCTTTCAATCCTTTCACTATATTCCGTGTGTCATGTGTTATATATTCAGCTCTGGTCACTGGAGCCGTCTATTTGTGACCGCAAAATTGTATAATTATAACATGCTATATGATGAATTAATTTAATATCCCTTTACAAAAAATTTACAGAATTTCTGTTAACGCAACATAGGAGTAAATAGACCCGGTAAGAGTAAGTCACCTAGAATAAAAAAATTTGCCATTTAATGAAAGCAAAAATACCCGTTCACATTGGAGTTTTAGTACCAACCCTGATGTATGGAAGTGAAGCACAACTGGCAGAAAAAGGATGAGAGCAGAATAAATAAGATAGATAATTAATACGAATAAAAACGTCTGTTTTCTAGAAGCTTTATTATAATTTTTGGGAATGACATGTTTTGCCCTTCTAAGGCATTATCAAATGTTGTTTGATAATGCCTTAGAAGGGTAAATACAAATATCATTTGAAAATTTCTTAGAAGGGCGAAACATGTCATCATCAGCCGTCTGTCATCCACTGCTGAATGTAGGCCTCTCCCAAAGCACGCCACCGCCCCCTATCCATTGCCGCTCCCATCCATCCATGTCCAGCAATCCTCTTCAGATCGTCGGTCCAGCGGGCAGGGGGACGTCCAACTTTACGGAATCCTGTACGTGGTCTTCACTCCAGAACCCGTTTTCTCCATCGGCTGTCGGTTCTCGTTAATAATTAATACGAATGAAAGGGACGTTTTTATTCGTATTAATTATTTAATATAAAGTCTTACATCATTGCTCAAGAAACAATTAATAAATGCGGTAGAGATGAGATCCCTTAGACGTATGTGTTATAAACGATGTACAACAGAATTTCAAATGCTGATATAAGAAAGGAATATAGAGCGGAAGAAAGTAATACAAAATTATAAAAGGATCACTGCGTTTTTTTTGGAAATTCGGAACGCATGGATGAAGGAAAAATGGTTCGTGGGAGACCGAGGAAAACTTGGCATGACCAAATTAATCCAATTTTAAAGGTCGGCCACGTTAGAAGTCGGAAGAATCGATGTGGATCTTTGACTCGCTGTATGAATGTGCAGGAAAGTAGAGAGGTATGTGAGTATCGAGTAGTGTGGCGGTCCATTTTCTCTGCCTACCGCTTCGGAGAAACGGTGTAATGGTTTTTTGTTGTTGTAATCATTTTTTGCCAGTAACATGTTTCACTTCGTACAAAGAGATCCTTGCAAGTACACCATTATGCACAGCCATCTGACCTTTTTTTCATAGATTTTTTTTGCGATGGCAAATTTATACACATCATTCCCTCTATTGCCTGAACCAACCCTTCATTAAATCATAAAATATATCGTCGGTTCAAAGGTAAAACTCATTAAGTGACATTTACATTTTTTTTTGCAATTTCTGTATCAGACTTGTGAATTCTACATCAGAAAATAATCACCAAGTGTATTTATTAAATAATAACAGTTCGTTTATTAAAAAACACTTGGTGATTATTTTCTGACGTAGAATTCACAAGTCTGATACAGATATTATCTCTCTACATTCGTATATCCTTTGTAAATAAAGCAGAAGAAATACAACAATATATGCTATGACATGTTTCAACCGTAAGGATTGACAATCCTTTCATAAGGTAAAACATGTTATTGTAATCTGCAGAAGCTGTCAATCCACCGCGGACGGCAGACCGCTTTTTGAGCCACGGTTGTGATATATTTTTTAAGGAGATGCTTCGACCTCTTTTATTTTATTTATGCTGGGTAGGATTTGAAATACGCTTACCAAATCTACTATTAACATTTTACCAGAAATATAATAAACCTAAATAACTAACCAACTAAACATCACACCGTTTCACCGAAGGGGTAGGCAGAAATAATGGACTACCACACTCTCATTTCCTACGTAACTCTTTTGAATCCCCAACATTCATACATCGTGACATGCACGCACGTTGATTTTTCCGGCTCCTCACATGGCCGACATTCAATATTTGATTTATTTGAGCGTGCCACGTTTTCCTCAGCCTTCATCATTTCTAGTTCCGTTTGCATCGTAAATATTATATTTAATACTTTTTTACCATTATTTCTTCATTCATTCTTTCAAAATCATCTTTATATGCTTTCATTATTTTGTTCATAACACTTTACGTCATAGGTTTCCAATCTTTTCTGGGCCACCGCCCCCATTACAAGAAAAATAAACTTCAACGCCCCCTCCCATAAATGTTATTCCAATTATTTAGAAACACATAGTTGAATTTTAAAATATTATTAAATCTTTTATGTATCTGAATACGACATATGGTAGAATACCGAACGAAGAAAAGGAAGAAATGATTAGCGTGTTTTTTTGTTGTCTTTTTAGACTATATTTTTTTATTTGCCCACGCTCTCTATATTTACTAGGTCTTCTACTGCCTCCCTGAAAGTCTCAAACGCCCACAAGGGGGCGTTATCGCCCACTTTGAGAACCTAGGCTTTACATCATTGGAATCACTACTTATATTTTCATTCGACACTCTGTCATAAACAATTTTTTTACACATTCGTCTAAAAGATCTAATTTCTATTGCATTCATTATATTGTCATCCCTCTTTGCCGGTTCCATGCTTCACTTCCATACATATAGGTCGGTAAAAGAACACGGAAACTTGGAAAGGCTTAATGAAATTAAAGACACAGAAATTGGTAGCTTCTGCAGAACACAATAGCGTTCTTTCACCTCATAATAAATCTAATATCATTTAAATGGTTTGATGTACAAATATTAATAGAGATAAATTAAGTGTCCTGGCATAAAACACTTAGTATTTATTTTATATTATTTACTACCCTTGATTAAATTAATTATTATTTACCCTTGATTAAATTATTTATTATTTATTACCCTTGATTAAATACAATACTGTTCTATTATACCCTTGATTAAATATAATCTTATCTTATATATTATCTATTAATCAAAGTTACTCACATTATAGATGTAACCCAGGACATTGGTCCACGAAAATGGCTCTTGCTTGTCAGTAGGCAGGAGTGAAGCTCAGGATATGAACTGGCGGGGACCACCTGGAGACGGGCGGAGTATATCCTTCATTAAATATAATGCTGTTTAACTATACCCTTGATTAAATAAAATACTGTTTTACTATATCCTTGATTAAATATAACACTGTTTTAATGTACCCTTCATTTAATATAATACTGTTTAACTCTACCCTTGATTAAATATAACACTGTTTTACTGTATCCTTGATTAAATACAACACTGTTCTATTATACCCTTGATTAAATATAATCCTATTTTACTATACCCTTGATTAAATATAATACTATTTTACTACACCCTTGATTAAATGTAATACTGTTTTACTATACCATTGATTAAATATAATACTGTACAAATATACCCTCGACTAAATTACTGTTTAAAACTTGATATCTTCGTTGACGACTTTGTGGTAAAGTAGCAAGAACTAGTCAGCCACACCAATGTTTACGGGTTCGATTCTCATCGATGGCAGCGTAATTGTCACACTGTCTTTGGTCTGGTGTAGAATTCACGCGAAAATAAAATACTGATAGATTAGCTACCTATCACATGTCATGGTAATCGATATAGGTAATAGCTATAATTATAGATGGCTATAGCAAATTGTGTACTTGAGTTCAAACGATCTATTGTGCAAAAAAATATATAATTAATCATAATAATTCAATAAAACGATGTTTTTTAACTACTTCCACTTTTGCCAAAAGTATAATTAGTTTAAAAAAATTATTTTATTTAAGTATTTAAAATAAGCTTCCATCAAGAGATTTCAGTAAAATCATTGGATTATATAATGAATCGTCTACTTTTAGATTCATCCGATAGGCGAAAAAAATCTTTATATTTTTAGTCGTAATGAACTTCTATTTTTGCCGCGAGAAAGACTTCCTGCCTGAGTCCCTTGAACTCTGTTCCGGCGTCACTTCCCCGCCTCCAGCTGCACCATAAATTACCGTCTACAAATAGTTAATCGCCGCGGTCTACTTACTGCTCACCTTCTGCGTATCAATCTTCCAAGTGGAGAATTAAATTCACTGTCACGAAACACCTTCGCAGTTAATCGATATCAGCCAGAATGCACAGCATTCAAACACGTTGCGGTAGTCAACAATGGGGCAAGGTCACATTTTCTTCTGAGCTTTTGTCGAAGAGATAATCACCATAGAACCGAATGCAAAGCGGGCATTTAATGTTTTTAAGGATGATGCATTGTGCGAGTCGAGACAACAATATCCCGCGCAGCCTTGAGCCAGATACAGTTAAGGAACTCGCACGAAGAACCGACCTTAAACTCGACACTAAACAACTTCGGGGCAGCATTTACTATAGCAACCGGCGGCGAGGGCCTCGGATCGCGGCCGCTCTTGCACTCTCTCTGCAGCTTGGTACCGTGACTGGGAAATTCTTACGATTATTCTCTTTCAAACGGTGTATAGCAAGGTGGCTCTAGTGCCAACCCGAAGCCGAAAATAGGTCTTCTATTTTCGCCAAAACTTTGTGTTGCGGACTCATTAAAAATGTTTATTTTTCTGTAAACAACGCTAACTTATTACTGTTAAAATTCAAAACACGGTTATAATATCACAATTTCTTTTTATTCACCGAGAGGGTCGCGACAGCTGTTTCGCCAACCGATGTTAGCATCATCAGGTGTTACAATAAACTGTTTGCACTCTCAGTCAAAGAGTTTATTGTAAAACCTGATGATGCCAACATCGGTTGGCGAAACAACTGTCGCGACACTCTCGGTGAATAAAAAGAAATTGTGATATTATAACAGTGTTTTAAATTTTAACAGTAATAATGTTGAAGTATCATAGTGTTTCGGCCAAAACAATGGACCATCACTAACTTAATTTAAATTTTTTTTTAAATACAAACATGAATCAGACACAGAAGCCCTTCATCGGTAATTTGTTATTTTTTTGTTTAAACAATATTTTCGTGGATGTAGTCAGTTTTGACTTATATTAAAAAAATACATCCTACAAAACTAACCACATTCATGAAAAATTAGTTTTAATATTTATATTGTACATACAATGATGAAAGGCTTCTGTGTCCGATGTGTTTTTATTTTAATTTTTAATTTTTAATTTTTAATAAAGTTAGTATTGTTTACAAAGTAATAAACTTTGTTCAGAAAATCATTAAATTTGTACAAATGAAAATGTCTGTTTTTAGAAGTTTTACTATATTTTCATGTCTGAGGCATAATCAAAAGTTCACATTCGATAATGCCTTAAGCAGGTGAAACATGATCGTAACATAAAATTTAATAAAACTTATATAAAACAGACGTTTTCAATCGTATTAATACGAATAATATTAATATTGAGTTTTACTTTTTTGTTCAAGAAACAATAATAAAATAAAAATTATTCTACAATGATGGACATGACCCGAACCTTGAAGGCTTTTGTCAGTATTGTTGATTATTCAAGCATGGAACTGGCATAATAAGGATGAAAATAGAATTAATAGTAGGTCTCTACTTTATAACTCAAAGTCTCAAATAATATTAATAATAAATATGAACATTCAGCAATACTTCATCGCCTACCAATCCAAAAATGCTATGATTGGAGTACACATAGTGTTCTTGTACCGAGTCTTATGTATGGTAGCGAAGCTTGGAGCTGGCAAAAGAAATATGAAAGTAGGATAAATGCCGTAGAAGTGAGATCACTGAGAATAATGTTCGGGAAAACGATTATGATAGAATACTTAACGACGAAATAAAATAAAAATATACGACAGATTATTGCATAAGTAAAATTAAAAAAAGGATCCCTGAGGTGGTTTGGATATATAGAACGAATAAATGAGAGAATAATGGTTAAAAAATTGTATACAAGCAGTGTGAGTAAAAATAGAATCCTTGGATGACCGAGGAAAGCATGATATGACCAAATTAAATAAGATATTAATGACGGTTCCATTCGATGTCGGAAAAATGGACGAGCTTGCATGTTACGATTGATGAATTTTGAGGAAGCTTGAGAGGTATGTCAACAGAGAAGTATGGCGTTACATCCTCTCTGCCTACCTATCTCGAGAAACGTAGTGATGGTTTGTAAGATAATTAAAACGCACAACTAATATCACACATGGAAATGAATCGCCATGTTTTTAATTCCTTTATTCAACACAAGCTATAATGTATAAGAAAGAGACAGTAAGTATTCAACACTCGTTCTTTTTCATCTTTTACAACATTATACATTGGTTGTTGATGGTTCAGTTATTGGTCATCCACTGCTGAACGTAGGCCTCTCCCAAATCACGCCACCGCCCCCTATCCATTGCCGCTCGCATCCATCCATGTCCAGCAATCCTCTTCAGATCGTCGGTCCAGCGGGTAGAGGGACGTCTAACTCTACGGAATCCTGTACCCGGTCTCCACTCCAGAACCCGTCTCCCCCATCGGCCGTCGGTTCTCCGGCAGATGTGGCCAGCCCATCGCCACTTCAACCGGCCCTCCTCAAAGCTACCTCGGTCACATTGATTTGTTGTCGTATAAATTCGTTTCTAAATCTGTCCCTCAAGATTATTCCAAGTATGGCTCTTTCCATGGCACGTTGGGCGAACTTGAATCTGTAGACTAAACTTTTTGTCAATGTCCACGTCTCGACTCCGTACGTCATGACTGGCAAGACGCACTGGTTGAAGACTTTAGTCTTGAGGCATTGTGGTATTTTAGAAGTGAGAACATGGCGTAATTTTCCAAAGGCCGCCCAAACTAACTGAATTCTTCGGTCCACTGTTAATTTATAATAGTAAACACGAATGTTTAGTGGTTTTGCTTGGTTTTAAGTTATTTATATTATATGAATAACAACAAAGAAGTAGTCAGTATTTATATAAATTAAAACCATGTAAGACTACTAAACAGTCGTGTTTACTATTATAAATTTATACATTGGTTATGTAATATAACATATGTTTTGAGTGCGCACACAGGATTAGATAATCATTCATATTTTTTTTATATACATTTAACTTGATCCTCAAGTATTTTTATTTTTATCGACTTGTCATGCAAATTTATATAAAACTGTAGTAATACTATATTATGATATACCATAATATTATATACTAATTGCGACCCTTGAAATATACACGGAAGTAAAGATTTTCTACCCTTTAAACTTTATTCAATGTACAATCGTAATCAGTACCTAATAAGTTTTATATTTTAATGTATTATTTTTACTAGGTAAACTAAAAGTTAAAATTTTCACAATTAACAATACCAAATTGTTTTTTTCACTACTGCCTAAAATTTAAAATAATATTATATATAACGATTTCGGGCATGCGCATCGAGTGCATTTCGAATTAATTTCGGAGAGAATCAAAGTATTCCTCTCTCGCTCTCTTGTATTCAAAATATTATCGTTCTCTTTTTTGATGAAATGCGGATTTTTGCCTATTCATATTATGATTCAGTTTAAAGTAAAACAGTTTTCTAAAATATTAATAATATTTTAAATGTAGGTTACGCAATGCATACTGTTGCACCAAAAAACTAGAACCAAGAAACGATTCACAATTGCGACAATTAAGTATATTTTAATCAAACCTGGTTAGATTGCTCGAAATCTGAAGAGAAATATATTAAATTTGCAAATAACGCAATAAAGCAATATCCAAAGCCATTTTTCACAGCAATCTAAGACATAGATTGACAATCTAATAGGCGCCTGAAACGGGAAGACAGATACAGATTCGCATCTACGCAACAGGGACACATTTACTGTACTACAAAATATTAAGAAGCGATTAAACTCAAAATGTATTTTTTTTATAAGAATTCTGTAACATTTCAAAACACTTCTATATTTTTAAACTAATAATTAAAAAAAAATTATGCAAATAAACAAAGTAATCATCACGGCGTCTTCAAAGGAGTAAGCACAAATAATGTACCCCCCGCACTGTTTGACATATCTTTCCTCAACATTTATACATCATGTCATACACGCACGTCGATTTCTTAGACTCATTATTTGTCCGACATATTTTTGATTGATTTTTACAGATTACTCTCTTATTCAGATTAAGAGATCTCATTTCTACTGCATTAATACAAGTTTCATAATTATTTTGTAGGTTCCATGCTTCACGTCCATACATAAGGGTTGGTTCAAGAACACCATTGTGCACTGCCATCTTAACCTATTTTGTTTACGATAGCATATTGCTAAATGTCATATCATTTTAATACACTTTGGAAATTGAAAATAACGTTGTTTATAATCCACTTAATATTAAAAATCACGGCATGTTTCGGAGAATACCATCTTCAGGTGTAAATATATAATAAAAACTAAACAAAGAAAGATTATAAAAAAACGCAATTAAAACTCGATTCAATACAAACGAACAATACTTTTTTTTTAAATTAACCTGGACTAATTACTATGCCTGCTAATTGCTTGGACTAAGTAGATTGCAAAAGAATATTAAAAAATAATGATTAAATTATAATATAAAATTGTAATTTGGAAAAACACATATACGAGTATACATTTGAAAAGACATATTTTACATAGATATTAATAAATGAATCTGCATATGATTAGGAATGAGAGCTTGGGAGACTAAAATAGTTTTATTTATTTATTTTACTTTATCCCTTTTGCCAGTTCCGTGCTTCACGAATGATTGAATAATCGACAATACTGACAAAAAGCTTCCAAGATTCGAGTCATGTCCATTATTAAACAATAATTCACTGCATCGGGAGTCAAGTTTTCTGTCCCCAAGTCCACCATTTGCAACTTTTTTATCATTGGAGACTCGTAATACGGCTATTACGGCAAGGATCCCGTTATAGCCGGTGTAATATCAGGTATGACGAGGATGTAAATCATTGGACAATCCTTACAGGGCTATTTTCAAACAGAACGTCGTTAAAAATGAGGATGATCATTTAAAATAGATACTTCTATTCGAGTTGAATGAATATACTATGATTATTATTATTTTGCTTGTAAGAAATACAACATGATGATCTCTATCAAAAAAATCAACATATATGACCTTTTCCAAAACACCCAAAACATTTAACCAGGTTATAGAAAATCAACCCATAGAACAGGTCAGGACCTTCATGTATCTAGACATTGGCCTGGTGAGAGGAGCTGATCTGCGGGAAGAAATACAAGCCCCAGTAAACAAGGCAGCTGCAATCTCTGGTGCTCTAAAATCCATAATATGGAAAAACAAAGACATGGCCATTAAGAGTAAGATGAGAATCTATAAAGCATGCGTAAGACCAATAATAACATGTGGCGTCGAAGCAAGGGCGGACACAGCAAGGACCAAACAAGTTTTGAGTACTTCCGAAATGAAGACACTGAGGGCGACGGCAGGCAAGACACTGTGAGATCGCGTGAGAAACGCAAGAATAAGGGAGATATGTGAGTCGGAAGACCTCCTAAAAGATGGAAGGACAGCTGGTAGTCTATCTCACAGGAGGAGCAACACTCTGGAAAACAGACCACATAGGTCTACAGCAAGGAAGAAGAAGAAGATGATTATTTTGTTGAATTTCTTTTTATATCATTACAGCGCGAGCCAAATTGATGTATAGGGCCTTTGATATGATTGCTATAGCAATCATATTGATTCTCATGAATTGTTATAGGTAGCTTATCTATCGCCATTTTATTGTCACGTGAATTCTGCACCAGACCAACGACAGTTTGGCAATCACACTGTCATCGCCGGGAATCGAACCCGAAGCCTTTGGGTGGCAGTCACAGCACTTACCACTTGGCCACGAAGGTCGTCAAATATATATGTTTTTATCATAATACGTTAACGTCATAAATAAAATAAACAGATGTTAACTCATATGTACACACAAATGTGAATTGCTTTAATATTGACAATAACCATGACAACGTGAAAGACTATTATTTCCAGCCAGTTATTATTATTTTGTTTTAATAATTGAAAAATATATTTTTATTATAAACTTAAGGCGTTCTTCATCTTCTTCAGCCTATTCCTGTCCACTTCTCGACAAAGACCTCTAGCTCTTTTGTTTCCACGCCACTCAGTATCATGTCTTAAGTTAATTTTTATTAAGAAATAAAATTATTCTTGTAAATGTTCGAATCAGACCTTCATTTAAATCAGTTCTTACTTGTCATCGCAGACTAAATAAAAACGTCCAATGTTCCTTTGCGTATGTATTATATTATAGATATATAGAATATAACACAATGCGTACTTGCCTCAAGTAGCTATGCAACTATTCTCGTCTGCACAATACTGACAAATGGACCCTTGATCTCTTGTGATAACTTGACTCGGCACTGAGGGATCAATTGAGATATTGCCTCACGTGAGTTATGCATCCGCCTACAAAAGAATAATGTGCAATATATGCACGCCCTCACTGCGTAAAAATACCTCCATACTATACTTAAACGTCTGAAGCACGCGGAATAAAATACACTTTAATAAGACTAATATTTTTTTAGTATCGTCTTTTGTGTTGCTGTTGTAAACAAACACGGCATCTTTACTTTAAGCATAAATATAAATACAATTTGAGTTTAGTTCAAAGTCCGTAAGGTGTCCTACTTGGGCCATGTTCTGAGAGGCGAAAGGTACACACTATTACATCTGATCTTGGAGGGTTAGATTGAGGGTCGGCGAGGTGTTGGGAGAAGGCGGGTTTCCTGGCTGAGGAACATCCGAGAGTGGACGGGGCTGAGGACCGTGGGAGAGCTGTTCCGAGCTGCCCAGGACGGGGAGGCCTACTCAAGGGTGATAGTCAACGTTGGGGAGACCTGACAGGACACGGAAATAAGAAGAAGAAGATACTTATATTTTTTCTTTGATTTAAAAATGTAAATTATCGTACCTTAAAATCTTTTTTTAAAAAGTACGAAGTTTAAAGTTACAAGGGAATGAGTTTTTAAAAAATATCTAGAAATTTAGAAAACTGTCTAACTAATATTTTTTCGCACTCTCTAATTGCCCTTTTCTCCATTTCACACAAAAATATCAGATAAAAGAAAATTTGTGTTTTTATTTATATGCAAAAAATCGTAAAAGTCTACTGATGATACTATAATTCAGAACACAGATGGACGCGCATTCGCTTTGAATTATAAATGCATACTGACAAATAAGGGGCCACAGACAACGTTCTACAAAGTAATAAATTTTGTTCAATATGAATTCGTAACATAAAGTAATGGTGAATATAGAAGAAAAGTTTTGAGCTTGACGATGCGTTGAATTTTTCCAGGAGACCAGTGCCAACCAATATAGACCTTAAAGTTCCTAGAATTAGAAAATGTTTTACCTAGCACAAATTTATTTGTTGAGGCTACAATTTTAGTGACTTTTGGGCCAATTTGTCATACGTGCTTATAAAAGTTTCGTTTAAAAATTCTTAGGTTTTTATAGTATAGGTTTTTATAATTAGCTAAAATATTTTTTAATTAGATTATGTGATATAAGGACTTGGACTTAGACTTGGATCTTCTGGCTTACAGAGGTTCAGCTCATGTGGCTATTCCTCTTACGTCTGATGGGAACATTTTTGGAAGGTGATTTGGTGGGTTGTTAGTTTATGCGGGGGCATGATTTGTGTGGCCCGGAGTGTTCCTCTGAAGGAGGATCGATTTTGGGCGCTTGTGGCGGCTGGAGGTGTTTGGGTCGTAATTTGAGAGGTCTTTTATTGTGGGGTTAGGATGTGAAGGGAGTCCTTTGTAAAAACGTTCGGCAAGTATCAGAATGAATTCATCTATCATCGGGATTCCCGATTCTAGGTGCAGTTGTGTGATCCTGGTCCATGAAGGCGCACCAAGCGATAAACGGATAGCCTTATTTTGCAGGATTTGGAGTTTTCATAGCCCCAGATTGGGGCTGCATAAGTGAAGATCGGCCTTATGACCGTTTTGTATATCAGGAGTTTATTGTCGGTGATTAGTTTACTGTTTCTAGCTAACATCGGGTAGAGGGCTGAGATTGCTCTTGACGCGGCTTTGACTTTTTTTGTAATGTGTGGCCTCCATAGAATCCAAGGTAACCCCAAGGTATTTGATTGTTTTGGCCCAAGGAACGTCTTGGCCGAACATTTTTATAAATACATAAAATATATGCGTATCTCTGAATGTGGAATAACGAAGGTGAGTGACCTGGCATCAGGCAGGTTTCAACGAGCAGGACGTTCTTAATTGTGGACCCCTTGGCACAGTACTATCAGTGCTGTGATTGATCTGCGAGGTGTATAATATGATTCTTAGCCACACATTTGTTTATGTTCAAATCTTATTAAACGAATTTTTATAATTTAAACAATATAATTATTTGTAAATATCGGATGAACAAAAATATTGAATTGTGCATATAATTAAATAAGAAATTATGAAAGGATCTTTAAGATGGTTTGGACATATGGAAAGCATGAATGAAGAAAGAATAGTAAAAAATTATATGTTAACGATGTAAATGGAACCAGAAATAGAGGAAGACCGAGGAAAACGTGACACGATCAAATAAATCAAATATTGAATGTCGGTCATGTGAGAAGTCAGAGAAATCGACGCGTGTGCATGACACCATAATATGTCAGGAAAGAAAAGTGTGGCAGTCCATTCTTTCTGACTACCCCTTCGGGGAGACGGTGTGATGGTTATTTAGTTAGTTATTAAATGAGAACAAATTTTGGCGGCGAAATAAATTCAAGAACTCCATTTACTTCCTAAAACCAAGTTCAGGAACTCAAATAATTTATTAGAACAAAGTTCAGTAATAAGATTCATTTCCTAAAATCAGATTCAAGAACTTGAGTCCTTTCTTAGAACCAGATTCAAGAACTCGATTCATTTTTTAGAATCAGTTCGGTGAAACCGGTCATTGATGCACAAAATAGATAAAACGAACATCTGCTTCGTGATTTCAAAACACATCATATACTCGTATATTATACATATTCTTAATATAACACGTATTGGTATTGCTGAATTTGAAAGATAATTAATTACTGGTCTATTGAAATCGCATAAATTGCCAGAACCTTATAACACGGCGAATAGAGATGTACTATTCGGATACAAATGTTTGCCAAATCTTATTTACAAACGGAAATTATTTATGCTTTTAAGACATTTAAAATTTTCAACCAAAAAAATTATTAATTGTGATTCTTAAATAATTACTACTTCTGTACTACTTCCTATGTCCATAGAACTCTTGAAATTTTTTAGCCTCTTTGATGATTTTCTTCCAAGCTCCTCGATCCTGCACCCCTTTGCTACCAACAGTCGGATTCCCCCAGCCTAGTCAGAATTATTTGGAAAAAATTCATTTATCTGAATATGATAAATTTTACAACTAAAATATTTTTACCTTAATTAAATGTTGACCGAGGTAGCGGTTCTAGTTTGCATTAGGTCGCTCGTTCAGGAAGCACACTGTTCAAGTCCATTGTAATATAATAATTATCAAATACTAAACTGAACATATGCGCATATTTTACATATAACAGCATGCAGAGCTTTGGTTGTGATTTTGTGAAATTAAAAGAACAAATTTTGGCGATACAAGTTCAAGAACTGGATTCCTTTCTTAGAACCAGATTCAAGAAGGCGGATCATTTCTTAGAACCAGGTTCAGGAACTTGATTCCTTTCTTAGAACAAGATTCAGGAACTCGATTCCTTTCTTAGAACCAGGTTCAAGAACTCGATTGTTTTCCTAGACCTAGGATCGACCCCAAATCCCCGGTTCTGGACAAACTCGTGACATGCAATAAGAGCTATAAATGCCAGTTACCAAATATATTTAAAATGTTAATTTTCTGATTATTGTTATACATATAGCAACCCTTGAAAATAATTAAAATATTGTATATTCTGCTAGTTTTAATATCCATATTTACATCTGTTAAATTCTTACTTATAGATCGTTCCATCATTTAAACCAGGTTCTAATTTAGTCGGAATTAGATAATGTTAAGGAACTTGAAAAATCGAAAATAACCCAAATTAACATAAAACATGAGACTTTCTGTAAAGTTAAACAATGCTTAATTATGTTCGTGCATTCATACTTCAACAAATTGAAAATTGTGTGGCATACTAGATGTGCAGCTCACATATGAATATATCTTTTAGGCGTTTTTTATGTAATTAGTTCCGTACTACTAAATTGTGCGAAATTATTATTATGAACTGGGATATTCTGTCATGTAATGTAATAGTAGCCAGCCGCTAATTAATATAATTTTTTTTCCTACTGCAAATGACGCCAGACGCCCAAAGGGTGTTAAGGAAGAAATTTTCGTCTACGTTTATACTATAATACAATCTAAGAACTAGTACGGAATCGATGTGCAAATTATATTTAGTAATAATCGCTTTAAATGATGACGGAAAAATTACCAAGTGCACTCGACGGCGTTGTAACTGTGTGTAATAATAGAATTGCATTATTCTTTGTTGCCATAAAATGGGACGAACAAAGAAAACTCAGCGGTGAATAGAATAAAAGACAATTAGGAGGTCATACCGCATTCTTGTTAAAGTGACCTATGCGATACATTATATTTACTTAATTCCGTTACAGACCAGTAAAATATTTTTTGAGCGCAGGAATGACGTATGGCAACGATTTTTCGGAAAACTCTTAAAGTGGAAAATAAGAAAATTAAACTAAAATTAGACTAGCAGTAATAGTTAATTTCGTATTAATTTTATCAAGAGATATCAAAAATCATTATTTATTTTATTGTACCTCATGATAAACACACAACCTTATACATTTCAGTTATTTTTGTACACAAAACTATACAAATAATGCAATGCTTTAAAAATATTGAATCTTTTTCTTCTTCTTCTTTTCTTCAGCCTATTTCCGTTCACTCCTGGACAAAGACTTGCTCAGATCATCCTTCCACCGTAGTTGCGGTCGCCCTGCACTTTTCTTACCGTTCACGGTCTCCAAGTCAGCAGTCTTCTTGTCCATTTTTCGTCCGAGCTTCTGGTTCGTGACCTGCCCATTGGGACTTTTGAGTCGCTACCCAATGGATGATGGCAGTGACTTTTGTTTTTTCTCTCACCGTATTGTTTCTGACTATGTCTCTTAAGCTTATTCCTAACATGGCTCTTTGGGTCACTTGTAGTTTCTCGGCACTTTGTTTGGACAATGTTATAGTTTCGAGGCCATAAATAGCAACTGGCAGAACACACATGTAACCCATTTTTCTGAAAGCTGCCCAGCTGAATTCTTCTCTTGAACTCTGTGGTTTGGTTTTTTCGCTTCAATCGAATATTGTGTTCCAGGTATGTATATTCCTGGGCATTCTCGATTCTGCTGCCATCCACGTTTTTTGTCTTTCCGTGTCCATTAACCTTGGTGCCAAAAATATTAAGTGCACAAAGTTGTTTTGATTTATTCAATTAAACTTTAAAGCGATCAAATCAATATTGTTTTCTCTACATTAACGTGTATTTAACCAACATTAAATTATGTTTATATTTGAAAAAATAAAGCATTCTAAAGATTGGTCAATAAAATAAAAATGTGGGAACAGATATAACCACCGTCGATTCGTCGTTCCCTTGAATTAATTATGTTGTATCAATGTTGACCTCTCTGCGCATCCAAAATGGGGAATTCATCTCAATACACTTCTACGATTAATTTTAAAATTACGTCAGCTTCATAGATTGCGAATAAAGTTAATAAGAGCTTTATTGTACGATTGTCACACTAATACAAAAAAATATATACTATGTCAAAACGAAATTGCATTTTTTTAAGGACTGTTGGATTTGATTTACTTTGGTATATAGCAGACATGTCAATAATATTTTATTTCTTTTAAGAAATACTGTTAACTTAAAGTGAATTTAGTGATTTTATATAAATATTTAGACATTTAATATTATTATTAGGTATATTATCAAGTCTCAACGCCTACGGTGAGCTGGCCATGTGGAAAGAATGCAGAGGGTGAAATACCACAAATTATATCCAGATAGGTGCCCCGCGAAAAAGACCAAGAGGCAGACCGAGGAAAAGATGGGCGGATTGCGTGGAAGAAGATTGGGAGAAAATGAAAGTGTTTTTAACTTTATAACACATTCATCAAAAAAAATTAATACGATTTATTCAATTTTTTATTTCATTCAACAGTTTCGTGCTTATATACATAAATACGAGTAATATAACACTTTCGTGCATTGCCATCTTAAGGATTGCAATTATAAATAAGATTTAAAAGTTTTGGTGCATTTTAACCCCTAAAGTGCGGCTAGCTACATTTGGAGTCAAAAAAATTGGTTTCTAAGTACAGCAGACAACATTTGCAGCTCATGTTTGAATGTGTCTTCTTAACCTATTGTCATCAGCAAGAAGCGAATAAACCCGAGAGCAACACTTAAATTTAAAACAATAAGCTAAAGCAGGTTTATCGATAAAAAAAATCTAGGCTGTTGGATGAATTATGATTGGGACCGTAGTCAGGATATAATAACACGAATCGAAATGACCCGAAATATAATAGCTTCATCAAAAACCAAAAAACATTATTGAAACCGATGCTATGCAATTGAGACCTACCCATCGTATTACGAATGAGAATACTGGTAGTTAGATGATACCCGTCTTGTTCTACGGTATGATAACATGGGCCTTGACAAAAGCCAGATGACAAAAAGTTAGATGCCTTTAAAATGTCCATATATTGTAGAATATTAAAAATATAATAGACAAGGTATAATAGAAAGAATCACAAACGAGGAAGTACTGCAGCGAATGAAGAAAGAAAAATAAATTGTCCAGACCATAAAGCGCAGGAAACTGGAATATTTCAGGCATATTATGAGAAACGATAGAAGAAAAAAATCCTTTCAGGAGAAGAAGAAAATCCTAGTTATAAACCTTCGAGAAAGGTGCAGTTGCAGCACAATATTCCTGTTTGGAGCTGCAGTATCAAGGATAGAAATAGCCATGTTGTTGTGCAACCACCGATAGGAGAGGAACAAGAAGGAGCAAGCTTAGTACTCTAGTTCCTTACTACAAAATTGTACGTATTATTATATTATAATGAACTGGGTCTATCTGCCTGAACTGCAAATGTAGTCAGCTCCAGTTCGAGGTCATTTTTTTTACTGTTAATGAAGCCAGCCGCACAATGAGGGTTAAGAAAGGAGTGATTTATTTGATGTCGCAGAGTAAGGCGACCCCACGAAGGGCCCAATGTCTCGGGTTGTGGTCCGTCTCGAAGTCGATGGAGCCCACGTACTTCAGGTCCGTCCGCTGCGGCTTCCTGTAGATGGGGCACTCGTACAGCTTTGGGTCCTTGCCCGCCGTCGTATTGATCGCGTAGATATAGATCACGGGCATCTGCTCGTAGAGGACCTTCGGCTTTGATTCAATCAGTTTGCCACATCTTCTGTCCAGCGATGCTCCTAAAAATCAGTATAATTATTATATCACGTCACACATGTGTAATTATATGAAAAAATAATTTGATTGAACAAAGAGTACATGAAATAATTTTTTTATTGTATAATTTATTGTATATATGGTACATCATAAATTTTCAACAATCTTTTAAAAACAATTCTGAATACCTTACACCTGAAATAAATAAATAAATTTCTTCAATATTTATTGTTTTCTGAACAATTATATAAAACTTCATATTAAATAAATAGTAGATACGAAAGTAAACGTCTGTTTTCTAGAAATTTAATTACAGTTTATGGGAATGAGACGTTTCGTCTTTCAAAGGCATCATCGCCTTTATAAGGCAAAATATGCCATTCGCTTAAACTATAATAAAACTTCTTGAAAACAAACGTTTTCATTCATATTAATAATTTTCAAAACTGAAACAATATTTGTTACTTTCTAAAACCACAACTAAATAAAGTGTTGTTTAAAAAATTCATTTATGAATCCGCAACACAAAGTAATGGTGAAATATGGAAGAAATTTTGAAATGCTTACTGGGATGCAATATGATCACATATCATCAGCCTGGAGTATATCATTTACCCAAGACATTTTCAAAGAAAAAAGGCACATATTCGCACAATGCAGCACACGAAATTTTCTGTTGACCTAAAAGGTTATGATTAAATTATATAACTAGAGTATTTTGCAAATGTAGGTGACTTATCATTGCAAAAATCTCACAACAATACCAGTACCATTCAAGCGACGATCTCTTGACTTCCTTAGATATATGAAAGGCTAAGAAAAGTCTTCGCTTAACAAAAGACGTGCACCGCACAATGATATCTGATGCAACCGATATCGAAACATCAAGCTGCAGTTCTAAAGGCGACATTACTTAATAAAGTCGCCTTGACCTCAAGTTCATCTTGAAATAAATACCATGTTTTTTTCATACACAAACAAGTGTTTTGATATATATAACATTATAATATTATCTTTTGAAAACATTCAATTTTGCGTATTTCACATTACAGTTTCACTGAATAACCAATAGATGATTCTGAGAGATGAAAACAAAATATTATAATTTGTTGTTTCAAGAACAATGATGTAAAACTCCATATTAAATCATTAATACGATTGAAGACGTTTGTTTTCTAGAAGTTTTATTATAATTTATGGTAATGACATGTTTCGTCTGTCTAAGACATTATAAACTAGTATTTGTACCATACGGTATACAAGTATGTTGTTATTTGTGTCAAAAATGATATCAATCAAATGTATGAAATGGTATTTGGTGGTATTTGTAATAAAAATGATATTTGTATGAAAAAAATATTTATTAATAAGTTATCATGTGGGTGATATACTCGTATATCGTCGCTGAAGGAAAAATAAAATAAAAAATTGCTCAAGGTGTGATTTTAATTACTTAATTAAAAAACATTCTAAAAGTCACAAGATTAATATTTGATTGATACGAAGATGCTACGTTTTTTTTCGATTCTCCTCTGTTTTTTTATGCATTTACATCGTTACCATTTATTTATTTTGCTATTATTTCTTCATTCATTCTTGCCATCTTTCCAAACCATCTTAACTGTTTACATTTGGATTTCGCACTCTATTATATACAGATTTACGACTCATTTGTATTAGAGAATCTCATTTCCACCGCATTCATTCAACATGCATCATTGTTTTGCCAGTTCCATGATTCAATTCCATGCCTAAGAGTCGGTAAAAAAACTCCATTGTGCAATGGCATTCTACCTTTTTGGAAAGATACAATACATTCATCTCCATCGTGTCTAAAATGCAATTTTGAATTTTCCATTAACGATTAATGATTAATTTTAATGCTGTTGATGAAAGTTACCTTCCAAGAAGAGACCATAGACGTAGACACCCTCAGGAGGACCCTCGTGAAGGTCTTCTTTGTTGTGTTTCGTGATGAGGTTCTGCAGTACTACGGAATCCAGGGCCCACCCCTTGTGCGCTCTAGTTACTTCCTGAATATAATTTAAAACATATTTTGTTACTTTAACATTGTAAAGTTCAATAATTATGATTTTTTTATGAAATACCACTCTGTTTCTTTTTTTACTTTCGAGTTTATTTATCTCGACCTGTTTCGAAGGTAAAACGATACAACTAACCTAAATAGTATTTTGAAAATAAAAGAAGCAGAAAATATAAAGAGTAAAATGGATTAATAGTTATTTTATGCACTCTAGAACAAAGTTTTAGGCTTAATCGATTTATGATTTTTATATTGAATTAATCAATTTTTTATATTATATTAAATAATAATGAAAACTCGAAAATACACGAATTTCACGAAATCAAAAACGAATTTATCATAATAGGTCGGAGCAATAACACACATATTATAACAAAGGTTAACAAAATCTTGAATAAATTTAGAAGAGTTTTTTTACATATATTTATAATGCAATCTATAGGTATAAATGCACTTAACCACCTTACATCACAATCATAGAGATAAATATTAGGATTTTAAGTTAAATAGTTGAGACCAAGTGCAGATATGCAGAATAATAATAGCAAAAGAAGACATAAACCCAATTTGACTGGTTTTAATATACCTCTTGATTATTTTTATTCACATATAACCATTATTTAACCTATATAAAAATAAAGTACGTATTTATCAATTTGGAGCAAGCAGTTGAGTTCGTGTATTTAGGTAGTATGTTTACAAGAGATGGGCGAGTGGAGAGGGATATTGAAAGAGGGGTTGGGGCAGGCAACAAAGTGAATGGTGCACTTAAAGTTGTCATCGCAAACAAAAACCTATCCAATAAAGCTAGAATGGCAGTGCACAATGGTGTTCTTCTACCGACCCTTATGTATGGAAGCGAAGCATGGAACTGGCAAAAGAAGGATGAAAGTAGAATAAATGCAGTAGAAATGAGATCTCTTAGACGAATGTGTGGATACTCTGTGTATAATTGAGTGTCAAATGAAAATATAAGAAGTGAATGCGGTGCGAATGATGGTGTCATGAATAAAATAATGAAAGGACCATTAAGATGGTTTGGCCATTTGGAAAGAATGAGTGAAGAAAGAATGGTAAAAAAAAAATATGTTAATGATGTAAATGGAACCAGAAATAGACGAAGACCGTGGAAAACGTGGCACGGTCAAATAAATCAAATATTGAATGTCGGCCATGTGAGGAGTCAGAGAAATCGAAGCGCGTGCATGACACGATGTATGAATGTTGAGGAATCGAGAGAAATATGTCAGGAAAGAAAAGTGTGGCAGTTTATTCTTTCTGCCTACCCCTTCGAGGAGACGGCGTGATGGTTAGTTAGTTAGTTAGTTAAAAGAAGACATATTTTACTGGTTTGATTTTCATACAATATAACCCAATTTGACTGGTTTTAATATTCTTCTTGATTACTTTTATTCATATATAACCATTATTTAACCTATATAAAAATAAAGTACGTATTTATCAAAATGGCGATCATATTGGTTAAAAAAATGTTACTTTATATCATTTTAATGACGATGATGATTTAATACTTTCTGAACATGAAGAGAAAATAAGTTTGAAATCCAATGATTCACCAGCAGTGGTAAGAACTTTTTTTTGTTAATATTATATTATATAATATACAGACCTGTCTCATCGCTGTCAAAAATCCCTGTGGATTAAAGAAACCTGTCATCCAAAATACGTTCGGTCTTCCATTTATTATCCACTGTCTAAATTGATGATCTCTCTCCAAAAGTTCCGTGTACCAAAAACCCAAGGTCGCCGAGTCCCACGAGACCTGTTACACAAAATATGAAGCATTCAAATGCAAATCAATGTAAAGGTACATTTTAACCTTATGCTAAGAAAATGAAAATTTTGTGACCTTTTGCCATTTTTCGGGAATTCTGGCATCGTACATGGCGTCTAAAGACTCTTTTAGTCCTTGACTCATAACGATTGTACCATCTATAGCCAATTTGAGGTCACAGAGTGTTGAATAAACAGTCAGGTTGACTCTTTGAATTCTGTCAATTTCCTGTCTAAAATATAAAGGAAAAATTATATTTAGTTTAGTTTATAACATCGATTTATTTTAACGATGATAAAAAAATTAAAAGGCAATATCTTAACCTCAAAAATATGTTCATGGGTAGAAAAGCGCCCATTCTTTGCAAAGATTCCTTGACTTCGTGAGCTACATACTGTTTTGGTAGTTTTTCCAACATGTCTTCCGCTAACCGATATACGATACTCTCTCGGGTTTCGCCTCCTTGACTACCTCCCTCTTTTGGCTGTACACTTAAAATTGTATCCAGTATTCCTTTGGCTGTTTGAATTTGATAGGTAATATCCGCATTACTGTGAAGACCAAAGACCTCTGGAGTATCGGTAAGAGGAAGACCATTGATGTAATCGGTATATCCTTGGAGGTTTCTAGTATTTGGAACTTTATAGCCTATATAGAATTCGAATTCAGGTTTTAATAACACGTCACTGAACCAAACATTCGTAAATGTGGTAAGTAGTCTCTTGTCGAAGTCGTCCGTGACTCTCCCGCCGTACTGCACCTCGCCCAGCATATAGCACACGGTGGGCCACGAAATACCCTTTTTAGAGTCCATTTCGTCCAGGTGGTTCTGGACAAACTGGACACTCGCCGCCAAGTCCGCTTGATTGAACTCGTACGGAACATTCCAACCGAGAGGACCGAACTTTCTTCGTTCTTGTAAGACCGTGTGCAAAAATGACACTGCATACAGAAGGGGTGGCCATTGGTTTTGAGCCGAGTAATCCAGCATGTCTTGGGTAATATTTTGATACGTTCTTCGCATGCTAGCCTTTATTCCCTGGGGCGGCTCATTCGTGAACTTGATTGCCATTTGCAGCAGACCGATGGGAAACTCACTGTGAACCTCTGTCGTCATCCACAAGCGGAAAGAAGAATCGACTTGTTCGGTTTCAACTAGAGCGTCCATTGCTTCTGTCGAAAATGGAAGGGACAAGTGAATGTTTTGAAGTAATACCCAGCCTCCATTGTTCATGGAATCTGCGATCATTTCTCTGGCAACTATTTCTTGACCTTGGCCCATTGACACCGCTCTCAAAGCTAGAAAATACAAATCTGTTGTAATTATCAGATTTCAACTATAAAAAAATGTATGGATTTACCTTAATAACTTACGTATTTCATTTGACTTCGCTAAACTTGCTATTTGGGCTGACGGATCAGATCCTATGGACAATATACAAACGAGTGGCGTCCTTGCTTCGGATTCATTCCAGGTCGCTTCCAAATCAAGAATACACCCTTCGCCATATTCTTTTCCCAGAGATTCTATACAAATTTTATTTTTTTTATTTTTACCAAAGTAACATGATAAATTTATCTAGGTATGCGAAATGAGAGAAAAAAATAAGGTACAAAAATTGTTATGTATACTATACAATCTTTTATTTTCTATTTCTATACTTCCAATATTAAATGATTCGCTAATTCCCAGTTTAAAATGTATAATATTGAATTTACCAGCAACATATTTTCTCGCTTGAGATAATGTCCTGTCTGGACTCCAGGATCTTATTAAAAGAAGCTTCCTAAACACATCTAATGTCTTCTGATATCCACTTGGTAGGTCTTCTTCTTCGGGTTTTTCTTTTTCGTACCAAACACGCCAGTCTTTCTCATTGCTTTCAATCTATAATAAAATGCAATATGTATTTAGCTTACTGTATTTTTTTACTACGTCAAAAACATTGCTTTTTCTTTAACTTACTCTTGTCAAGACGTCTGAAAATGTACTTAATTTATTTATCTCCACCAAATTCAACCAAGTTATGTCTAGAATCCACTTAAAAGGCTTTGGGGCAACAGCATTCAAGTCTAAGGAAGCACCCCCTTTGATAAAAGCCATGAATTCGTCGTGGGAAATAATACCTTTATGACAATCAATTTTCATTGCCAACATCAATGTAAACAGAGCTTTGTGCCTCTCATACAAACTCCTCAAAGTGAATGTCCAAACTTCTTTAGTGAGATATCGTAAAATTATATCGATTCTCTCCTCCGTTATATTGCTCTTTGTGGACTTCGTTATAGAATTATCAAAAATATTTAAAAACTGCTTTAAAGAGTTTTGATACATGGTGTTGACATTGCTCATCTCCACAATAAGGAAATATAAAATCGATCCTCTAGCAGCCACCGCTCTAAACTCTTCTCGTGCTAATCTGATCTTCTTTTCCGTAATCTCTGCCACTTTCAGCTTTTCATTAACTTCTTCAGAAGTCGTTTTGGTAATCTGTAACACGTGTATAAGGGCTTCGTCATCCACTAACGATCCCTCGGAAGAAGTCAACCGACATAGAAGGTTGCTTTCCAACTCTTTCATGCTTCTCTGGTTTTTCATGACTGATTCAAACAGTGCAACACGCTCCGCTTCCAGGTCTGCCTTCTCCATTAAGATTACCCTCCCCAGCAGCTGGTCTTCCAAGCCCTGCATTGTGACGGTGAAGTCTATAATAGAGGTTTTGGCGCTTATCTCCGGAGAGTACGCGGGGTTAGGCAGCTTGGTAGTAATGTACAGCATGAATCCGGGCATCACGTCGCATTCCTTATCGCCTACAACCACTTTTTCTATAGAACCAGATTTAATGAAATTCTTTTCCAGAACATTGTCTATAACGGGATCGAGCTCTATATCGACATCTTCTATAAGCAATGGTCTTCCTAAAGACAAACTGTCTTCCAAATGCGTTCTAAAATATTTATGATTTAAAGAAGTAATTTGTAGTTCGTTGGCAATTTCCTTATTTTTAATCCACATTTTTCCTTGAGTTTGAGGATCCACTAAGAGTGGATATGAACTGGATTTGGTTACGATTAAAGCATTTTGCACAGAAAGATCGTCATTTGGCAAACCCTGGAGAGTCCACTCAGATATAGTAGAACTTTCAACGAGCATATTGATAATAACCAGATTGGAAGTGAACGGAATGTTTCTTGTTTTAAGAATTTCCATCCAATTAGCTAAGAGGTTTGACCTAAATTGTTGATTATAGGGACCGCAATACGAGAGGAATCCCGTGGCCAAAACCACATCTCCGACAAGCCTTCCTAACTGTTCCTTAAATTCTTTACTCTGTAATGTCCAACGTATTTTCTCTCCCCCTAAGCCATTAATGAGTGCGGTGGCCGCGTTCATTTTCCGTAAGCAAACATTTGCCGCATCTGTCAATCTCTGCTTTTCGGATACAGCCGCATCATACTGGTCCTTAACGGCTCGAAGAGCTAGTTCCCTTTCATCCAATTGTCTTTCGGCTGCTGCTAGGTCATCCATTGCAATCTAAAAATAATAACATTTAAGTGTGAAGTTAAATCAAGCAAGCATTAATAAATCTTTCAATTTTAACCATAAATGGAAACACAAATTTACCTTCAGTCGAGCTTCTTGTAATGTCAAATTTGCTTTGAGAGGAAGTACTTCTCTGTTCACACTGTGGAAGAATGCCATCGCCTTTGTCCAAGACAGTAAGCCGGCGACATCTCCACAGACTCTCTTTGCTGTGTCCATGTTGTAGTCCTCCATCTCAAAATATGGCAACAAGTGCTCGACCATTTCATTGTTGATTATATCTTTTGGATAGTTTTGTAATTGTAGTAGAAATGTTGTACTAGCCATCATCTGAATCAAAAGCAAAGTGAAAATTTCAATATTTTTGTTTTAGAGGACTTAAATTTAAACACTCATAATACTTTACCTTCAATGATTCCGCCCACGACGGTTTTGGACAAGGAGCATTTGTATCCCCTATGACAGCGTGTAGTTTTCTTTGAAATAGAATTAAAACACAATCCATAATGCGCATGATCAGGTGAGGAGGTCGCCCCAACTTGCGGACTGTAGCGATGTGGGCCGGCTTGATGGTGTTAAGAGCTGCTTCCGCCTCTTCTAGCGCTGGTTTAGCCGCCTCTAATTTTTCTTCCGCTAGCGCTTTTTCTTCAGCGATATACGCCACTAGAATTTCAGCTTTTTCTTTTACTTTTTGCACTTGATTTTTAACTATTTCTGCTTGTTTAGCTTTTTCTGTGACTTCAACGAGTACATGTTCTGCCTTTTGCGATGCATGGGCCAGCTCTTGTTCCATGACCGCCAGATCTTTCTTCAAAATACCGACAGAAAGTGAGGCTTCGGCCAACTTTTCCAGTCCAGTGTCCATTCGCAGAGCTCCTTCGCCTAATTCTTGTTGTTTTAATTGGTAAATATTTTTATAACCACCGATGAAGTTTAAGTACGATTTGGGTGTGACGTGTGTTGCTCGGCGAAATCTCTGAAAGTATTCCGCCGAAGTTTCAGACACGATGTCCTGAATAGAACCGAGTGCTGTCTGTAGTTCACATTTTACTTCAGACGTGCATGCAATTTCAAAATCTGTCAAGAAATGACTCGCTACCGAAATTAATGCATCTTTTGGCCAAGGTTGAAACCAATCTATGGTACACCCAGAAATGAGAGCTGGAAATCTTAAAGCTCTGTTTCTAAACGATTCCCCTACCTGAAACATATGCGATTTTATTAACATTTTAAAAAACAAAACACAAATAGAGTGATTCATCACGGTACCATAAACTATTCTTACCGGAGAGAAACAAAACACTACATGCAAATTTTGGCACGTTCTTGTCATGAAGTAATCCATAATAATTTCATTGGTCAGAGTCTTTTTCTGATTCTCGCGCTTCATAATAGGGGTTAACTCCGATATAATCTCAAGTTGTTCATCTTTAGTAAATAGGTTAGATATTACTCCCGATGATAAGATATTATTCAGATATTCTAAAAAGCCTTCTTCTTTGATATCGAGATCGGTGAATATGAAGGTCGTCCCTTTACCCTGAACGCCACAAGATCTGTAGAGCAGTTTTAAATCTTCTAGAAAATTAGCAACATTGTACGATCTGGTGAGGGTAATTTGGAATGTTTTATATCCGGCTATGAATGACGAGAGTTTGGTGAGGGACTGCTTGCCGGAACCCCCCACACCGACGAGCATGACATTACCCCGCGGGTATCTGATGACCCTCGATATTTTAACGATGTGTAGCATTGCATCTGGGAAGAAAACCAAGTCCATCCCAGCCCCTCGGACCATTTCATTAAACTGGGCTAAAAACATGTCGAGACGCTCTCGCAACTCATTGTGATTAAATACCGGCTCGTACACTTTGGGCAACTCCATGTCCGCGTCTTCCCCTTCCTCTCCAGTCGGCTCCGGCGCATCTCTAAAACATGGGATGAATGTTTACTACATACATTAATAATACACATACGTATACTGAACTAGTCGATGGGTGTTTCAATTACCCACTCTCAGAGACGACTGAAATTAGTAGTGCAACTTTGAAGAGCCAAAAAACCAAAACTCCAGCTGATATATTGTAACACCACTATCTATATCATATATTATGCATACATACCGCATGAAATCAACAAAAACAGGATTTGCCATTGACATTTTTCTGTATTCTAGACCGAGAGTTTCTTCCACTACTGTAAGAAGAGTTTTGTCAAACCAATCTTTATCTGTCTGAAGGGTGAAGCGATCTGAGAAGACACGAGAGCATTCATGTTTCCATAGCAGCATGAGACACTTCTCAGAGTCGATAACCGTGGAGAGTGTTCCCACCATGCCCTGCCAGATCCGGGACAGGTCCCGCAGGGAAAAGACATAGTGGAACTTGGCGGGCGTGGGCAGCAGCGTGGTCCGCGTGCGCTGCCACAGCTCGCGGGTCATTGGGATCATCTTCTTAATGAGACTCCTTACTTCCATCGCAAAGCCTCTTTTTGTGTTATAATGCCCCTCTCCGATTACTTTAAATATTTTATCAATAGCTGCGTTATTTGGGGTAGGGCAGTTGAATATTGCGAATTGTCTCTTAAGTCGAGAAGGAATGTCGTTTTTCCCACCACCTAAAAATACGTTTTTATTTTACATACACAAATTTGTTTAAATATATATTTTACTAAAAATATGACAACTTTTACCAGGTTGTCCCATTGCTCCCATGAAAAGGATGTCTATTATGGTTGTGAAGTCGCCTGGTTTTTCCAAGCTGTAAAATCCTTTCATGTCCATAGCCTGGCGAACTATTTCATTGGTAATCTGGTCTCCCCAAACGTTGATCTGTGGTAAATTAATATCGTCAATAAAAATCATCATCTTCTTTCCAGCCGGGGGCCCGAATGTCATTCCGCTGCGCTTCTCCACGTAGCTCTCTATAGTTTTTTGAAACTGGTAAGGGCTTGTAGCCGATGAAAAATTAAAGGATCTTCCCACAAAAAGGTCTGGATTCGACTTCTTCATATAAGATTTCATCATAACGGTTTTAGCAGTTCCTTGCTCCCCAATCAAGAGAACGGCTTTGTCTTGCTTAGCTATCGTGGTGATGAGGTAGTCTATTCTCACGTTGTCGACTATCGGGATAAGAATACTGGAGTAGTCTGGGGTGCTATAGTCTGGATACACGTAATTGGTAACAATGCTATCCCAGTGTTCCCATTTGCCTTGAATGGTAACGAAGAAATCAAATACTGTAGTTGTTTTGTGGAAAGGTGATGATGGCAGGTCAAGAATATTTCCTGAAGTTTCTTTCAAATAGGAATCAAACTTTTCCCTGTCGATACTATCCAAAAATGTTCCTAATCCCCATGTCAAAGCAAATATATAAATTTTGTGTAAATGTTCACTAGTGAACAACGGAATTTCTTCTTGTTTCTCCTTTTCATCCCCTAAGTCATCGTCCAAATCACCCGTTACAGTGGATTGGTCCTCCAAGGCTTCAATTTGGGGTGGCACAAGTCCTTCCAATAAACTCAGCATTTGTAAAATTACATTGCACTGTAATATTTCCATTGTTAAGGTTAAATTCTGATAGCACCAAGTGTAAATCTTTCCGAATGTTTCGTCAAATAAATGTTCGAATACTTCCACTTCCCTCGGCGACCTTTTCTTCAGCCACGCCCTCAACACTAAAAATATAATAAGGTCTTCAATATTCGTTTTCACATTTTACTAATTTTAACAAAACATTATATTTTCACCATACTGTCATGAAAAGTTATCAAAAATATTTGGGAAAATACAATGTTTTTCAAAAGTTTATTGTATCAAAAGTGTGAACTTTTTAATGTGGTAGTTTCTCGTTGCTCTCCATATTTTTGTCTACAACAGGTTATTTGAACCCAATTATTGTATATTTTTTTAGCTATTGATTCTCATGTCATTTGATAGGCTATCGCTTTTATTGTCAAGTGAATTCCACCAGAACAAAATAGCGTAAGATTTTTTTTCATACTATCATCGCCGGGAATCGAACCTGGGACCTTTGGTGTGGCAGTCATAGCTGTAGCCACGCTGGCCTACACAAAGACCGTCAAAAGTTGATTAAAATATAATTTGATAATATGATAATATAATGAAATAAAACAATCTAAGCTTGAACCAACCTGGGCTCCAGTCTAATCCCGAAGAGCTCATGTAAACCATTCCATTCCTTGACACCGTTGCAGGTGAAGCATTATCAATATTGTGCGGCTCGAATATAATTTTGCACGTGGGCGCCATGGTGAGCCGATCTCCATTAGCCAGCGTGAGGGTCTTATTGTCGTCCAGCACCGAGTTGAGATTCTCTATCCAGATGCTATCCACTGGTCCGTCCAGCACCAGCCACACGTTATCTCCGCTTTTGAGCTTCAACGTCTTTCTCCACAGCGCCGAAAAGATGCCGTCTGTCCAATCGTTGGTGGCCACATCCAGACGCCCGAACATCTGCGAAGCTGTTATAGCCTTCGGATTCATTCTCATTTCCCTGAAATAATTTGAATTAATTTTATATTGCTACTTGTAAGACTCTAAACCAGATGAGAAGTACTTAATACGTATAAGGTCGGGAGTAACGGATGTTTTCGAAAGGGTAGCTAAGTTCAAATGGTCATTTGGGGGACATGTTGCCAGATTGGTATACGAAAGATATAGGTACCATAAGTGTGGTGGAATGCCGAGAAACTACGAGTGACCCAAAAAGCCATGGAAAGAGCCATGTTGGAATAAGCCTAAGAGACAGAGTTAGAAACGATACGGTGACAGAAAACACAAAGGTCACTGACATCATCCACCGGGTGGCGACTCTAAAATGGCAGTGGGCAGGTCACGTAGCCAGAAGCTCAGATGAAAAATGGATAAGAAGACTGCCGACTTGGAGACCGTGGACGGCAATCGTGGATGATCTGAACAGACACGTCGGAATAACCTGATGCTGTCTGCACAAGACAGAGTGACATGGAAGCGAATGGAGGAGGCATTTGTCCAGGAATGTACGGGAATAGGCTGAGGAAGAAGTAGAAGAAGTGATGGAATGAAGATCTCACGAGGACAGAAGAAACAGAGGGAGACGCCCAATACGATGGTCCGATGACTTTTAAAGAAATGCTGTGTGACTGAATTCGAAAGGCACAAGACAGGAATATGTGAAGAATTATGTGGGAGGCCAATGCCCAGCATTGGACGACATCGGCTGTTTAAGTAAGTAGGTAAGTAATTTTATATTGAACATATACATACAAAATAATGTTTTTAATATCCAAATACGTATTTATTACCTATGCTGTTCTCCAATCTGCGTGAGAGATTTCATCAGTGTGTGAATACAAGTTGTTTTTCCTGCTCCAGTAGGTCCCAGCGTCATTATACCGTGTCGTACTCTCTGAGTTTCGTACAGCTTTAAATATTGATAAAGGTCAACTAGGTATTCATATGACTATACAAAAAATAATGAATGATTACTTTGATATTATATAATAACCCGTTTCGAATCCAATGAAAGGGGTAAACCAGAAAATTTATAACAACAATAAATCATCACGCTTTTCCTTTTAAAGGGCAGGAAAGGGCAGGCAGGAGATATTAAATAGCTACACTACTCTATTCTGACACACCTCTCTAAATTCTTCCACATTCATACAGTAAGTCATACACGTAGGTCGATTATTCCGACTTCTGATATAGCCGACCTTTAAAAATAAATTATTTTCATCATACCTTGTTTTTCTCTATCTTTCTCAATTCTGCAATTCATTCACATCTTTATCGAATACTTTCTTAATCAATCTTTCATCATCCAAGCATTCAATATGTCCAAACCAACGCAGTGATCCTTTCATAATACTTTCTTCCGCCTGCATTCCTTCCCGATAACAGCATTTGAATATAAAAATAAACAATTTATCACTTAGAATAAACCACTTTATTTGAGTTAGTAGGGCCAACCGGTTTCACTCTGTAGCGAGCTATAGGTACTCAAATAAAGTGGTTGATACTATGTGATAAAGTGTTTAATTTTATTTTTAAACCACCAAGTAATGGTTTCGTATTTATGTTTGAATATGTATAGTTCAATAACCAATAATGTTTTCTAAACTTAATGGGTAGAATAATTTCTATTAAATGAAAATGTAAAATTTTGAGAAATGTTAATACCTGAATCAGTTTCAGCACCCACGGTGGATGGTATATTAGTCCGGCTTCCTCAACCTGCAGCTGAATGGCTTCCTCCAGCTCCGAGTAGGTCGTCTTCTCAAGGGCCTGGTTTGGGAACAGATCTGCCACGAGGGAAATAAAGAGTGGCTCATCTTCGTCTATCAGTTTGGACAGATTCATGTCGCGAAGCACTCGCATCACAATGGTGCTTTCGTTGTCTTTAGAATTTACTCTTTTGGATGCTCCCAGAGTTCTTAGTACGGAAAGAATATTCCTGAGCCCAAAATCGTAGTGAACCTGTAAATTGGATTAATTAAGTGTTTTAAATAAATATAAAAAAAAGAAAAAGAAATAAGGGCAACAAAGTGAATGGTGCACAACGAAGTGAAAGTTGTCATCGCAAACAAAAGCCTATCCCAAAAAACTAAGATGACAGTACACAATTGTGTTAAAAAAAATTAACCCTTTTGTATAGAAATGATGAAAGTGAAATAAATAAATGCAATATAAATGGGATCTCTCAGATGAATGCGTGGTAAATATGTACACGATAGAATGTCAAACGTAAATATAAGAAGTGAATGCAGTGCGAATGAGAGTGTTATAAACAAAATAATTAAACCATCCCGGTATGGACACATAGAAATAAGGAATGAAGAATGAATGATAAATTAAATATATGTGAAAGTAAATGGAACAAGAAATAGCGGAAGACCGAGGAAAACGTGGCATGATGGAATCAATTAAATATTAAATGTCGGCCACGCGAGAAGTAGAAGAAATCGATGCATGGCACGATGGATGAATTGTTGATGAAGTGACTGAAGTAAATCAGAAAAGAACAGTGTGGTGGTCCATTATTTCTGCCTATACCTTCGGAGAGACAGTATGATGGTTAGTTAGCTAGTTAGTTATAAAAAACGTAAACATCTCAACTTACTTGCTTCGTAAGTTGCTCCTCACACAGTTTGTATAAAGTGTAAAACTTTCTGGCTAAAGTAATATTTTCTAGAAAACCGCAGCTGGCCAATTTCACTCTGATGATAATTTGTCTATCGGGAACCATCATGGAAACTGTACGAAACTGTATCTTCAAGTTCTCTGGAAGCTCCTTCCTCCCCGCATACCCGGGATTCTTAAAATAAAATTAAAAGGCTATTTCTTATTTTTTCTTTCAAAGTCTCATTACTAGGGATTGGTTTGCAACATATTTGAATCTTTTTGCTGGTTCTTGGGATGCCACTTTGACCCTTAATGTGGTAGTTTCATTGTCCTTCAATACATTGTCCATTCAATACGTTGTCCAAACAATGTGCTGAGAAACTACGAGTGACCCAAAGAGCCATGGAAAGAGCCATGTTAGGAAAAAACCTAAGAGACAGAGTCAGAAATGATACGGTGAGAGAAAAAACAAAGGTCACTGACATCATCCACCGGGTGGCGACTCTAAAATGGCAATGGGCAGGTCACGTAGCCAGAAGCTTAGATGAAAAGTGGACAAGAAGACTGCTGACTTGGAGACCGTGGACGGCAAAGAGAAGTGCAGGGCGACCGCAACTACGGTGAAAGGATGATCTCAACAGACACGTCGGAATAACCTGGATGCAGTCTACACATGACAGAGTGACATGGAAGCGAATGGAGGAGGCCTTTGTCCAGGAGTGGACAGGAATAGGCCGAGGACGAAGAAGAAGTGGTAGTTTCCCGTTAATATCCACATTTTTGTATACAATCCAATTACTGTAACTGCTTTATTGAGAACCCCTATGTTCTGAAGCAAATAGGTCTTTTTGGTTCTGATACCTGCGACAACGCCGACATTAATTGTTCTTTGCTCCGTCACGCAGAACCAACCTGCCTTTGGTGATGCCAGTAGAAAGAGCAATTCGGACATTGAATCTAATCGTCTCGGATTTGGACATTTTTAGTGTCAGTGAGGCGATGTTCTTAAAAAATATATTTAAAATTCTGGGAAGAGTACTGCCTTACTGACGACGACATATTTGGGTTCCATCTGATTATCTTTGTTCACCGTTTAGTGTCCAAACGAGTCGCCTAAATGTTTTTCGTTTGTTATGTCTCATTTGTGTTTTATATAATAAATTAATTAATAAAATTAATAAATTAATCTTTGATTCTCATGACATGTGATAGGTAGCCAGTCTATCACCATTTTTATTGCCAGGTGAATTCTATCAAACCAAAGTCATCGTAATTTTTTTTCACATTGTCATCACCGCAGTTGTAGCAGTCATAGCTGTTACCACATACTACATGCCACAAAAGCCGTCGAGATCAATTATATTAAGACACAATAAAAATATTATCAGATAATTTAACAAAAGTTACCATTGTAATAAAGATACCAAACTCCGGGCACATTTCAATTAGATCGCCGTCAGTGAAATAAAAAGATTTCTTCTTTTCCTTCTTGGCCGCCAGGACCACAGCCACTTGCTGGGCCGCCACGGAAAGGACTGGAAGCTCTATGCGATTAAACTCATCAAAACACCCCCAAGTACCGGATTGCGATAGTCCTTTGTAAATCCTACCCAAACCCCTAGAAAGAAAACATAAAATTGATTAAAAAAAATTACAATAAGTCACTCAAAATAAATACAGTGAAACTTTGAAAAAATCCGGTATATCGAGTGATTTGTTATATTGAAGTCCATCATATTTTTCATTGAACGCTATAGCTAGTTCAAGTGGATTTCCAAAAATTAGTTACATCGAAGAATTCGTCGTATTGAGGTACGTTATATCGAGGTTCACTGTATACTCGTATATGGTACATATGTTATTGTGAGAATAAAATCTTGTGATGATCTCTGAAGTGGATAGGGTCTATGCCCAGGAACTGCATTACTTCGGTTGACTAAATTCAGGTGTTTTTCTTTCAGCTTCAGGTCAAATCTCTCCAATTGCCAACAATAAACTTCTGACGTTATTTTTTCACCCGGTTTTAATAACTCGAAGTGAATGATACCTTGAATATCCTACTATTCACACAAAATAACATTTTTAGTGCTAATTTTGGCTTTGCCGTCGGAACAGGTGTTTGATTTTGTGAAAGCAATTGTTTTTTTCACCTTACATTATCATAAAGTAGCCACTTTACGTCCCTTGTCAAAATAAAAAACCGCATGTGTTCACACGCGCTTCTATGTTAGCGGCGGATAGCTTCCAAATACCCATCTTATACACTTTACAAATCCGATTTAAATAAAACTGCACAACCCAGGAAGATCCGAGTTTCCGGCTCAATTCTTCAATGGTTTGAAGTGGATCGGACTCAAACTGGTTCAAACCTGACCGTTTCAACATAAAGGCTAATTCTTGGTCCACCTAATAGTTTTGGCACGTGGTATAAATATTTTGAATTTGTTTTGTTTTGTTACGCCAAAGAAGTACTTCTTACGTGCGTACATAAGTTCTTTGACGAATATTACAATAAAAGTATGACATATGGATGATTGAAAGATAGAAATTACCTGTAGTCCATCTGATCGGAACAATTGAACACCACCACGTACTTAGCCAGAGTCTTTCCCATGTCCTTAACGGTTTCCGTTTTCCCAGTCCCGGCAGGTCCGCAGGGCGCCCCACCCATGCTCATCGCAAGAGCTTGGGCTAATGTTATGTAACATCTAAAAAGGGTATTAACCATTTCAACTTCTGAATCCACCAAGAAAAAAACTAACTAACTAACCATCAACCCGTCTCTGTGAAGGGGTAGATGGAAAAAATGGACTGCTTCACTTTTCTTTCCTGACATACTTCTCTCACTTTCCCAACATTTATACATCGTGTCATGCATGCACATCGATTTCTTTAACCCCTCACGTGACCAACATTCAATATTTAACACACGAATCAGCTGTGGGAAGAGAGATACGAGAACAGCGCCACCGGAAGCGGGACCAAGAATTTTCTCCCCTCCATAAGAGATGCGAAAGAGCTGAGGAAGAGAATAGCACCTTCGTTCCAGCTCTCGCAAATTCTCACTGGGCATGGTGCTACCCTCTCGTATCTACACAGATTCAAGATCAAAGACTCACCGCACTGTCCCTGTGATTCACAAACAGAGCAAACAGTAAAACACATCATCACCCACTGCCCAATCTTCACGCGTGAGAGATGGAAACTGGAGAAGGAGTGTCAAAGAAGAGACATCCACATCACAGATCTCCCGGCCATCCTCCGCAACAAAGATACACTATGCAGTTTCGTGGACTTCGCAACCACGGTGGTGGATCGGTTGCGGGTCAGTAATAAATAACAAATGTATTTTTTTTACAGGTACGTCGCGTCCCGACTGAGGTTTTCCATGGTTCCCTCAGTTGTAAGGCAAATGTCGGGATGCTTATTAGCTAGTCCATGGAATCCCATAGATAGGAACTCCACTTCTATAATTTTCTTCTCTCCCCTCTAAACTCTTTCTTTCTTTTTCTCGGCAAATCTCTGCCATCCCAAAGATACACTACTTCGCAGAAATGCCAATTAAACAAGTCCACACCGCCCTGACAAATAAAATGCAGGGCAACAAAAATAGAAACAACCAAAGTAAAAAAAAAAAAAAAAAAACATTCAATATTTGATTTATTTTCTCGTTTTATTTATACATTTTTACCATTCTTTCTTCATTCATTCAATCCACGTGTCCAAACCATTTTAATCTACCTATAATTATTTTGTTCAAAACACTTTCATTCGCACCGCATTCATTTCTTAAATTTTCATTCGACACTTTATCATATACAGTTTTCACGCACATTCGTCTCTAATTACTACTGCATTATTCTACTTTCATCCTTCTTATATGCATAAGGGTCGGTATAACACCATTGTGCACTGCCATTTTAGGTAGGCTTTCCATAACGAAAACTTTCAAATATTTAAATCAATATGGAGGTTTTACCTGTCAGTTAAAGGAGTAATGACCAGCCTATCGGTACACCCAAGGTATTCATTCTGGTATGTAAACGTGACATCAGTAACTGATATCCAAGTTTTGTCTGCGTCTTCTTTGAAATAAAATCTACATTGTTTCAACCATTCAAAGTCTGTCGAAGACTTAATATTCATTCGACACTAAAAACAAAATATTGTGTCAAAACATTTGAAGTAGGGTTCGACAAAAATGGAAGTAGAGTTCGAAGTTTATCAAATCAAATCAAATCAAATCAGCTTATTTACTCAAAAGACATTACAAACTGCATAAATGTTTAGGGCATCTATTGAGTACAGGTCAAATGTTATATACATACAACATAATAATACCAGGAACGCATTAGTGATGGTTCGACATTAGGAAGACAAGATACTTTCTAAAGTCAAGAGTATTTGTCCCCTGAAAGTACTTTCACTAATATGAGTCTGCTCCGAACCAACGCGTTGTATGCACTCTGAGCACATTGAGCACTTCTGGTCCGGACGATGAACCCCAACATCCTCAGCACAATGTCACAAATCCTCTCGATATTTGCACGAAAAGTCAGCCTACTCTCATAGATGATCCCGAGATCTTTCATCGTAAATAAATGTGTTAGTTGCTGGTTGTTCATTGTGTATCTACGATATACGAGTACAGTTCTCAATGCTCTAGTAAATAGCATAACGCACTTAGAGACATTGAATTGCATTTGATTACTGTGACTCCAGCTAACAATATTATTGATGTCCGACTGGAGGCGAAGACAGTCTTCAGGATTGTTAATTTCCAGGAATAATTTCAGATCATCGGCAAATAAAAGAAATCGCGAGAAGTTTAGCACCTTCGCAATATCATTAATGAAGATGGTGAAGAGGAGTGGCCCTATGTTTGAACCTTGTGGCACTCCTGAATTTACAAGAAAAGGTTCCGATTGAAAATTTCCGTATGAGAAGAATTGTTTTCTCCCCTTGAGGTAAGTTTATCACCTTCGCAATATCTTTTATGAAGATGGTGAAAAGTGTACAAACCCAATATTACTTACCAATACATCAAAAATATCTCTCTGATGCACATGGATTGTGATAAGCGTTTCAAATTTGATTCTTTCTATCTTCAAAAGATCACGCGTGGTTTGGTCGATGAGCGTATTCAGGAGTTCCAAAAATTTATTATTTGTTTCCGCCATGATCATTTTATCTTGTCTCGCCTGAGATAAAGCAATTTCTGCATCTCTTGTCCAAATCATTTGGATTCCAAGAAGACCGATCTAAAAATAAATTAAAATTCTACGGATTACGCGCCATTTTTATTATTATTTTTTGAATATGGTATTTTGAACCCCAATTACTTGTAAACAAACAACAACAACAACAACAATAGACCGCCACACTACTCTATCTCTAACATGCTCCACATTCATACAGCGAGTCATATACGCAAGTCGATTCTTCCGACTTCTAACATGACCAACCATTAAAATTTGATTAATTTGGTCATGCCATGTTTCCTCGGTCTGCCTCGACTCCGTATTCCATTTACATCATTAACGTATACTTTCTCTATCCATGCGCTCCATCTGTACGAACCAACGCAGCGATCCTTTCATAATTTTGTTCATAATACCTTCTTCCGCTCAACACTCCTTTCTTATATCAGCATTTGAGATTCTGTCGTATATCGTTCTACCACACATACATCTTAGGGACCTCATCTCTACCGCATTTATTCTGCTCTTATCCTTCTTCTGCCAGTTCCATGTTTCGCTTCCATACATTAGGGTTGGGACCAGAACTTCATTGTGAACGGCCGTTTATTGATAAATTATAACCAACTAACTAACTAACCATCACGCCGTCTCCCCGAAGGGGTAGGCAGAAAGAATGGACTGCCACACTTGATAAATTATTGTTTCCAATACCTATTTTTAAAGCTCCGCTTGTAAACAATTTGTTGTTAATATTGATTTTCTTAACATGTGATAGGTAGCTAATCTATCGTCATATTGTTTTGTGAATTATACACCAGACCAAAGACAGTGTGAGAATCGCACTGCCATCGCCGAGAATCGAAATATTATATAAACCCAATAATATATCAAACCTGGGCTGGCATTTTTTCCAAAAATGAAAGCATTGCAAAGTTGGGATCGTTGAGATTTGTATTTGCGGTTCTGATAATCGAGTGAAGGGACATTTGAGAGGTTTGTAGCAAGGACATGAGCCATGTCTCCACAGAACCCTCTGCCCTTACGGCTCTCTCAAGGGGGATTTCTTCGCCCTCTGAAGATATCACTGCAGTCATCTTATTATATTCTGTAAACGGTAAACTGAATAAGAAATAAAATCTCATTTTAGATAAAATTAAGGCATTAACACTGTGGAATTCCATAATGACGAATTTTTATTAATTAAAACTGTTTTTTCCACTGTTGAGTTTTTTTGCCGATACGTTTCGAAGGCTTACACCTTCATCATCGGGAGAGCAATAAGTTTATATCGTTCTCCCGACGATGAAGGTGTAAACCTTCGAAACATGTCGGGAAAAATAAACTCCAAAGTGGAAAAAACAGTGTTTTAGTTCATAAAAATTCGTCAATAATATCTAAGTGCGTGGACAGTGCTGATACATTTTTTAAATTAGTATTGCAAGATAATGCATATAATAACATTATCATATTGAATATATTATTTTATTTTTCTCCTTACATGATACAAGAAAACATAAGCCATTACCAATATCGTGGAATTTCACGTATCTCGTATTATCGAATATAGAGAGCAAATGATTTTGTATAGTGTGAGAATCGGAAGCTTGGCCGAGAATTTCAAGCAGCGCCGGATCCGATACGAAGAAGAACCGTGGAAACATCATCCTCTTCTTCTCCAGATACCCACTGAGGGACTTCTGACACAACTCTAGCTGCTCTTGAAGGTGCGGCAGCAGCTGCTTCAGCAGATCATCCCCCACGCAACAGGATACCACCCCCGGCGTCTCGTGCGCCCGCTGCATGATCTTCTGCCACGACTTGTCAATCTTAGAAAACCTCTTCGCCTCTTTGGGCAGCTGTTTCGCGATATCACCGCCGACGAATACGGCCTCGAGGTACACCCACATATTTTGCACCAAAAGCCATCTCTCCAGAATTTCGTTAGTATTCGATAAGTCGCCCACCCATTGCTGAATTTGCTTTCGGAATGGTGCATTATACCTAAAAACATAAATTTCATCTTTCAGAAAGGCAATAAACAAGTTTTTTTGTTTCTACTTTGATTACTATAAAATTTTTGTATCAAATATAGCAAATAAATATATGTCCAAACTTGCCTGTTGGAGAGGAGAGATCCTAGAACCATGAGACTGTCTTCAAGTTGACCGATTGTTTCTGCAGTAGTGTCTCCTCGAAGTAACAATTCTCCTCGGTTGTTGAACGTCATGAAAGTCAATTCATGTACTGACCACTCATTTGTTACCTGCCTCAGTTTGGCTTCAATATCCTTCTCCTTCATGGCTGATATACAAATATCCTGTAAAAGCAATCACAGGTTTCATATGTTATTTAAGAAAGTTTATAAAATAATAACGATAAAAAACTTATGCCCTCAAACCTCTATATCCTCTTTGTATTGAAGGAGGGGTGCTTCGAGAATATTTTTCAAACAAAATCCTTCGCTTTCGAGTTCAAATATGTATTTAGAGACTTCCATAATCCTCTGCCAGTGACGTGGTTTCATCGCCTTGTTCGCCATTAACTCCAGCAAGGGGCACATATCATTGAAATCATCGATTGTTTTCTTCAAAGCATGGAAAGCTGGCCATTCCTTTAATCTAACAATACGAAAATATTTATTTACGATATTCTCACAAATGTTTAATATTTAGAAATTTAAATGTTTTGCATTACGCACCCCTTTGGAAGTTTTCGACATCTATTTTGGAATTCCATAAGTTCATTATTGATCTCTTCTATATTGACATCTCCCCAAGGGATATCATAATAGCTGCTGACTCGATCAATGACGTCATTGTATAGCTTGTAAAGCTTCTGAAGGAGATTTAACTCCTTACGAATTTGTGCCAGTTCAGGGTATTCCGTATGAGGCAGGCCAAACAGTTCCTCGCCACTTTGATACGTTTGAAGTTTACGCCACATTCCGTCGAAGCGATTCTATTTTATATAATACAAACAATTCCATAAATATTTTCATTCACATAAAAAAATTGCAATATTATATTATCGATATTGATGAATTGTTCTATTAACTGGTTCAATGCCGCAACCGTCTATAGACGGTCTGTGATCCCGCGCACGAGAGGACGGTCATACAAAATTGACGTCTATAGACGATCTGTGATCCCGCGCACGAAAGGACGGCCATACAAAATTGACGTCTATAGACGCGGTACACTTAATATCTAGCCATATTTTACGGTTTTTTATAATCTAATATTTTAAATGTACAATTACATCTATTGCCACCATGTTGAAATAATAAGAGACAGCATATTGTCAAGAATTATCGATATTACATTGCTTTTAAAAAAAAGCTTCTTTGGTCAACCAAAATGCATCGCTATACAGGGTTGAGACTCGTCATACGAAATTCGTATTCATATTTGACGTGTTTAATTTCATTTATAACGATAAGTTATATGCCAACCCTGTCGTCTTGTGGGAAATAAAGTTTAATAGGTTTTGATTATTCAAAAAAATTGCCGGCCCTTAGGGTTCGGCCTTATAAATATTATCATTGATAACGACAAAGCTACCCAAATGTTCGTTAGGCTGTACTATTAGGCATTTCATCGGTATCAAATATTAGTGGATTTGTTTTCCAGTTTTTATTGTGTGTACAAAAGGTTATTTGAATCAAATTACTGAATACAAATTTTAAGCTATTTATTGTGATGGGTAGGTCTATCGCCATTTTTATTATCACGCGTATTCTACCAGACCAAAGGCCCAGGCCCTTAGTGTGGCAATCGTGCTGTTGCCACTCTGCCGTCGAGATAAAAGTTGACGTATAATAAAAACTAGTTACAACCCGTGAAATATTCACGGAAGTAAAGATGTTCTACCCTTTAAAAACTTGGTTCACTCTACAATCGTAATCAGTAATAAGATTTAACTATTAATGTAATTTTCTTTTTTAACACACGTCATAATTTTCACATATAACAACACCAAGTTGTTATTCTTTTGTTTTACACACTTCTGTCATACAACAATAATCAAAACAAATTTCAAAATGATCCAGTAACGTTATCGGGCATGCGCATCGTGTTCATTTCGCATTACTTTCGGAAAGAATCGAAGTATTCCTCTGTCGCTCTCTTGTATTAAAAATGTATTTGTAATCTTTCTTGATGACATTCGGTTTTTGCCTATTTATATTATGCTTAATCATTTCTACATCATGGTTGACTTAAAGTTGTCATCGCAAATAAAAACCTATCTAAAAAAGCTAGAATGGCAGTGCACAATGGTGTTCTTCTACCGACCCTTATGTATGGAAGCGAAGCATGGAACTGCCAAAAGAAGGATGAAAGTATTATAAATGCAGTAGAAATGAGATCTCTTAGACGAATGTGTGGATACTCTGTGTATGATAGAGTGTCGAATGAAAACATAAGAAGTGAATGCGGTGCGAATGATGGTGTCATGAACAAAATAATGAAAGGATTATTAAGATGGTTTGGACATATGGAAAGAATGAATGAAGAAAGAATGGTATAAAAATTATATGTTAATTATATAAATGGAACCAGAAATAGAGGAAGACCGAGGAAAACGTGGCACGATCAAATAAATCAAATATTGAATGTCGGCCATGTGAGGAGTCAGAGAAATCGACGCGCGTGCATGACACGATGTATGAATGTTGAGGAAGCGAGATAAATATGTCAGGAAATAAAAGTGTGGCCATTCTTTCTGCCTACCCCTTCGGGGAGACGGCGTGATGGTTAGTTAGTTAGTTAGTTTTAATCATTTCTACTGCATTAAAAATATAATATGATGAATAGTCATTGATGCCTCCATACCTGGAAGAGAATCAATTTATCTGAGGCCTCTCTAGGCGTGAGGCCGGGCTGCATGGGACCCGCGTGCCTGTACTCGTGGCAGTATTCCACGTTGTCGTCGCGGAACTTCTGGAGATTGTTGGCGAGATCCCTCTCAAACTGCGGCTGCATGTTCAGCAATAGCACGTGCGACTGCAGGGCCCTCGCCTGCAGCTGCTGCCACGTGTAGCGCAGGCTATCCACCTGCTCCAGATCCTCGCGGTCCACGGGCAGCTCGTACCGCGTTATTATGTTAAAGGCTTCCTAATATATAATCACGTAAAAACTCACATTGATAAACAATAATAACACGATAAAAAATTCTTGAACAAAGTGTCATCTGCCCACACACCACACACCGCCGATGATGCAATACTGCAACACCTACGATGTCTTAACATATGATAATAATTAAATAACAATTCGTACATTATTTCGTAACTGACGGCGACACGGTACAGCACCGAAGGAGTTAACGAAACATTACTCACCACCTATATATACCTACCCTGAAGATGGAATCTATCTCAACTATCTCAGAAACGTCGGTCGAGAGTTACATGGATATACTCAAGATGTCAAAGATATATTGTTACGCAACTTTTTAAATAATAAAATATATCATATATTCAAGAACAAGTTTGTTTTTTTTTCTTAATAATTTGAACAGGACATTGGGTATTTTCACATATAAAAGTCCCATGAAAGGTTACGAGAACCCATCACCCGATTTTTAACTGTGAGTTCTTGTTGTTTTTTTTTCAATAATATTCTTAACTTTTTATTAATGCTTTTTCCGAAAGACGAAAGTACGAGCGTACTTCACACCTCGCGGGCGATGCGATCGGGAGCTCCATTATTTATGGATGCCAAACCGACACTGAGCATCGCAGCGAGTTTGGCTGGATGGGGATGTGGAAGGGGAAGATGAAGCTACGATTCAGTGTTGCCGGATCGCACGTAACAGCGATCCGCGCGCCCGTGGCAAACAGGGAAACTTATTTTACGGACAACCCTCGTAAGTGATTGAGAAAAATCGACACTAGGAATGTCTATACGGCAACATTATATTATTATAACGTTAATTCTAGTAAGTTGCCAGTATGATTGAATAACAGATGTGCCCAGAGTATCGAGATGTCCAATTTTTACCATGCTTTTCAATATAACTAATCCTTAAATATTTTAGAGTTTTCCAAACCTCGATTGGATCGATTTTTAATTCCATGTCAACTTCTTGTTCACGTATTTTCTTCAGTGTATCCATTACCATTCTGACGTCATCTAAGTCACGTATAGGTCTTTCTAACTTTCTGTTCATCTCATTCATCACCGCGTAGACATAGTCCATTTCTCTTTTATATTTTTTCCTCATAGCTTGTCCAATTTTATGAGTTCCACCTAAAACCAAAAATTACATTATTACGTTAATTATATATTACGTTTTTATATGATCAATTTTGTTTTTCGTTGTACGTACTTTTGATTTCAGTGTGAAGACCAAACTTTAATTTATCGGTAGTAACAGCCAAACAATAACAGAATATATGCAGATCAGCTTCGGTAGAAAGTCTGGCTTCAAGTTCGCTGTGTCGCCTTAGAGATATTTCAAATTCAGTTAGTCCAGACGTCAGCAACTCTCTGAACGTCTTTTCATTCTTCCATAAATACTGATATGGCCTCCAACGCTTAATGAATTCCGTCAATTCCTGCAATGCACAATATAGCTCTTAAACCTGACGTCAATAGTTCAAGGCTTGCCTTCGTTTTACTACTTTAAAATACTTAGAAAACTGTTTTGGTTATAAATAATGTTGTTAATTACAATTTCATCGTAAATAATGGAAATAAATAAATAATTATAATAAAATCCTACATAATATATACTACAAGACAAAGAGCATGCTCAGGACAACCGAGATGAAAACGCTCCGCGCTATAGCTGGCAAGACCCTACGTGATCGAGTTAGGAATACAGCAATCCGAGAAATCTGCGAGGTCGAAGATGTGGTCAGATGGGGACGTCAAAGACGGCGATACTGGCATGAACACGTAGAAAGGATGAGCTCAAATAGAATACCACACATAGCTCTCCATGGAACGCCAAACGGACAACGCCGACCAGGAAGACCCCCGAAACGGTGGAGAGAAAGCTGGAGTTCAGCATCTCAAGAGGACCCGCCTGAAATAACAGACTCCTGAGTCTACAAAAAGGGAAGAAGAAGAAGAAGATAATATATATTTAGTTTTATTCTACTAGATTTTGTGGCCTTGACCGGTTTCGGCAGAATTTACCAGAAGATTGCAGCGGTCTTCTCACCAGAAGATGGCAGCAAGTTACCGAAACCGGTTGAAACCATAATCAAGAGGAATTAAACTTTTTTTTGTCAACAGGTCGTTTGAACACAATTACTATGTACACTTTGTTTTTACTATTATATTAATTCTCAATTCTCAAAGACAGTGAAAGAATCATACTGTAATTGCGGGGAATCGAACCCGGGACCTTAAGCGTGGCAGTCATAGCTTTTGCCATTCTGCCACAAAGGTCGTATATGTTTTTTTCGTTATCCTAATATAAATACTAACCATGCTGTTAATTCAATAAAAGTTAGGCACTTAATAACTATACTAAGAAAGAAGTTTTTAAAAAGTGGTTTAAACAAAGTTTTTTTAATTCCCAAAGCATATTACTATGGAATTCCACAGTGTTAATTCCTTAAATTTCAATAAGTTACTTAATAACTAACTAACTAACCATTACGCCATTTCCCCGGAGGAGTAGGCATAGATGATGGACCGCAATACTGCTCTGCCCTGACATACCTTCTAGCTTCCTCTATATTCATATATCGTAGCATACACGCTAGTCGATCTTTCCGACTTCAAATGTGGTCGCCTTTCAGTATTTGATTCATTTGGTCATGCTATCCTTTCTTTGGTCTTCCACGGCTTCTCTTTCCACGCACACTGCTTGTATACAACAGTTTAACCATTCTTATCTTGTCCATTCATTCCAACCCATCTCACGGATCATTCGTCCACTTTGACTATACCATTCTGCGCTATCCCGTATCACGTACGCGCTTGAGAAAAAGTAATGTACCTACAATGTACAAACTGTTAGGAATATGCGCGTGTGCCAACAACACATGTGTACAAGTCTTCATAAGTATGAAAGTTTTACAAGGGGCAGGCGAAGTGTGCAGTCGAGTCTTTGACGTTTCGTAATTTAAAAAAATAAAATTATTTCTATAATTAAATTAAATTAATAAGAACCTGCTTTTTTCTTGCACGTGTCTCGGAAAATTACCTGAAGGTAGGGCGGATAAGATGCAATCATCTGACTTACATTTCTTCCTTATTTCATCTGTCGGTATTCTCTCATTTATCGTTTTCCCGCACATTATTCTCAGTGATGTAATTTCTACATTTAAGCATCACTTCCATACACAAGGGTTTGCACTAAACTACATTATGTACTGCCATCTTCTCAGTGATGTAATTTCTACGGCATTTTAGGTACTCACTTGCTTAACGGTCTGAGTGCATGTAGAGAGGAGCGACAGAATCTTGCCGACCTCCTTGTTCTCCATGACTTGGGAGTAGAAGTTCTTGGATTGGTACGCGAAGGTGGGCTTCTCCTCGGAGGCTAAGCGGTAGAGCCGCTTGCGCCGCGCCCGGGGGTCCTCGACCGCGCGCAGCCCCTTGCCTCCGCCGCCCTGTTGGTCCAGCCGGGACACTACATCTAGCAGGGCTTGGGACGAGCGACCGACCACCTTCTTCCAACTAGGCTTTTGCTGTCGGGCGGTAGCGTGCGATCGTGGCCACAAGTGAACACAGACAAGCAAACACAACACACCACAAACCAAAATACATACAAATATATACAACGTACAGAACGAAAAGTTTTGGTTAAGTGTGCGACAGTTGTGCGGGAGAAAGCCGGGTGGAGGTGCCATGTACGGGTCACATGTGGGTGCGGACATGAACACGGTACACGACAAACACGGGGAAGTGGGTAAAATAGAACAAATACGTTAATTCAGTTCATATCAAAGTACCATTGTATACAAGTCTATTGGATTTTATTTTAACAGCTTTACGATAGAAGAAAGATTAGTACAAATCTATTTGGGATTTTATTTGAACAACTTTATGATATAAGAAAGATTCGTACAAGGAAATATTCGTATCATAATTTAAAAAAAAAAAATACTAATACCAAGGATTTTAATCAATGATATTAGAATTTATTTTACAATCTTCAATGTGAGCAGAAAATAGCTCATTATTATGAAGAAGGAATCTGGTCGTGTCCAGGCTTGAACCCATGTCCCCTGGATCAGGAGCCAAGCGTTCTATCCCCTAGCCTACCACCCGATTATATATATATATAGATAATACAAAAGAAGGAGCAGTAGAAGAGTTAATACGTGCTTGTGCTAACTCGTTATATATATTCTTTACATAGTTTTAAAGTGTATTTACATTTTTATAGATATTTTTACAAATACCTACAAATGGTAAATTGTATTTTAAAATAATCATGTTTTCGTTGCTTCTGTAGATTACTGTACACTACTCGAGTAGTTTTACTAAAATTTATACGAGTATATTCATCTTTACACACATGCTTCATTGAAAAAGGTGCCCGTTATGTTTTACAAATTTGAACAATTTAAAACAATTTAAAAAGTAGATACATTATTTACATTTATACAATAAATCTTAATATCCGAAGTCATTAAAGTCTGGAAATAATCATGCCATTGCGTTTATAAGATGTCATATAATAATAATAAAAAACTGTATAATTCAATGCTTCAAGTAAAATAGTCACAAAATAAAATAAAAAAGTTTAATTTAATATGAAGTTTCGTTCATAATATGGCATATATAATGAACTGCATATTGATAAAGTTCGAGCCAGGAGGTTACTGAAGACCAAGGTTGGGTCGAAGAAGTGTCGGGACACAACCCACTAGGTGGAGCAATGATATTGTACTGACGGCCGGAAGGGCCTGGTGAACACTGGCGAGAGACCGATAAGGATATCCTGAAGATATATAGTGCGGCCGTTTCCAACTGAGTCGTGAGGCCATAAATGTCAATAGAGATAGGGATGTAAAGCGCGCCGGGACCGTTATCGGTGAACGGCTACCTGCTCACGTGGTATCGATGAGTCACTATAATGATTTTATAATGATCTGTACGTTATGATATGTTCGATGAGTCACTAATAATTGGTCTTTACCAAATGGAATTGCAGTGCGTGTTTTTTTGCTATAAATGTATTTACTGCTTTACGCTTATAATAAATTTGGCAAAAGACACTGATGAAGAAGACTCTGATGAGGATTGATACATTTTTTTGTAATATAAACGGCTCTTTTAAGGGCCACAATATGATCTACTGTGTTTCTTATACTTAACTTTCTTTCTGTGTTATTGGCATACGGTGTACAATTTGTAAAATTAATCAATTTTTAAAATTAAACAATTCTCGTTAAAGTTTATGAACAAGATACGATAATAAACGTTACTTATCGATATATTTATTTTATTGTTACGCTCTTCACTAAGCGGCTCCATAAGGCCCGTAAGTGCAAGCGAGATAGACATAGGGAAATGATTTATAGCCCGACGACTCAGTTGGTAACGGCTTTATTATAGTGCGTATTTTACTTCAAACATTCAATTTTAAACTGGGATAATTTGAAGCGGGATCATATACGCTGCCGGAGTAACATTTCTACTCCACCATAATTTATCTTCAGAGAGATCAAAGGCACTTGAAAGACGAAATGCTGTTCTTGCAATGTTTTCAACCCCGCTCTTGATGTTCCTGCAACGTGTCTGTAAAGCGCTACCTGCCCGCCCTTGCCGCCCGTCCACTGGCCTACGCCCTTGGCTACGCCGGTGATGCTGCGGCCCGCTGACACGAGCGCCTCCTGGATGTCATCAGCGCTGGGTCTCACTGACACGTTGGGGATCATCAGCGTCGTGTGCAGCAGGAAGACAGGCTTGTATTTTGTAACTAAATATCAAACATAGCGTATTATTATTTTAAATCGAAACAGTACTTCTATAAATATGTATGCACTATTAGATAATATTTTTAAAAAGTGATGTTTTTTAAGAACTACTTCCACTTTTGTCATTAAGTAGAAGTAATTCTTAAAAAATATCGTTTTATTTCATAATTATTTTTAAAAAACTTCCATGCAGAGATTTCAGTACTAGCATAAGATCGCTTCAATTAGGCCATTATACATTTTTCTTTTTCTTTTTAAGAAAAAGCCTTATCTTAGATTTGTATCCATTAGAATAGAAAACTTTATAACTTATGTGTAATAAAAAACTAAATCAATCGAAATAAATTGATATGTTTCGTTGCAAGAGCCTTTCTTATGACTACTATTCAGTTCCGCTCCAATTGGAGCTTCATTAGTTAGTTTATTGTTTCTTGAACAATGATGTAAAACTCCATATTAAATTATTAATACTTATGAAAAAACGAGAGTTTTAAAGGAGTTTTATTATTATATTTATGTATGACATGTATCGCCCTTCTAAGGCATTATCAAATGTTGATAAATGTTGATGATTAATTCATGACATATTAATTCATTAGTTGGTTTTGTTAGTATTAAAATACTAAAATTAAGAGGTAAAAAAAATTAAGTATTGAAACAGTAGTTCAACTTATTTTTAAAAAAATATCACCCACTAACTAAATGCTTCTCACTAAAGTATATCTTCATTTGTGTTTTGAAATTCAAAAAAATATTCATAAAATATTCCTTGGTTAACCAAAATATGACGTACTTCCGACATTCTCGGGATCTACGGAGAATCTCCTCCGCAACATGTCCAACGAATGTCTTGTAACTCTGATGAGAACATCGATGACTTTTCTGCTATAATATCGTCGCATTTCGCTCACAGCGTTCTTCACCATATCCTGTTAAATCGAGAAAAATTGTGTGAAATCGAAATTTTGTATGAATAAGTATTTAAAGTGTCCAGAAAAAAATGTTTCAACCACGCATAGTACGAGTATCTAACGAGCCAAGTCTTGATCAAGAGAGAGGTTAGATTGGTTTCCCACCTGCATGCCCTTGGATAAACCACCGCCAGGTGCAGCCAGCAAGGTGTGTGGCTTGTCAAAGCACTCCCAAACAGCAGTCCAATCTTGCTGCTGAATGGTGGAGCCTGAATCGTCATTTGCTCCATCAAAACTTGCGCGTTCTTCATCTACAAGTAACACGCCACAGAGATATTAAAAAAGAAAATTAAATAATGCGTATCTGATCTTTTCACTTATCTTGGTACGGTCATGACGGAAGCCAATGATATGCACACGGAGTTGGAACATAGAGTTCAAAAGTTCCAGTTGAATACGTTCCTAAAGTCCAAGCTTACATCCAGAAACACCAAACCAGTGGCGACATATGGTTATAAGCCGTAGACATTGACTTTTAAAGAACAACAAAGAATCACTGGTTTAAGAATAGGATCCCGGGAAGTAGAGCTGCTGTTGGAGCGGAAAGAGATCCGAACACAACCCAGCAGCCCCTCATATCAATCACTGTGAGAGACTGCCGCCTAGAATAGATCAGGCACGTATGCCGAGCCGGAGAGACCAGTACAATCCTGTACGCGTCAATACCGGTTAGAGTAAGGCCTAGATAGCGCCTAATGGATAATGTTCTGGTTGATCTGACTAGGTTAAGCGAACTGAGGAGAAAAAGGCGCAGGATCAAGGAGCTTAGAATTAAAAAATAAAGAAGGCTTAAACTCTTCAAGAGTTATCTGGCCATAGGAATTAATTATGTCCTATGATCTTACTAACTAACTAACCATCTCGTAGGCAGAAAGAATGGACTGCCACACTTTTCTTTCGTCGCTTCCTGAACATTCATACATCGTGTCATGCACGCGCGACGATTTCTCTGACTCCTCACAAGACCGACATTCATTATTTTATTTATTTGATCGTGCCACCGTCTTCCTCTATTTCTGGTTCCATTTACATAGTTAACATATAATTTTTTTACCATTCCTTATTTATTCATTATTTTCATATGTCCAAACCATCTTAATGATCCTTTCATTATTTTGTTAATAACACCATCATTCGCACCGCATTCACTTCTTATATTTTCATTCGACACTCTATCATACACAGAGTATCCATACATTCGTCTAAGATATCTCATTTCTACTGCATTTATCATACTTTCATCCTTTTTTTGCCAGTCCCATGCTTCGCTTCCATACATAAGGGTCGGTAGAAGAACACCATTGTGCACTGCCATTCAAGCTTTTTTGGATAGGTTTTTGTTTGCGATGACAACTTTAAGAGCACCATTCACTTTGTTGCCTGCCCCAACCCTTCTTTCAATATCCCTCTCCACTCGCCCATCTCTTGTAAACATACTACCTAAATACACAAACTTATCTACTTATCCTATGATCTACCTATCTTAATTATAAGGTAGTTGGTAAAATACATGGATTACCAGACAAAACCACACTAAAAACCAAGAAAATAATATTAGTACCATCATCGTTCATGAAATCAAATTCCGGCTGCAGCTCCTCGCTCTTAAACTGCTGTGCTGCCTTCTTTACGAGCTCTAACACCTCTTCCACCGCTTCCTCCACCATCAAACTCTTTCTGTTCAACTCGATCGCAGCGTTTCTATAAACGAAAACATTTAATATTTTTGGTTTCCTATTGGGCAACAATGTTTTTATTAATTAAAAAAAAAAATAATAATAATATTAAACACCGCTCGGCAACATTACAAAAGTAAAGTCAATGATTACGACTATATTTTGAATTTAAATTGTTTTATGTATATCGTAATATCGACACGATTATAACATAAAATTTATTAGTGACGAGTCAATAAAAATAACGCAGATAAACAGATATATAATAAATGCGTGAGAAAAGTTAAGGTATTATAATATATGTGATATTATTTTTTATACTATGTTTTGTAGATATATTGTATATACTGGTGTACGAAACCACGTGATATCGAACGAGAATATACAGCATGACCTAATAGTATACCTTATGATAATTATTTTTCAATTTTTAGGTTTATAATTATTGTGATTTAAGAGTCAAGAATGGTCGCAAAAGAAGTGTTTTTTTAATATTACGAAATTGTATTATTCCAATCGGCTATTTGTATTTTTCTTTCTTATTTTTCTCTTGCCAGTGGTCAGATATCATCAAATATCGTTGGCTTAGATGTCCGCCAGCCGAAAGCGTCGCTGGAAATATTGGGCAACCCTGGCTCCATGAGACCTCACGTCCAGGTGATAAGACTTGCTTAGGTTCCACCATAGATAGCCAAAGTTCTTCTTCCATACTTCCAATATCTACACTTTAGGTAACTAGTGCGTCGATTTGAGTTTCGAGACATTCCCATTTCACTTGCAATATATCTCCTCAATGTCATCATATTATTTTTTTGCCTGTAAACGATCACTCCTGAATATGAGTCATTTCTATTTGTATCCATCTCGTTCTTTCCTGAACTCTTCTTCTTCTTCTTTCCTTTTGGTAGACTCAGGAGTCTGTTATTTCAGGCGGGTTCTCTTGAGACGCTGAACTCCAGCTTTCTCTCCACCGTTTCGGGGGTCTTCCTGGTCGGCGTTGTCCGTTTGGCGTTCCATGAAGAGCTATGTAAGGTATCCTATTTGAGCTCATCCTTTCTACGTGTTGATGCCAGTATCGCCGCCTTTGACGTCCCCATCTGACCACATCTTCGACCTCGCAGATTTCTCGGATTGCTGTATTCCTGAACTCGCTGCATCTAATTTATTCCAGCGTGTCGCGTGAATATCATCGCTCCATATTGTCTGTGGTCTCGATACTTCTCTGTGTTATCTTGATTTGAACCATAGAAAAGAATTTGTCCATTAAATTTGATCGCTGGCAATGTAACCTGCTCAATGCCATTTTGTAGAAACACTTCCCCTATCACATCGGTTTCTTTACTTCGTTTCGCATTTTATCCCTCAAGTTAAGTCCAAGCATAGCACGTTCGATTTCATCATTGGATTTATTTTATATATTGCCTTATATATACATACTCTCTACGTAAGAATTTTCCGTATTTTACTTATGAACACGCATCACGCCACTTAGTGACGCGATTGCGGTGTCTTTAACTAATAAAAATTATACGCATAATAAAAATATATATTTTCATCACTCATAACTACACCACACGCTTTATTACAATTTGTCATAATTTAGGATAAACAATTGAATTGTTGAAGTAAAATAGGCACGAAGTACCAAAAAAAACTAAGTTTGCAGTTTTGTTCTATATGACATATAGAACGAAACTGTATGCAGTACTGTACTTAGTGCCTATTTTACTTCAATTATCAGCAGATGTGAGATACTTCTACGAATTATCGGAATATCGTAGGCCCCCCAATTAGTTTTTCCCGCTTATCACTTCAAGAAAGATCAAACTCGCGTACATCTTATTGCGGTAATGATAAATAAAAAATAAATCAGTTTTTATTGCCATTTATAACTATCAAAACACAGTTCTAATGGCGGTAAAAATTAGTTCAATATGACAAATGTGTATGTTTTTCTTTGCGTAACCAAAAAAAATAGTAAAAATCAAAAGTTTGCACTGAAGCTATTACTGTGTAGAACATGTGGTTAAAATTTCACGAAGAGAAAAGAGAGTTTTGAGAAAAACGCGTTTAAAGTTTTTTAACGAACAAGTCAGTCAATCAGCGATGCCCGCACCATACAAAATCATTTCAGCTCAAAAAACTTAATCCTCTCTGTCCATATATTATGAACGAAATTTCCCCGTTACAATTTTCACACTATAAATATTTCGATAGCATTGAGAAAACTAGAAAAATACTTTTAATTCTGTAACCAGCCGTTTGATCAATGTGCACATCGAAAGTCGTATCTTTTGATTTTTTCAATTTTTGGTCAACGCAAAGGTTGTGAAATAATATAGTTAGATTGCTCCGATTACTCTCAACCTTTAACACAATAATTATCTTTTTGAAAATAAAAATAATAAAAAACGATTTTTTGAAAGTTATAAACCAGAATGATTCCTTAAAGTCTGTACGATGTTTAGTTTTTTAGTTTGTCATGGCCGAAAATCGGTTCTCGCAAAGGTACGTCGTACGTAATGTTTTGGCAATTGCTGTTTGCGTAATTGTTTTTTACTGATTAAATTATCTTAGTCAAGAGATCGACCCTTGATGCAAATTCGAACGTACCACTAAATGGGACTCTGTCGTAGAGTATCAATGATAATATCCATTTAATATAAAGTTCTTACCTGCAAGTTGATTCAGTTTTGTCTAAGAACTCTTCTATTGTCCACGCGTCGTCTTCTACGAGAAAAAATATTAAATTCTTAATTAAAACATAAAAGTTATTACTAAGATTTCACGGTTGGTAGCAATATGTTTATGGGATCTTGGGAAAATCTAACTACTCTAATAATGGAGACTGATCTGTGAAAAGTCGGTCGAGAGAGACGAGTAATACGGATTGCTTTTTGATTTGATGTTTGAAATTTTCTTACATGACGCATTTCAAATATCGAATTACAGAATAATTACAGTTATTAATTTTATATTTTTAATATTAATTTTGGTAAATTTACTCTCATTACTGATGTCGTTTTAAGTTATTTTCATAGTAACAAAAAATGGACAGCCACACTTTTTCATTCTTTAGATTCTTCAAAATTCATACATCGTGTCATGCACGCATGTTGATTCTTCCGACTCTTCACGTGGCCGACATTTAATATTTAATTGATTTGTTCGTCCCACGTTTTCCTCAGTTTTCCTCTTTTTCTAGTTACATTTACGTCTTTTACATATACGAGTACTTTCTTTACCATTATTTCTTCATTCATTCTTTATATGTGTCCAAACCATCTTATTAACCCTTTCATTATCGCGTTCATAACAGTTTCAGTCGCACTGCAATTACTTTTTATATTAGTATTTAACACTTTCATATTCGTCTCATTCTCTCGTTGTTCCTATATTTCTTACTCCATTCAGATCGATAATGTGTATATTAATTGCCATCCTTATTTATTAATTCATTATCACTATCATATGGACATTTGACACACATCCGTCTAAGAAATATCATTTCTAATGTTTATTTATTTTTTATTGTGAATTAATTAGATAATCCATCTAAAATCCCATATCTACTGCTTTATAATCTTAATGATCCTTTTTTTAATATGGTAGCAGCCAAAGATTACCAGGTAAGGCATGCAAGCATATGTCTTGCATGCTGGCTATGACGAGAAGAATCCTGTTGGAGTAGACGTCGTGGACCCTGGTGACGAGCACGTCGAAGCTCCGGATGGCGGCGCTGGTGCGGTCTACAAAACCGCGCCATTCGGGGCTGGTCCAACGCAGCGAACGCAACGCCGGGCCCAGCATGGTGGACAGCCACACCAGCTGCGGCAGGAACAGAGGGCGCACCTCCAGCTTCACCCGCCGGACGGTGGCGAGGAACTCGTTGATCAAGAACTGAAAATACCACAACCACAAACTATCACGCTGTTTCTTAGCAAGGGTATGCATAGAGAATGAACCACCACACTTATCTTTTTTTTGGTTAAAAAAAGACCAAGGATTTAAATTAATGACAATAGAATTAAAATAAATATAACTGCAAGGATTAATTGTATCTCAATAGAGACGAAGATGCAAACAGGAAACTGAATATGGTGATCGAAGTGTTTACAGGACTTATGACCTGTCATTGGTTGGGTTAAGCGCACGCTTTATGTAATACAACATTCCCCATTCCACCTTTCTTATGACCACCATGTCTGACAAATTTTTGGAAGTGGTATATATGTTAATATGCAACACTACAGTTCACAATTTACAGTCCAGCGCCATCTACGAAGATTTGATTTAAGCATTAAGCAGAAGATCTTTTTATAACGCAATGTGAAAGGCTACCGCCATTAACGCACTGCTAGATAACGCCTGGAAATGTCACTCCAATTTATATGCTTACTTGGACCAGTTTTTGTTTTATACAACATTTTACGTCCAGTATCCAGTACATCCAGTATTCGTCTACAAGTATTTGTATACATTCAAAATGTTGTATAAAATATAACTGCATTTAGTATAATATTACTTTATTTCACACTCGGTTACAACAATTAAATAGTAAAATAGAGTGAGCACTTACGTATTATGGTAAAATGTTGTACATTGAAAAGGGTTATGTTATAACCGAAACATTTCTGTGATAAGTGAAATAAAGTGTTGTAATAATAAGTGCATTTATATTTTGTATTTTTGAATGTATACAAATACTTGTAGACAAATACTGGATTTTACCCATTACAAGTTAATCATTAAAAATTAATTGTATCTCAATAGAGACGAAGATGTAAATTATTTGGAAACAGAATATGGTGTTCGAGGCGTTGTTGTATTACATAAAGATAAGAGATACAATTAATTCTTAAGCATTTATATTTATTCAATTATGAATCCACAACACAAAATGAAGGCGAATAATAAAAATAAATATTAGAATTTATTTAACAATTTTTAATATGAGCAGAAGATAGTTCATCATTATGAAAAAGTCAGGTCGTCTCCAGGTTTAAACCAAAGTCCTCTGTATCAAGAGCCAAGCATTCTATCCCTTTAACCACCACCCGACTCTATCCCGATACACCTCTCTAGCTTCCTCCACATTAATTAATACGAATGAAAACGTATATTTTCTAGAAAAAATATTTTATTTAAGAGTGACATGTTTCGCCTTACTAAGGCAAACTATTAAATGTTTGCAAACAAAGACATTTGATAATGCTTTAGTTAAGCGATACATGTCTAATCAAAGTGCTGGAACTGATTATCAAAGGTAAAATTAGCGAAAAAAGAAATGTCGGGAGAAGAAAAAAATCTTGGCTAGAAAACCTTCGAGAATGGTTCTGTTGCAGAACAACATCCCTGTTTAGAGCTGCTGTATCAATAGCCATAATGCTGACCTCCGATCAGAGAGGAACAACAAAAATTAGAAGACACCGATTTAAATAAATATAATAATACAGTTAAAAAGCACACATTCGGTATAAAATCATGTTCACTCTCACCCTGTGCCGAGAGGCTATTAATAATGGTATACTCAGTGGCGGTACTCCCATAGAAGCCCAGAAGCCCGGCTTGCGTAAAAAAATATGAATCAAAATCCCCAAATCTAAGTAATCATGCCCCCGCATAATGCACCTAATCCCCTTCCAACAACGTTCCCATTAGACGTAAGAAGAATAGCCACAAGGGTTTGAACCTCTCTAAGCCAGAAGAGGCTTTGATTCAAAATTTCTTACGCAAGCCGGGCTTCCGGGCTTCTATGGGAGTACCGCCACTGGGTATACTCAATTGATTTAGGGGTGGTAATATGTTAATTGACTTATTTTCAAATCTACCATAAAAAATATTAACTTAATGAAAACTCTACGACACCTTGATTAAAACCTACCTGCAGAGAATCATTAACCAGTGTAAAGTAGTCCTTTTTGGTATACAGGGCCTGGCAGACTACTGGGAGATCCAGGTCCATCTTTGTCAGACAGTCAGACTCTCTAATTAGTAATTTTATAGTCGGATCCAAGTTGACTTTGATCTTTCCCGTATCCGCCTCCAGGGTGAGCAGAGCCTTATTTAGACTATCATCTACATCCCAAACCTATAATCAAAAAATTTACATAAAAACATTATGTTTTGAAAAAAACACATTTTTATTTAACACATTGACAGCAAACTCGTAGTCAAGGTTATTGCCTAGACAGCCACTTACGAATTATCTCGTACATTATTTACTTGTCAGATTATTGCAGCTTCGAGTTTGTAGAGTATCAGTGTAAATATTAATAGCTATCCTCAGATAGATAGATTAAGAGTGACCCAAAGAGCCACGGAAAGAACCATGTAAGGAATAAACCTAAAAGACAGAGTCAGAAACGATACTGTGAGAGAAAAAACAAAGCTCACAAACTTCATCCACCGGGTAGATACTCTAAAATGGCAATGGGCCGGTCACATAGCGAGAAGATCGGAAGAAAAATGGACAAGAAGACTGCTGACTTGGAGACCGTGGACAACAGGGCGACGCAACTACGAGGGAAGGATGACCTGAACTGACATGTCGGAATAGCATGGATGCAGTCTGAACAAGACAGAGTGACGTGGAAGTAAATGGAGGAGGCCTTTGTCCAGGAGTGGACTGTAATAGGCTGAAGGAGAAGAAGAATCGTAAAAAGTATAGTAGTCAATATTTACTTGATTGGTATTAAAATATTATATATTGTTAGATTACATATAATATATTAACTAACATTTTGATATGTACATAACACGTGGTTATTACAAAGGTGATAAGTTCTTTAAACATAAAACAAAAAAATATATAAAAAACCGTTTATTGTAACATAACATGTTATGTTAAGTAGTACGGGTGGCATCTTTAGGGTGAAGATAAAACTACACTATATTATTCAATTACTTTACATCTTTACAAAGTTATTGGCCCTTATGTTTAACACCAATAGGGATAAAACAAAACTACTTTCTGATACTTGGCACTTTTATAATGAATAGTTCTCAATTAAATTAGTCATTACGTTCTGATTCATCCACAGATTCTTCATTTCATTCTCGTAGGTCTCCAGGGTGTGCTTGACGTTCTCGTATTTCCTCAGCATGTCCACAGTGGCGGGCATCTCACGCAGCACGGGGTGAGTAGACACGCTTTCCACTTGCTCGGATAGATTGTACTTCAGGCACCGGCTCCATTTAATGCGTCCTAAAATTCGATCGTTCACCATTCAATTTTAATACAATCACAAAAAGAACAGAAACTCCGAGTGATCCACAATATGCGATAGAGTCGGGTGGAGAAGGTGTGACAGAACTCTTAAGAACGGTAACTAGTAACATTAATTAATCTTTAGAACGCTAAGCAAACGTTACACTATCTGTCATCGCTATGCGGCATATTCTTCGTAGACGCATTTTGAATAAAATGTCACTTTTATTGCGATATCTTCAGAGAAACCAAATAATTGCAATGAAATAATTGATTATATCAGTATCTTCTTCAAATATCAATTAATTAATAAACATTCACTGAGAACCTGGTCATAGAGGGTAAAGAATAAATAAAAAATGAAACTGGCGATTGTAGTAATAATATATTGCTAAAAATTAAATTATAAAACGCTGTTTTATTGGTACCACAATTTTTATTTTTTTATTTTTCGCGACAGATGTTTCGTCAAACTATGTTGATATCATTAGGTGTTAAAATATTTATTTAAACTGTTTAAAAAAATATTGTAACATCTGATGATGTCAACATTGGTTGACCATAAAAACGACGTTTAAAATTGAACAGTTAATAATGTTGAAGTATCATAGTATTTCGGCCAAAACAATGATTAAGTAAATAAATTATTACATAAATATTTACATTGTTTTCAGCATGTTTATGTATAGAGACCGTATAAATGATAACAGTCAAAACATATCAGCATTATCGATAGAGTAAAATGTTAAATTCATATCAAAACAGTATTATTATTCGAATTACCAAATTAATCGTCAATTTCAATACTCATTTCAAGTATAGGCAAATAAAAAAACGACTTTTTTCATTTGTTTTTATTTGAAATGAGTTCTTGTGTTGAATACGATATTTTTCTACATTATATTATATATGAAAAAAAAGTTATTCAAACCCGCAATGGGTGGAAAGTTTCTCGGCACTGGTGGGTCGTCTTTTTGTTTCCTATAGAGCTTTAATATTCTTTCCACTTCACGTTCGCAGTACGCGAGAACTCTGTCGTATTTTTCTTCCAATTCCATCAAAGGTATTTTTTCACTTACCTACACACACAATTAAACTGTTAAAAACATCATTTTAAACCAATTGTATTATGAAATAAGTTTTATGTCCTCCTTCTTACCTTCTCGAATCTAACCAAAAACTTAATTCCTTGAGGGGTCTCCCAGACGCTGGAAAAGTTGTTTTCTATGCAATTACCGATGCTTTCTTTCAAGGTATTTGTTTTCTCCATGAAGATTTCGTAATCTTGATCAAATTCGGCATTGCGATGGTCCAGATAGTCATATTGTTTCGTAGTAACTCCGGATTTGGCTTCCTCAAAAGTTTGCATGGCTTCTTCTAAGTCTAAATAATTTAATGTCTTATTAGAAACATATCAGAGTAAATAAAATAAAATATACAGTGCATCATAATTTAAAGGAGGAGGGTTAGACCAAGAAAAAATATCAAGTATTTAAAAAGGTTAATTGTATCTCAATAGAGACGAAGATGTAAAAAAAATTTTGGAAACAGAATATGGTAGTCGAGGCGTTTACAGGACTTACGACCTGTCATTGGAAGGGTTAAGCGATCACTTTATGTTCACAACATTCCCCATTCCGCCCTTCGACCCTACGACCCTACGACCACCACGTCTGACAAATTTTTTGGAACTTTTATATATGCTACTATGTTAAATAACTTCACATTTTTTAGGTCAATCTACACTAGCGCCATATATTAAGCCGCAATGGGTAAAAATCCAGTATTTGTCTACAAGTATTTGTATACATTCAAAAAACAAATTTAAAAAGGTTTTTTAAGAGATGCTTCAAGAACACAAAAATAATCGTTTTCTAACTACAGTGGAACCCCGGTAATCCGCCAAAAGTTTTGCAGGGCAGTGTCAAACTATCGAATTTGTCGGATTATAGAGTATTGCATAAGACCCCCCTATAGTCTGGGGAATTTTTTGGAAAAAGAGTACCTTGTAATCCGACAAATTACAGATCAAAATAATAAGATTCTATCTGAACTACAAATCATACTGCAAATGTAGTCGAATTTAGTAAATTAAACAACACAATAGAGAGCTTACGTTTTATTATAAAATTAACGTCATTAATGCTATAGAACTTACAAAAAATAAAAAAAATTACTTTAAATTGGATAATAATGGTGTAAAAACAAATGTACATACTAAAATTATCAAAAACCATGAGTAAAAATCATAATATGAACCAATCAATTTATGAAGCATGAAAATATTCATCAATATTTTTTTGTTTAACATTGTTGAAACGCGAGACCAAGACCTGTTCAATCATGCATTATGTACCTACATTAGTGAAGAGAGGCATGTCGGATTACAGAGGGCGCGGGATTAGACAGGGGCCGGATTACCGGGGGTCCACTGTATTGAAATCATATACTTGTTCATTGGTGATAATATTTAAATCTGATGACAACATTTGTTTAAGACTTTAAATTGTTAATCAATTGAACAAATGACCTATTAAATGATACGAAAATATATTTAAAAAACACACCTTCGCCCAATAGAAGACCCTCCATTCGTTTCGCGAAGAGTTCCTTGTAATCATCCACTAGATCGAACATAGCTATGATCTTCCCCAGTCTCAAGCAGAAAGTATCAAACTTTCCAAACACATAATTCTCCGAAAATCCGAAGGGCTGCTGGTCGGGCAGAAAGGGCTGCGACTTGATGATGGCGTATGTGGCCCTATAGGTCTGGTTCAAGCGGATGCAGCTGATCATCTTCTCGCGTACTTGCGCCCTGTCCTGACTCCAGATGGTGTCCTTCCCGCGGCACGTGATGTACTGCTTGCATGTCTCTATCATTTGATTTGTTATCTGAAATATAGTGAATACGTACATGAACATTTCATTCGTTAATGGCATATCAGAAAACGCGAGTATAAATTTCGGCCCTCTGGTGATACTCATGCCAACGGAAAGCCATCATCCACTCCGCTAAGTGGAAACCAACGCAATAAACATCTTAATTCAAACAAAGCTAATAAATCATGATTCTTCTATTGTGCTCTCAGCGTTGTAATAAATCTGTTAATATTATATAGAGTATAAAACCAGTGACATGAAATTTAAGAAACAACTGAAGAATTTATTGTTCGGTAAGTCTTTTCCTTGGGGTAATTAATTTTACGAAATAAATTAATATTGTAGAAACAACTGCGAAACAACAGGTTATGTTTGATAAATGATCATAAAACAACTACACTTGAAAAACACTGTATTTTCTCACCCATGTTTCCTCTTTTAACAAACATGAATCAGACTATGCACTTCTTCCTCTGTATATATATTTTTTTAATGTTTTTCACAAATATTTATATTTCTTCTATATTCGCCATACTTTGTGTTATTATGATGCTTTATTTCTCTTTTGCTTTTTTATCTTTGTATATACAACACTTATATTAAAAAAATAAAATTACATAGACATGTTTCGGACAACCAGTCCTTCTGCAGTGGTAAATATTATAAAGATACATATTTAAAATATTATAAAATTGTTTACATGATCTGACAGATGTTATACAAATTTATTTTTGAACGTTTATCTTTTGTCATAACAAATATAATATTATGATTCAATTTCAAATTTTAAATAATAATTTCAAGTTTTTATTAGTTTTCAGGTAACTACTTATAACAAAGGAAATAAATCAAAGATTGGACTTGACGTTAAATTTATTTGATTATTTATAATATTTTCTTTATTTTTAATTTCTAAAATTTCGATATTGCTCAAAGTTATATTTCTATTATTAACATTCAAAATTTCAACGCCAACCAGGTGGTGGTCTAGGGGATAGAACGCTTGGCTCCTGATCCAGGGGACATGGGTTCAAGCCTGGACACGACCAGATTCCTTCTTCATAATAATGAGCTATTTTCTGCTCACATTGAAGATTGTAAAATAAATTCTAATATCATTGATGTAAATCCTTGATATTAGTCTTTTTAAAAAAAAAAAAAAAACGTTGTATATGAAAAAGAAAAAGAGAAATAATTCATATTTCTATTGCATTGCATTTCCAGTGACGTATTGAAAATTTATTGTTTTCTTTAAGAAGTCAAATATTATATAAACAAAGAATTAAGGAGTTAGCTTCCATGGCGGTAAACATCATCGCTTTTCTATCTTCTTCTTTTACAAACTATTTACTTCGCCCCTTTCACTTTAATATAATACTCGTATATCTCAAAAACCACTGCAATGCGGAAAATGATTAAATTTGAATATGTTTCTTACTTTGACCATTAGCGAAGATGTTCTTTCGGATGTGTTATAAAACTGCGATACGCTGTGGATGAGTCGGACGGTCTGGAGAAGGTTCAAGATAGAGTCGCGCATGCGCACAGGGGCGTCTAGGTACAGGGAGTGGCAGCACTTCTCCATGACTTGGATGAACTTGGCGTTGTCCCTCGCCTCGTTGTAGCAGAAGGTCATCTTGTGGTCCGTCTCCTTCCACAGCCTCAGCACCTTGGACTGGGCCGCCTGCAGGCAGGCCAGTGTCGTCTGCACTTCCGCATCCTCGATAAAACAAACACTTCATTTACAATACATTATTTTCATATAAATAACTTTCGAATTTTTAAATTGGTATTATAATTTTATGTATTTTCAGCTGATTTTTATGTCGCAATAATCTTTTTTGATTCATAAGGTACATCGTCGTTTTATAGTTTTAAATTTTAAAATATTGGTAGTCCCCAAAACATGAGACATTACTGACACCTAGGGACTCGAACATAATGACGTCACGAATGGCTAAGAAATCGGAAACCCTTAAATTTTAAGATTTTAAAACATAAAAATTACATTTGAAAACATGAATTCAATAAATACTCGTACTAACTAACTAACCACCACGCCGTCTCCCCGAAGGGGCAGGCAGAAAGAATGGACTGCCACACTTTTCTTTCCTGACATATTTCTCTCGCTTCCTCAACATTCATACATCGTGTTATGCACGCGCGTCGATTTCTCTGACTCCTCAGGTGGCCGACATTCAATTTTTGATTTATTTGATCGTGCCACGTTTTCCTCGGTCTTCCTCTATTTCTGGTTCCATTTAGATCGTTAACATATAATTTTTATACCAATCTTTCTTCATTCATTCTTTCCATATGTCCAAACCATCTTAATGATCCTTTCATTATTTTGTTCATAACACCATCATTCGCACCGCATTCACTTCTTATATTTTCATTCGACACTATCATACACAGAGTATCCACGCATTCGTCTAAGAGATCTCATTTCTACTGCATTTATTCTACTTTCATCCTTCTTTTGCCAGTTCCATGCTACGCTTCCATACATAAGGGTCGGTAGAAGAACACCATTGTGCACTACCATTCTAGGTTCTTTGGATAGGTTATTGATTGCGATGACTACTTTAAGTATAATAAATACCATTCAATAAATACCATTAGAATAAAATAATTATGATTATCCAGAAATAAAGAGTAATATCGCACGCTTAATAGTAAACTGACCGATTATGGTTTAGGTCACAATTGAGTTAACATTAGACAGAGGCTTGTGTTAACGCTATCCATCGTTTCGCGTTAAAATTAAGTCAAAATTCCGCCAATTGACCTCCATTACACTATATCGGTCTTTTTCATTTGTACGTGTTTTTCGACTTTTTTGTCAAAACACCGACTCATGTCAGATTGAGCAAAACTTGCTTTTTTGAGTTAAGCCAGTGTTCTTTTAAGCGTGCGATATTTTAAATGACGATTTAACACAATCTGTTTGGTTAACATGAATATGGTTTCCCCTAAAATAGCAAATAAAATATTTTTAAAAACGATAAAAAAATATCTGACTTGTAATCAGAGAATATTGTTTCGTATGACGTCACTCTCCAGGTTGTGATTATTAGATTGATATAATTAATATGAACATTGTTTAAAACATATGTAGGTACCTGTAGATGGGACACTAATTGTGAAAACTGTGCTCCCCGCTTCTTCCAATACTCGAGCTCATCTTGAGGACCGCTAGAGTCCACTTCGCGCCTCAGTTGCTCACTTTCCATAAGAACCTTTACAGAACACAAAAAGTTTATTGTCATCTACTAACAAACATATGCTTTCAAATTAAATACCATAGATTTGTGCCAAAACTGGATAATTTTATTGAATATGTTAAATTTATTTATTAATATAAAGCAATTTAATTTTTTTCGAGTATTGTGTATATTTTTCTCGATAACTTTAATGTAGATAAAATTAATTCGTCATATTTCGTATAAATGATGAAAAAAAATATCTGTTGAAATTTATAATCTTTTATAACTTTAAATTCATTTGGTACATCTAAAAATGTTAGTTAAAGGTAATATTTCTGTTTCTTTCTCGACAAAAGTTCTGTTCCTTTTGCCAGCATTGTAAATAAACACATAAAAGGAAAAAGCATTTCAAGATGTAACATTACAGGAAATAGCATTTCAAGAAATAACATTTGAGGAAATAACATTTCAACATATCTTATGTGAACATCTCTGTAGCCCAAATCACGAAATATTGATCGGGCAGTACTTTATATTGGGTTGATGCAAAAGTTTTGACGTTTTTTTAATAAAATAAAACGTTAAATTGCGTTTTAGAAATTCAAAATACACAATACCCTAGCAATGAGGTTCGCAACCCATCACACCGCGTCTCCCGCGGGGCGAAAAGAGAAGGATGGAATGCAGCATCCGTAAAAGTGTGACAGTCCATTCTTTCTGCCTACCCTTTCGGGGAGACGGCGTGATGGTTAGTTAGTTAGTTAGTTATTTGTTATTTGGTTGTTATCCAGCCTTGGAAATTATTAATGGGGCTTTTCCAGATATAGACCAATATCTTGTTCGTGTTATGTTATTATACGCAACCCATTTCTGATATCCTGTTACCAATCCATGCAAAAACGGCCCGTGCTTTTGTCTAGCACCCAAAGCATGTTGAAATACGATCCAATAAATTGGCAGTCGATAATTAATGAGGAATCCAAACGTCGTACCACGAAACCATCCCTATTCGTTTCTAATGTCTCAAAACAGTTGATTGGTTGACTCCTATCATCAACGCGATTTTCACTAATGGTTAGACGTGGATCGGTGTCAATTGTGATTTTAATTGTAGTTAGACTTCAAAGACCGCCCGGCCCGTGGTTGTTGAATTAGTGAAAATCTCCATATCGGAATTTTGTAAACCATCTTGGTGTTAGTCAAACTTTGATGACATCTGCTCCATACGCATCGCAAGTGATTTTGGTTGCCACAGTCGCACTATTGTCTTTACGGAATTCATACAGTAAACAATGACGTAAATGCACGTTTTTGATCGAATTTTGAAAAAATATAAGGGAAAAGAAAAAATGTACCCTGGCCGGGCCAAAACTGAATAGAAATTAGAAGGGAAGCATTCTTTGCCCAATTAAATCATTTTAAAACAGTACTTATTCATCAGTTCCGTGAAAAAATATCGCTGGGATTTACCTCCATGACGCGCTTAATCCAAACCGTAACCCGCTCTTCCAGGATTGCAACCTCATCCGGTTTCTTGGCCATGGCTTTAATGCTCTCCGGACCATCCAAGTTTCGCGTTAAAATTCTTCCATCGTCGAAAATATTTTTTTCGTCGCAAACTTCTTCACAAACTGAAAACGATTATTATGAATTATGCAAACAAATATATAATGTATATTTTTATGTGTATATTACTTCTACTAAAACATCAACATTCTTTATTTTACGAAAACCAAATCATCACTAATCTTACAGCGCTACTTGGAACAGGTTCTCAAGTCTCCTCAGTCCTGTTCAAATTCCTTATATTCCGCAGCAAGGACAACTGCCTTCTGCCAACTCCCCGTTTCTTGCCATGATTATCAGCTGAAGGAGTTGGTATTTTTCTCCCCTTAGCACACGACCCAAAATAGGAGACCTTTCAAACATTCACACTCGACAAAAGCTCTCTATTGACTCCGGTTCTCTATAGCACTCGTACGTTTGCTTTACTGACATCATCGGTCCACGGTTTACCGAGCATTCTCGAATATATCCACATCTCTAACTGGTTCATTCAATTATATCCTTGAGATAAACCCCTGCAAGGATACATACATTGTAATTGAAACCAATAAAGAAAAAAAAGGTTCATTACATTCACTTTCAGAGTCCAAGGCAATAATTAGAAAATTAAATAATTTTATTTTTAATACTTTTATACCTTGTTTTTACAGCAGTTTACTGTTTGTTGTTTTATTGTTTTTGTAACCCTTACTTAATAATGTGTCGTAATAACAAATAAATTATTTTTAATACTCGGTTTGTTCTCATTGAAATAAAGATGCTGAGGTGGGGCACCGGGGTTGCTAAAAAATAGCACATCAGAGGTAGCGTCGTTCCCGTGGCGGAAAAGGCTAGGGACGTATGTGGTGGTACGGCTATGTGAGCAGAAGGTACGATGACTACATCACCCACAGGGGCCTGCAACTGGAAGATGGATGGAAGGGACCGGGTCGGCTTTCTACAACGTGGAAACAATTAGGAACAACCTGAGGGTGCTGGGACTGGACAGCCAGATGACCCAGGATCGCGAGACTTGGCGGAGCCGTATTGGGAGAGCCGACTCCAAATAACGGGAAATGGCCAGGCGAAAGAAGACTTGGTTAGATTTCATTAGGCTGACTTTTTCTATACTTTTATTGTATTATGCTCAGGATTTAAGTTAACAGAAGTCTCACCTTTTAACGCGCTGCAAAAAGACCTTAGTCCCGGTAAAAGCTGGTTCTTCACCATGGGGCACTTGCCCTCCTCGTCGTCCTCCGCGGCTGGGTGTGCTAGTGCCTCCATGTACACGCACTCCATGATGCGCTCGATACCCGTCACCATCCCCACGGTGCCCGCGTCCAAGATGCCGCAGTACCTGGAACCCGAATCTGGCGTGATTCGCTCGCCTCCAATAGACTTTCTTCTAAATTACTGAACCAGTAATCAAATTAAACTTTCAATTCACGAATGACGAAAGTTCGTGATCTTAGGTTATTCCCTAACAAAGATTACACGACCATCAATAAAACACTAAAGATTTGAATGTCTACACGTATTTACCAGCTGTACTAAAATTATTGTTAAATTAATAGCAATGAACACGCAAAATGAGACGATAACAAACTTAAATTAATATCAACCAAATCGATGAATATAATAGGGCTTACGAATAAATCAAATGTTTTCATTTTATTGTAGCATCGCATTTGCCATCGTTATGTAATTAGTAATCACAGTCAAATTTATGCAAATTGTAATACCGATATTAGTTTTTATGGCCTTAAGTAAAGTATATAAGAATAAAGTCGAATAACTCAGTACGCATAACATTACGAATAGTAAAATAACAAATTAATTCAATAAAACGATGTTTTTTTTAATAACTACTTTCACTTTTTTTCTTTATTTCGACAGCGACCGGTGTCGAAATAACCAGGCTAACTAGCATCGACAGCTTCGTCACCTGGAAACAGTCTGTTGTCTAATCTGGCGAAACCGGTTGCAGTCGAAATAAAGAAAAAAACTAGAAGTTAAAATAAACATTATTTTGTTTAATATTTTTTTAAAAGGAACTTTCATCAAGAGATTTCAGTAAAATCATTAGATTATTCTAAAATAACAATTATTCGCACGAACCCAAATATGTAATAAGTCTAATGCGTATAAGATTCACGTACAAATCTTTTTGGAATCCTTCTTCGGGCAGCTGCTTACTGATACTGATCCGGAACATGTAGATGCAGACTCCGGTGAAGGGGCAGTCCCAGCCGTCAGACAGGAAGAGTTTCTTCTTCGTGGGCAGCGGTTGGGCGGGCGCCGCCCTGGCGGGCTGGGCAGCCGTTCGCCCTCCGCCCGAAGCTTTGGCCGGCCCTTCGCCTGCCGGCAGTGGCTCGTTCTCGCACATATCCTGGTAGAACCAGATCAGCTTGTTGCGCATGTGCGGCAAGAAGATTTGATTTATTTCGTCCAACTGGAATTCATACGAGTATTACAAAAAAATATAATATCTCACACCTTGAAACAATTACGAGTATCATACATAACTTATTTTGTAGAATTAGACATATATAACAAATATTTGTCATAAACATTAAAATCATATCAATAGTTATTTGGTATAATATCTATTGATACATAAAAGAAAAAGAAAAATTATTCTAAAACAGACTTCGGAAAGGGATATATTTTGCTAAGCGGCTTTGGGAACCAGTTACAGAATGGGAACCATATTTTTGAACGTTAATCTATTTGGGAACCATCTTTAATATATTATTATCTAACTGGGATCCATAACCAAGGAAAAATGGAGAAATATATCGAATGACAGGTTGGTGCTAGAAGCAAAAAGAATTGTGCATTCAAAGTCGTCACTGCAAATTGAAATGTTGATTGAAGTAAAGATAGTATAAAATAGTGGTGTTGTAGTACCAGCACTTATGTATGGAAGTGAACATATGCATTTACCTTACATAAATTCAAAATAAAATATGATTGCTATCATTTCCCACATTATAGGTCCCGGGTTCGATTCCCGGCGATAACAGTGGGAAAAAAAGCTCATGCTATATTTATTCTAGTAGAATACATGTGACAATAAAAATGGCGGTAGAATAGCTACCTATCACAAGTCATGAGAATTAATAGCTTAAATGTTGTATACAGTTATTTTGTTCATAAAACCTATTGTATACAGAAATAAGGAAAGCAAAGCGAATCTATCATATTAAAGGCCCTTGCGGCATCCCAAAAACCAGCAAAGATGCCTAGAAAAATATTAATGTTGTTATTTTAAATTTTATGGTAGAAGCTCATTGTAAAAAATGAAAATAAAATAAAATATTCAAAATTTATTTTTAGTATATATTTATTTAAATTACACTTAGGTTTATGGCTTCAACCGATATGGCCAGCTCGCTCGTGCAAAAATAGAAACTTATAAAAAAACGTCATTAAAAATATTATTGTAATGGTAGAAGTAAATATATATAAAGCTATAAGTTGAATAAAAGGTGAGGGAAAATGTATGGATATCTCACCATGTTGCCTTCGAAGACGTGGTCCATGATCTCGTGCCGCGGGAGGCCCGTCCCATCGATGAGCAGCTGGAAGGTGAACTCCAGCCGGGGGTCCATCTCCCCTCTCCGAGCCTTCCTCTCGCATTCCTCTCTTCTTTTCTGCACACCAATACACAATATATTCTCGTATGAAGCATTCACTTTGTGGTAAGACATTTAAAAAAAAATATATTTAAAACAAAACAGAATTAAAAACACTGCACTTTGTTTTTCACCACTATGCGGTTATTTTAATTGCCGACTAGTTTCGCTTGTACCCAAGCTTCCTCGGGGCTTCGTAATAACCCGTTATTACGAAGCCCTGGGGAAAGTTGGGTACAAGCGAAACTAGTCGGCAATTAAAATAACCGCATAGTGGTGAAAAACAAAGTGCAATGTTTTTATTTCTATTTTATTTTAAATATAAGTAATTAAAAAAATTTACAATATATTCTAAATGATCAAAATAAAAATTCTGTTTTCTTTCATTATTTTGGTGTTATAATGAATATTTCTCGGAAAATTAAGATGTGCAAGAGTCGATTAAGCTTAATTTTTTCCGCATCTCTCGCACTCCCAAATCTCTAGATCTCTTTAGTCAACTTTCACGACGAGTAGAAAAAATCTTTTTATTATTTTTTTTACGTATACAACAGGTCGCTTGAACCCAATTACTGTATACAATTAGTTTTTAGCTTATATAATTATTCTCGTTACATGTAATATGTAGCTAATCTATTGCTATTTTATTGTCACGAGAATTCTACACCAGACCAAAGACAGTGTGACAATCACACTGCCTTTGCCGGGAATCGAACCCGGAACCTTCGATATGGCAGCCAGAGCTCTTACCACTCTTCCACGAAGGTCGTCTTATGAGTACCGACATGAAAACGAAGATGAATAATATACATAACACCAAATTCTCTTTCATTTGACAAAACGATAAACTGAAGCATTTATTAAAACGATAATAAAGGTGGCAATTCAATCTGAACGTCATATTTATTGTTTCTTAAACAATGATGTAAAACTCCGTATATAAGTTTTTTTAGAAAACTTATTATAATTTATGGGAATGACATAGACAAGCGAAACATGTCATTCCCATAAGTTATAATAACACTTCTAGAAATTAAACGTTTTTATTCGTATTAATGATTTAAATGTCATTTGTTTTGTGATTATGGATATATTTTTTTTATTTTTCAACACGTTTATCGCTTTATTCCTTTTAAAAAATCGTGAGAATAATTTGAAATGTTCATGATATTAATGTTAATAATTGAAATTTCTCGATAGAAATTCGTTGTATAATTTTATTTTTTTATTAAATGTATTTAGTGTTATTCCACTTGTTTTTTTGTTTCAGCCGATTCTGACAGCTCGTGGCCATCTTTTGTTTACGTGACAGCGAACTGTCGAAACCATTTGAAAATAAAAACTGAGCTTGTATTGTAAAAAAATCGAGTTATTTGAAATTGTTTTATTTTTGTAACTCTTTGTGGAAGATTTTTATTTATTAATTAAGTCCATTGAATCTTTCACTAGCTAATTTTTCGATTCATAGTCATTTACCATTAATAGGTCCATGAGGTCTTCATCAGAATCATCGCTCGAGTCCGACGCATTAACACCGTGGACAAACATCGCGAAATATTTTCAGTTAATATATTTTTTTTTAAATAACGTTTTATATTTATACTTGTTTGATTTTTACTGTGCAGTTCACTTTTATGCTGATAAAATATTATTATTAAAATGTAAATTAATTATGAAAATATGTGTAATCCCAAATATACACTAATTAAAAACACAACTTTTTTTTTTATTTAAAAGTATTATTTTTTATAATTGCACTTAAAAAATACACAAAGTTAATTATATTTTTTTTTAATCATTTGTTTTAAATGAATTTCCAATAAATAAAATTAAAAAAAGAAGTGTCTAAATTTGAAAGTCTCTGAGATGAATTGCTAAAATTAATAAGTTTATTATTGGCAATTGAGTAAGGGTCTCTCAAATTGCATCGCTGACGAGCTGAAGCGGTCTGAAGAACTACTGAGGAAGTCTCGCGAGGGAGGAACAAAGTTAGTTAGTGTCATCGTGTGAATGGCAGCCGCGGGGCCGGCGGCAGGCAGGCTAGGGGTGGCCCGAAAAATCGAATCAAAATCGAGTTGTCTTCTTCTTCTACTACTACTTTATTTTGGACTGAAACTAACTAACTAACCATCACGCCGTTTCCCTGGAGGGGTAGGCAGAGAGGATGGATCGCCACATTGTTCTATCCTGGCATAATTCTTGCGCCTCTTCTACATTCACACATCGTGATATGCACGCTCGTCGATTGTTTCTACTTCGAACTTGGCCGTCTTTCAGTAATTGATTAATCTGGTCATGCCATGTCTTCCTTGGCCTTCCTCGACTTCTTTTCCCATTCACACTACTTGTATACGTATATCTTTTTAACCATTCTTCCCTCATCCATTCGTTCCATATTTCCTAAACATCTTAGTGACCCTTTCTTAATTTTATTTATCACGCATTCATCCGCCTTACATTCCTTTCTTACTTCATCATTAGATATTCTATTATACATTGTTTTTCCGCACATTCTTCTTAGTTACCTCATTTATACGACATTTATCCTACTTTCATCCTTCTTCTGCCAACTCCAAGCTTCACTTCCATACATAAGGGTCGGGACTGTGTTATTTCGGCATTTTTCTTGTGAATGCTAGAATACAATACCCTTTGAACTGAGGAGGGAAGGATCTGCAATAACGCTTTTTTTCAAGCTGATTCGGGGCTCTATTGAGAACCCCTATGCTCTGGAGCAAATAGGTATTTTTGTTCCTGATAGTTACTGTTCTCTGCTCCATCATGCAGAACCAACCTGCCTTTGGTGATGCCAGTAGGAAGAGCAATTCGGGCGTTAAATCTAATCATCTCAGATTTGGACATTTTTAGTGTCAGTGAGGTGGTGTTGATTAAAAATATATTACAAATTCTGGAAAGAGTGCTGCCTCTGATATCTTATCACTCTTTCAGAACACACTATCTCCACATGGTCTATCCAGTAACTTTTGTTCTTTCTCATCACACAACATCTTCAACAGCGTAGTTCTTCAATATTTCGGAATTAATCACTCTCAGAGTGTCGTTCCCGCAATGGATCGGAGAGTCCGCATTTCTGTGTGTCTGAGGAGACTTTTTGTTCTGATGGTGTCAGCCCTTGTATCGTATAGTTCACTCGATACTAGCAATTTGGTTCTTAAGTGTATTACCTGATTTATTGGAACTATAACTATGATTTAAAATGTTTTGATCTTACCTATTATTTTCCCTTCGTTTAATTTGAAAATCGAACATCTATTATCTCACCAAGAACAAATGATTTTTTACGTGATGCGAATACATTCTAAACCTGTTTTTAATACGTTTATTCCATTTTTATTAATTTTAGTTTATTGAAAATTTTATTATCAAATCAAATCAAATCCAATCAAATCAGTTTATTTTCTTAAAAGACATTACAATTTTTTTATAGTTTAAGGCAGAGATTGTAGATTGTAGATTGAGATATGTATTGAGAACAGGTAAAACATAATAAATATATAATACCAGGAACGCGTGAGAGATGGTTCGACATTAGGAATACAAGATACTCTCCAAAGTCAAGAGTATTATAGAAAGACATCGATCTCCGAAGCGATCATGTTCAGCAGTTTGATTGCTCTCCCCACCGGCATCACCAGAGACAGGTTGGTTCTGCATGTTGGGAGATAAAACAGTCTGTGCTGACGCTGTCGAAGATAACCATCCGGAACATAAAGATGGATAGCCTCCAAGATGACGGAATTCTCAAAGAATCCCCTGATAAGTCTGAAGAAATGGGTAAGTGTGCACCCATCCCTTCTTATCTGTAAACTATTGGTCCCCAGCATGTCCAAGAGGAATGCAATGGGATAAAGCCACGGATAGCTACCAAACTCCCTCATAAAAATATATGTATTCTACTTTCAGTTCAGTAAGAGTTCTGTGTCCCAGGAGACCTTGACGCCATAAAAACAGATCCACAGATCTATCAAAAGAGGAAGAAGAAGAAGAAGTATTGTACTTGTTTGGAATTCATATTAATCATTAACTTCTACTAAAACATTTCAATAAAAGCATTGATATTTGTAGTGCTCTGGTGACGCCGGTGGGAAGAGCAATTAGTCTGCTGAACGCGGTGTCCTAGGATATCAACGTCTTTCATATTAGTGAAGGTTCGTTCAGAAGACAAATACTCTCGACTTTAGAAAGTATCTGGTCTTCCTAATGTAGAATCATCTCTAATGCGTGCCTGGTATTATGTTGTATGTAAGTTTATAATATTTGGTCCTTACATATGAAATTGGCGTTTTGCCGTACTGGCAACTTTGATCTCAAATATCTTCTCTTTGTTTAGGAAAATCTTAAATTCAAATTTATACAGCTATTTACTCAAGTATTTGTATTTTGAAAATTATAATTAATTTGTTTATTCCTCAATTGTTTTTTTTTCTTTGCGTCACTCAGTTTACAAAATGGAAAACTTGAAATATCGCGTTATTTACGAGTACGAGTTCCACCGTCGCACCAGTGCTGCAGAAACGGCTCGAAAGATTAATGATGTATATGGCGACGGTGCCGCAAAAGAAAACACAGTGCGTTTTTGGTTCCAACGTTTTCGTTCTGGAAATTTCAACCTGCAGAACAAGCCCCGTGGACGGACGGAGACCAAAGTTGATAATGAAGAATTGAAGGCTATTGTGGAAGCGGATCCATCGCAAACCACGTTCGAGTTAGCTGCAGGTTGTGGTGTTAGTGATAAAACTGTTTTAATCCGTTTGAAGCAAATTGGGAAGGTGAAAAAGCTTGAAAGGTGGGTACCTCACGAATTGAGTGAAGCAAATCAACAAACGCGCGTTGACTGCTGCGTTGCATTACTCAACCGGCACAATAATGAAGGGATTTTGAATCGAATCATTACCTGTGATGAAAAGTGGATCCTGTATGATAATCGGAAGCGCTCATCGCAATGGCTGAACCCTGCCAAACCAGCCAAACCATACCCCAAGCGAAAATTGACTCCAAAAAAGTTACTTGTGAGCGTTTGGTGGACTAGTGCTGGTGTCGTTCATTACAGCTTTCTTAAATCTGGCCAGACGATTACGGCTGATGTCTATTGTCAGCAACTGCAAACCATGATGGAAAAGCTAGCTGCTAAACAACCGAGGCTGGTTAATCGCTCTAGGCCACTGCTGCTTCATGATAACGCTAGACCACACACTGCACAGCTCCGGACCTTGTCCCAACAGATTACTATTTTTTTCGAATTTTGGATAACTTCTTGCAAGGGAAAAAATTCAACTCCGATGGGGCAGTCCAAACCGACTTCTAAGATTTTATTGATTCCCGTCCGAATGGTTTTTTTAGTAGGGGGATCGATGAACTACCTATGAGATGGCAAAAGTGCATAGATAGCAATGGTACATACTTTGATTAAATAAATATATTATATTTAAAAAAAATCAACTTTATGTTCCTCCCATACAAAACGCCAATTTCATATGTAAGGACCTAATATAATGTTTTACCTGTACTCGATAGATGTATGCTGTTTTTAATGTCTTTTAAGTAAATAAACTGATTTGTTTTGATTTTGAAAAACTCTATTGAATATCCGACGAATTCCCCATTTCGAAAACCAAATGAGTTTCACTTCAAATTATTATAATTTTTTTATTCTTCTCTGTTTATTCGCTGTTAGTTTGTGTTGTAGAATCATGTTTTAATTCAATGAAAAACTGATATTTAGATAAATGTAATGTATTACAGAATTATTTTTTATTTTTATTACATTATAAAAATATTTTTAAATGAAAAAGAACTAACTAACTAACTAACCATCACGCCGTCTCCCCGAAGGGGTAGGCAGAAAGAATGGACTGCCACACTTTAACTGATGCGGCACTCCATCCTTCTATTTTCGCCCCCGCGAGAGACGCGAACCTCATCGCCACCAATAGGCCATCTCCCGCGCTTCTATTGTCCAACGTCCACAAAATAAATGGCAAAACAAATTATATAAAATACAATGATATAAAATAAAATCACAAAATAAAAATAATATAACAAATAATGTTCTTTTAAATGGCGCAAATGTTGTAAACAAGACGACCCGGACTTTTGTGTTTATTTAATTTATATTCCACGTATCCACTGATATTTTAAATAACTGTAACTAGGCACTTTAAAAAATCCAACACCAGCAAGAACTTTAAATATTATTGAAGAAATTATTCAAATTGTCATTGGAACAAATGAAAAATTTATTTTAACACCTGTCAAAATACTTTATATCAACGAAAAAAACTAGTGAAAATTTAATCGATATATTGGTGGAATCCCATCCCTATCATAAGTAGTGCTGAGACGGTGACACGACCCGCCCCCGCGCTCTGTCGCCTCCTGCATGCCGATCTAACCCTAGATACAGCCAGGGCTATCCACTCTACGGGACCTGAGCTTACTCTCCTATAAAAGTAACCTTCATCTTTGGAACTATTCACGTATGATGGATAATTCATAACATATTTGTGAAGACCGCAGACGTATGTGTGGTACTCGTAAAACGGTGAACGGCAGAGTTTCAAATGCCGATATTAAGAAGGAATGTAGAACAGAAGAAATAATTATAAACAAAATAATAAAAGGATAGTTTGGTCCCATGGAACGCGTGGATAAATAAAGAATGATTAAAAATGAGTTGAAAGCGCATCAAACCATCACGCTGTTTCCCCGAAAGGGCTGGCTGTACCCAACTGATTTCTTGCTGGGTATGCTGAACTACCAATCATTGGAAATTAGATTTGGGTGGTCATTTTTATCAACTGATTCGTGGTATAATACATAACTCTGATATTTTGAATGACTTGACTTTGTTTGTCCCTGACAATTATCTGCAACAAAGGCAACATAGATTATTTCACCTGCCTCTGTGTAGAACCAATCCACCTAAGTAAATGCCCGTGGGCAGGGCAATAATCCTTCTAAACCGCATCTCTTCGGATGTGGACATCTTCCACGATAGTGAGGTTACCCTCAGAAAGCATCTATCTCTTATATAATGTATAAAATTGATATTTGCTTCTCTTGTTCTTCTAATTGTTTCTTTTTACTTAATTGTTCTTAAATTTTTAATTATCATGTGTTTTTTGTTTTTATGTTTATTGTATTTTTGTATTTTTTAAATTTCTCAATTGTATCTTCTTTGTGTTTGTTTTTTTTTCTTTTGTATTCCATTGTCATAAGCCATTTGGTGATTTACTGTGATGTTTATGATTTTTTTTTAAATAAATTGAATAAATTGAATACTCTATTCTGACACCTATTTAGCTTCCTCCACATTAATACAGCACGCCATACACGTATGAATACGTTAATTCATAAATTAGAGAATGAATACACTTTATTAAAATGGCAGAATGTAATATTTTTTCTATTGTAGTTTCACTAACAATAATTATTGAAGAAGCCTGAGCAGGGGGGTGCTTCCCACGTATCACCGCGCCGCGCCGCGCTCTTCATGTGTACCGCGAATTACTGTTAAATCATTTCATTATCTCGGGCACGAAGAGCCCTCTTCGCCGGCAATAAAATTATCTATCGACTGGCCTGATATTAATGCTTGTTGGGCTTCTAATGATTTCACGGAGCCGCGGCTTACGGGTTATTCATACAAAATTAATAGCGAATTTTCAACCCGCTTTTTGGTAATTTAACGTCATTGTGGATAATCGAAATATGGTTATATAGGCGTGTCTAAGAAATAAATCGTATTTGTAGAATTATAAATAACACCGTACTAACAATAATGCAAACATATGGCGCCGATTTGACGTATAGTCATCATATAATAATTAACAAATTTCTTATTCTTCTTTTTCCTTGTTGTAGACCTATGTGGTCTGTTCACCAGAGTGTTGCTCCTTCTGTGAGGTAGATTCCCAGCTGTCATTCCATCTTTTAGGAGGTCTTCCGCGAGGACGTCCCATAAGGCTGATTAAGCAATGCAATATAGGGGAGTCTGGTGGTGTCCATTCTTTGGACATGACCGTACCAGTCCCTTTTTCACTGTCTACTCTCTCTTATAATATTCTCAACCTCACATATCTCTCTTATTCTGGTGTTCCTCACGCGATCTCTCAGTGTCTTGCCTGCTATCGTCCTCGATGTCTTCATTTCGGAAGTCCTCAAAACTTGTTTGGTCCTTACTGTGTCTGCCCTTGCTTCGACGCCATATGTTATTATTGGTCTTATGCATGCTTTATAGATTCTCATCTTACTCTTAATGGCCATGTCTTTGTTTTTCCATATTGTGGATTTTAGAGCGCCAGAGATCGCAGTTGCCTTGTAAAGAAAGTATATGTAAACGACGTAGAAATGTGTCACAAAAGAACAATGTGGGGATCTATTATATCTTTCTTCCCCTTCGGGGAGACGACGCGATTAAAAAATAATACATTTATTTGGGGAATTGTTCAAAATAATGTTCAATAATGCTTTCTTTTTTAAATACTATTATAAATTTCGATCAATTAAAGACGGATTCAGGTGAAGCCAAGACTGCTTGGGTTTTCTTCTTTAACTTTTTTTGCAATTCGTGTATTCTCCACGTGGTCCACGTGATCTCTCCAAAAGCGCCTTCTGTTTCTTTTCCATCTTACTATGTCCTCGACAACACCTTATCGTTTCATTTCTGATCCGATCTCTGAGGGTTTTGCCTGCGATTAAGCATAGGGTTCTCATTTCTGCTACTCTGGGAAGGTTCTAAGCCCTATTGGTATCGGCTACAACTTCTTTTCCATGCGTCATGATGGGGCGGACGCTTGCCTTGTATATCTTGACTTTGCTTTCGGTTAGCGTGTATTTATTCCTCCATATGGTGTCGAGCAAGCAGCCAGCCACGGCTGTCGCTTTGTTGGTTTGTGTATAAATTAAATTTTATAAAAAAAAAAATTGATAGTGCACGATGTTGTCCTTGTACCGACTCTTATGTATGGAAGCGAAGCATGGAACTGGCAAAAGGAGAATGAAAGTAGTATAAATTCACAAGGATTTAGATCCTTAGACTTAGACGATTGTGTGGCAAATCTGTGTACAAATAGTCGAATGAAAATATAAGAAGTGAATGCAGTGTAATAAAAGTGATATGAACAAAATTATGAAAGTATCAATAAGATGGTTTTGACACAGGAAAGAATGAGTGAAGAAAGAATTGTAAATAAAGTGTATGTTAGTTAGTTAGTTAATATTTTCTTCTTCTTCTTCTTCTTCTTTTAATAGATCTGACGATCTGTGACACAGAAATCATATCTCGTCGGATGATGAGATCCAGCTGTCCCTCCATCTCTTAGGCGGTCTTCCAGGTGGGCGGTATCCGGAAGGGATTTCATAGGCGGCTGTATATGCGAGTCTGTAACCATCCATTCGGGCTACATGGTCCCTCCAGTATCTTCTTCTGGATCTACTCCACTGAACGATATCCTCTATTTCGCAGGTTTTTCTTATGTCTGCGTTGTGGACACGATCTCGGAGGGTTTTTCCAGTAATTGATCTTAGGACCTTCATCTCCGATGTTCTTAGTAGTCCCTTGGTTCGCACAGTGTCAGCCCGCGTCTCTACAGCGTACTTCATGATGGGTCGCACGCATGTTTTGTAGATTCTAGTTAATATTTTATTATACCTATTATACACTATGTATAATAAACTAATAAAAATCTAAGTTACTTTGTATAAGTATTGTAGATTTTAATGCACATAAATTTTATATGATAACGTCAAACAATGCCATAAATAAAAATGCGACCTTCGGTCACCTGAGGGGTCACCAGCTAATTTCGAAATACATAATTCAAATGCGCGTCAAAGATAAACTTCGTCGCAGTATCAATACCGAGAGACGTGCTACAGTTTGTGAAAAACATGTCAACAGCAAACGCCATAAATAACAATTTTACTCAAGCCTAATAAGTATTATATCGGGACAAACAAAATAATTGCCTTAGTTGTAAAAACAGAATAAAAATTAAGGTTCTTTCCGTACGCTGCACGTTTATGATTTAATTTACGTATCTATCCGGAGATAATAAATATTTTATGGCATTTGCTTTGCTTCCAAGTTGTTCAGTGTCCTACAGGTATAAATACACAACTAAAAATTTCCGGTTTACATGTGTCTAAGATAGCACTAAAATCGATTAAAAATATGACTTCAATTATCCAAGCCAATTTTTGCTGGCGAGAGGTCAAATTTACAATCAAATGCACAATTTATATCGATCATAATTATATGTTTACAGTTCCAATCAACAATTATTTACAATAATTTATTTCAACTACTATTCTATCCAATGAAAAAATATAATTATGTGAAGGTTATTTTATCCGCTTTTTTGACACGTGTTTACGAAAAATGTATATATTATTATTATAAACGCTGGCGATAAAATATAAAGAAAATGCAACATGCAATCGCGTAAACTATCAAAACAGTGTTCGTACTCAATATACGAGTATACTTCCGATGAAACCTATTGAAATTTGAAGGCGAAAGGTTTGTTAAACAAATCACTTTTATTTTACGATCTGATGTCTTATTTGTGTCAATGTCACTCACTACGTTAAATCGCTTTTAAAAGAGAAGAAAATATTCTTGTAACAAAATTAGGAAAGAAGTGTGATCATTATAACATTATAGTTTCATCAACGTTTATATATATACATAGTTTCATCAACGGTATTATAATGTTTCGGCCAAAACAATGGACTATTTAATTATAGTTTCAAATAAAACAATAATATACTTTTATTAATTTGTATCTACATCATAGAATTAATTAAGTGGTGTTGATACAAATTACTAAAAGTGTATAAGTGTTTTATTTAATAATTATATTTATTTAATAAATTTAAGCAGATGAAAGATGAGAGCAGAATAAATGCGGTAGAGATGAGGTCCCTAAGACGTATGTGTGGTAGAACGATGTACGACAGAATCTCAAATGCTGATATTAGGAAGGAGTGTAGAGCGAAAGAAGGTATTATGAACAAAATTATGAAAGGTTCGCTTCGTTGGTTCGGACATATGGAGCGCATGGGTGAAGAAAGAATGGTTAAAAAGTATACGTTAACAATGTAAATGGAGTAAGGAGTCGAGGTAGACCGAGGAAAACATGGCATGACCAAATTAATTAAATATTAAAAGTTGGTCATGTCAGAAGCCGGAAGAATCGACGTGCGTGTATGACTCGATGTATGAATGTGGAGGAAGCTAGAGAGGTGTGCCAGGATAGAGTAGTGTGGCGGTCCATTCTCTCTGCCTACCCCTGCGGGGAAACGGCGTGATGGTTTTGTTGTTGTTGTTGTAATAATATTTAATAATTAAGTGCTTCGTACCAAAGATTATAATTTAAAGTTATTCAGTGCATTTAATTGTGATAAATTTTATACATATCTAGAATTCTTTTATTAACAATTCAGAACGTTATAAACTGATCTAACAGAAGAGGGACACTGTGAACGCGGTAATAATAAATAACACTAGATTCGGAAATAAACGGTGTCCTGACTGAAAACAAAATTTTGCCTATCAGAAGACATTTTCATGTGTGCACGATAATGCTTGCTAAAATCGCAAGATTTATATTTTGAATACCGTGTATTTAACCAGAATAATTATTTTTGAATATCCCACATTTTACAGGTTTAATTATTAGGTGTAAAGATACCTCACAACTATATTTGAAGTACATTAAACTAACAGAAAATTTAATAAAAATAGCAGTGAATATAACGGTGCTCGTTGAAGCAATAAAGCTGCTATATTTTCTACAGACGAAATAAAAATTTAATTGCTTATTTAGTGTGAGCACTCACAATATAATTCACAAATTTCGCCACCGACATCATGTTTGCTTTCGTTAGGAGGACTCGCTAACTGGTACTGGCTATAAAAATCGGATATTTTGGGAACATTTGATAGCATAAGTTGTCACACAACTCGGTGTACGGCCACCCGTGATATGCGGCATTTTCAATTTTCTCGCTCCCCCGGTGCGAAACGCGTACATCTTTAAAAATACAACATCTCTGTTCAACAATAATATTATTCAAAAAAACAAATACAAAATAATGTTCTGTGATTTCTTTTGACATAAACAGTTTTAACTTCAAGAATTAATTGTATTTCAATAGAGACGAAGATGTAAATTATTTGGAAACAGAATATGGTGATCGAGACGTTTACAGAACTTATGACCTGTCATTGGTTGGGTTAAGCGATCGCTTTATGTAATACAACATTCCTCATTCCGCCCTTCTTACGAACACCACGTCTGACAAGTATCTTTGAATGTTGTATATATGCTACCATGTTGAGAAACATTTCACATATTTTAGTTCAATCTACACTAGCGCCATCTATTGAGACTAGATGAATAATAGAATTTAAACTTATATAGAATAATAGATTTATTTTATTTATTTTATATTCATAACTTCATTCACTTTCTTAAATAAATGAAATATTGAATGTCGGCCATGTGAGGAGTCAGAGAAATCGACGCACGTACATGACACGATGTATGAATGTTGAGGAAGCGAGAGAAATATGCCAGGAAAGAAAAGTGTGGTAATCCATTCTTTCTGCCTACCCCTTCGGGGAGACGGCGTGATGGTTTCGTTGGTTAGTTAGTTAGTTAGAATAATAGAATTTTAACTTATATTTTAACTTATATAATTTTAACTTATATAGAATAATATAATTTTAAGAGACTAGATGAATAATAGAATTTTAACTTCAATAACTGCAGCATAGAGACTGACAATGACAAGATTGCATGTGGAGCCATGGTGGATGACCTACTGGATGGACACAGCCCTCAATCATGAGGAGTGCGACAAAGAGAGATTTAAACATAAATTCTTTATGACCTCATTAGAGATTCTGATTTATTAATATGCATAGAAGATGAGAATTTTTTGTACGAGAAATGTGTTGTTTTGATGGACATCGTATAATATAATACAATACATAAAAAATATGTCATATATTTTACCGAACAAGTTATTAGGGAATACATCTTTGGTTACACGTTTCCAGATTATTTATGGTTTATTTTTATATTTTCATAACTTCATTCACCTTTAATATATGTTACGAGTATGTAGCTTGTATATAGCAAAAGCGATTTGGACAAATTAAGGCAAGGCAGTCTGGCTATTAAAGCTATGTTATTAATTGTCCATTCGTTGTCGGGAGAATGAATTGTAAATAGTAATATATTGAGTTAAAAATATTTTTATAAGATCAAACAAAAAGTTATTTCTTTCTTAATGCTGTTATTTAAAAATACAATATGGGAGTAATTTCTTTCATTTTATATTTATAACACTAGTAATTATGTATACGTCTTATGAATATACGCTTGTTTTTGTCGTTGGGTTTATTTTGATCAACATGATCATAATCTTTCAATAAGGTTTATATCGATCTCTTGGTGATGAAGGTATAATATATTTGAACCTCGTGTTTATCACAATTTATAATGTCTTGGCCTTGGACTTGGATCTTCTGGCTTACAGAGGTTCAGCTATTGTGACTATTGTATAATGCGGAAAAATCTAATAAAATATACCTTAAATCAAGATTGAAAACCCTTCACAGCTTAAGTACATCATACAAGAGTATCGAGTTGATTCTATCACAAATGCGGGTACGTAGATTTTTTAAGTAACTAAAGAACTTCATAACCATGACACCATTTTCCGACAAGAGGGAGACAGAAAAGATGGATCGCAACACTGTTCTTTCCTGACATACTTTTTACACCTCCTCAACTTTTATACATCGTATCTAGCATGAGCGTCGATTTCTCTAACTCCTTACGTGGGCGATTTTTATTTTGTTTCATTCGATCCTGTCAAGCTTCCCTTGATTTTTCTCTATTTCAAGTTCCATTTACATATTCTTCTTCTTCTCCTTATAGTCCTTTGGTCTGTTCCTGAAATTAGGCTGGCCTCTTTTGGGATGTTGAATCCCAACTACCTCTCCATCTCTTCGGCGGTCTTCCGGGGGACGGCAGCCGGCAGGAATCTGATGCGCCACAGCGTGTGGGATTCTGGTGTGATCCATCCTCTGCACGTGCGCATTCCAGTATCTTCTACGTTGTCTGTCCCATCTCACGACATCCTCCACCTTGCAGATCTCGCGGATAGCCGTGTTCCTCACCCTATCTCCAATAGTCCTTCCTGCTATCATCCTCAGCGTCCTCATCCATTTACATCATTCACATATACTTTCTTCACCATTCTTTATTTTCATGGTTCGAAACCATATTAATGACCCTTTAATTATTTTGTTCATAACACTTTCATTCACACCGCATTCAACTCTGATATTTGCATTTGACACTATCATATACAGATTAACACATATTCGTTTAGGAGATCTCATTTTCCCTGTCTTCCTATATTCTTGTTAACATCGATCTTTCTTTCTTTCACTCTGTATCATATTTATTTGTATGTTTAAAAATATATTTTTGGAGCTACATCAGTATCCCACTCTACGAGCGACTTGTGTTCAATTTAACTGTAGACAAGATACGCCCAAGCATCCCCAACTTCATAGCAGAAACTCATTCGGGAAAGACAATACAACCAACTTCTCGCGGGGTTTACTTTGTTCCATGGAAACATACAAGTGTTGTGTTTGTGTCAGTGGACAGAGCACACCGACTAGCAAAAATACCCACCCACTGTAAACGTACTTTACGTTGACAAAAAAGGTCACAAAACACAGGGTGATACATGAAAATGTATCTGTAAATATGCAAACTAACCATAACGCCGTTTCCCCGGAGGGATACGCAAATGGAATGTTCTGTCCTGACATACCTTACTAGCTTCCTCTACATTCACACATCTTAACATGCACGCTCGTCGATTTATCCAACTTCGAATGTGGACTTTTTTCATCATTTGATTAATAATATAGTCCTTTCTCCTTCTGTAATATGGATTTTCAGCTGTCCTTCCATTTTAGGAGGTCTGCCACGAGGATATATTGCAGTTATCGTGTTTGTTCCAATTTCGACAGTATAATTTTGGATATTTTTTTATAATATCATTAAACGGATACCTTTAAGTTTCTGTGGAAGATAAAAGTGTGGCAAATTTGTTTTGTTTAGTTACTTTGGTACCGATCGCGAATATCAGATGTAGCATTTATATTTATGGTAGATTTAAAACACGTCTTAATGCGCCCTTGATGTGATTATATCAAGAAAACGGCGCTTTAAAAATTAGCATATTATTATTATTATTATTATAGTCACCTGATGTATGAATTCCGGAATAATAGGGTCACAGCATACATAAAAATAAAATTTTAATACTCTTCTAATGATGTTTAAATAATAAAAATGTGGTGTTTAAAAGTAAATTGTCTATGGTGAAGGAATTAATAATATAGAATTTCAACACAACGAAATAATATTAAATTTCTATTAAAAAAATCAAATCATATTTTTTTTCTATTCACGTAAAGTGATTAGTTTTCCTAAGTTAAATAAAGTCATTAAAATATACGAATGTCGATTCGACTCATAAATAATTATTTTTCCTTGTAAATTGTACTTTATACAAGTTATTCAAGTGAACGTTATTTTTTCTAACTGCACCTAGTAATTGATACATTATCTAGAAGTTTTATTTATTAAGAGATAAATAATACAGTTAAAAAAAATTTGAGGATTTGTATAATATCAAGAAAGAAGTACCCAATGTTTCTTGAATAATGTTTTAACATCATAAAATAATTATTTTGTACGGTTGAAACCACCTATTTCCTAGAAATTTTATTATATTTTGTGTGAACGACAGATTTCGAATTGCTGGGGCATTTAAAATGTCTTAATTAGGCTACGTCCCATAAAATATAATAATTACTATTCAAGAAAACAGACCTTTTCAATCATATTCACTATCCATTTAGTCTTCAAGTTCTAAATCAAGCCCCCTGAACCAAGATTAGGGCATTCTGTCAGCTTAACAACCATCGAAATGGTTAAATAAATTATGTAATTATTGTAAACCAATAATTTAATTATGTTAGAAATATTTTTTGTAGAAAATAGTGATGTGTACAGTCTCATACTTATACGTTTTAAATTTTTACTTTCATTTGAATAAATTAATTTGTGGTGTATTTGCCAATATATTAAAACAACATGAGTTGTTTGAATTTATTTATTAACCCTAAATTTGACCGAGGGAAAATATTTGCCATGATATTATCCACATTCCCATAGACAAAGGTTAGTGTTACCCACAAAATTTTATGAACATATTAGACGATGGAACAAAAAGAATAATCGTTTAGAAAAAGTACGCTGACAAATTATTTTATGGTGTATATTTTTGTTTGTCTTCTTTAAAAACAATACTTTTCAAAATAATCAGTTTTCTTAAGGGTTAATTATGGAGAGAATCAGTCAGAGTTTAGATCGAGACTCAAAAGCAATTTTTTTAAATTATCTTATCCTAATAAGAAAGGTTGATCGACTACGTCAGGTGCAGCCTTCATACTAAATATGTTTATTTTTTAACTAGTTCATAAAACGGAACATTTTCTACAACGCCCTTGAGATGAGTAATTCATTAAAATGGCGCTTTATCAATTATCCAATTTATTATTATATTATTATATTACTTCGCATATTGTAAATATAAATGGGAAGATAGTTAGATGCGTAAACTAATCGCCGTCTCTACAATTTAACTAGTATATTATAATATGTTACATTTCTACATCAATTCGTAATATATACCTAACTTTCGACTTACGTTATTACATAACAATGAAGAAAGCTGCCTCCATCGCCACCCATAAACAAGATTGTGAAATCAGTTTTATGTATAAAATCCATAACATTACAAATTTCCGATATTCTGTAGTTATTTCTAATATTGATGCACGCAAATATTAGACACGCATGTCTTGTCATTGTTAGATATTGCTTCGGACACGAGGTTAACACCCTAAAAGTCATTATATCGAGAATTGCAATTACGCCATAAAACAAAATTTCATTTGAATTATTTTAAAGAATTGTTATCTGTTATTTGAATTACAGTTTTTTAATTCGATTTTTGACGTGTATAAAATAATTAACAAATAAACTAATTTAGAATGCGAATATATTTTATGCAAGATTATATCGAATAAATTATAATACATTTATAGATGAGCGTAAAATCATCAAAGATTGCTATCTATGTTATATTATCATACATCAATTTGAAATGTTTAAAGCGAGCTTCATGGTAGGAAGAACTAAGTGAGCATATCGATTCCCTACCTTGGGTGGCCGGGCGCCATTTTTCACATTAGATTTGTTTTGATAACTCTCCAGAAGTATCCTTGATCCGAAGCGCTGCAAAGTTTTTTTCTTTTTGGGGGGCTTCTTGCTCTCCTCGGAACTCATTTCGCATCCACGTGTTCTCTCGCCACTGAATTTATTTTAAAGGAAACTTATGTCCGTCAGGATAACACTCGGATGTCTGTTTACTGACACATTATTCGTCAACTACAACGTAGTAACGACACTATCGACATAATGGTGTTTGGGAACCCGTCTCGCGATTGGTGAAAACATTTCATTCCGATTCATTCACAAAACATAAACAAGTATCATGTTAACGCATGTAGTCGCGTTAACAAAATTTCGTTAAAATATGTAAACCAAATGTGTTTTTTTTTTTAATTTAAAAATATTACGTGCCCTACTCATTTATTATACCTAGTATGAGTTTATATACTATCCGAAAGGGAGTAATATAAAGTCTTGTTAAAAGTATTACTAATTTCAAAATATTGGTTATACAATACTTTACTAATTATTTTATTTTCCTGTTTCCATTTATACATTTTCCTTTCAAACATCATTCACAAACTCTGGTTTAAATTGTTATGCAGTCAATCTTTTATTAAAATAACTGTAATAAAAATACAAGTAAGATATTAATTTACTATGAGGTACGAATACGTATATATTGTCTTCTTCTTCTTCAACTTGTTGTAGACTTCTTAGGAGTCTGTTGAATGTTGAATTCCAGCTATCCCAGACCACATCTCGAACCTCACAGACCTCTCGGATTATGGTGTTACTTACACGATCACGCAGTCTTCCCAGCAATAGCACGTAGTGTTACGAGGATCATTTCCGTTGTCCCCTGCAAACTTTTGGTCTTTCTTTTAATATATTCCATTGTTTTAGAGGTCTTCCTTGTGGATGCCGTGTATATTTTAATTGCTGTTTAAATTGGATATTAGAATAAGAATATCGAATTTCGATGTAATGTTTCGGTATAATTGTCTTATCTATTAATCTTAATATAATTGCGAGATTTTCAATGTAACCAAAACCACCAAGAAAACTCGCTTTTACACCAAATATCAGGTTTCGTATTACGAGGACGTTGTAAAATATGACTCGTTTTAATTATCATTCGCTCAAATATCGGGAAACACAAGGACGGCAAGGCTTTCAACGTAAGTCGTCTGTAAAATACGCACGAAAGTAATATGTATTAACGTTTAATGAGACTCCCTCTGTGATTTCCACTCAATTTAGTTTCTTAATTCCCTTTTTCATTTTCCAGCGAGTGCAATTGAAACATGCTTTATGATATTGAATAATTTTCTATGTATACAACCGTTGTTCATATTCATTCATGAGAAATTCATTGCTGAATCATATTTTGTAAAAATAGAAATGAAATTCAACTTTTTTTCATTTCGATCTAATTTCAAACTGAGTAGATACTAATTTCAAATTCCGCTTTGAGATTTATGAACTAAATCGCTATCCGACCGAATGAGCAGAAAGGATTGATTGCAACATACTTTTGTAGCCTCCCCCACATTATTTTGACGCACCTAAAAAAATATCTATGTTTTTGGCAATAATATACATATCAAATCACCCTGATCAGCCTTTTATATTTCCTGAATACTTTTTTCCGCTGTGCATTTTCTTCTTAATTCAGAATCTTATGTTCTTTCAACAGACAAAATATCAGATGAAAAATAACAAGTCCTGTTCACGAAAATAAAATTATTACAAACCCATTTAAATGGTATGTATGCTTCTTTTATACAGTGGTACAAATATAGGAATCCCGGATGGTCTGTCCCAAACCTAATCGTAGATTTATTATTGTGAGAGAGCACTCTTATGTCTTAATTGCATCGCAGTTTAAAAAATATGTATTACGTTTCGTGTAATTTGTAATGCGTATTTATAAATTGGTACCGTTTGGGCCGAGATAACCAAACCGCAGAGCTAAAACGAAGAATTGGACTAATCTGGGCAGCTTTCGGAAACATGGGTTACATCCTAAAAAAACAGAAAATACCGATCAACCTAAACGAAATGTCTATGAAGCCTGCGTTCTGCCAGTTGGTACTTATGATCTTGAAACTATTACATTGTCCAAAAAAAGTGGCGAGAAACTGCGAGTGACCCAAAGAGCCATGTTAGGAATAAGCCTAAGAAATAGAGTCAGAAGGGATACGGTGAGAGAAAAAACAAAGGTCACTGACATCATCCACCGGGTGGCGACTCTAAAATGGCAATGGGCAGGTCACGTAGCCAGAAGCTCAGATAAAAAGTGGACAAGAAGACTGCCGACTTGGAGACCGTGGACGTCAAAGAGAAGTGCAGGGCGACCGCAACTACGGTGGAAGGATGATCTGAACAGACACGTCGGAATAACCTGGATGCAGTCTGCACAGGACAGAGTGACATGGAAGCGAATGGAGGAAGCCTTTGTCCAGGAGTGGACGGGAATAGGCTGAGGAAGGAGAAGAAGAAGATTTATAAACATGAAAATTACGTTTGAACAAGTTTTTATAGAAAGACTTTGGAAGGTCTTGGCTCAGTATGTAGTGAATACAAAACCGGTAAAAACAATTACATCCTTTTCCGAAGTAAGCACCGCCTGTGTCATGCTTGATGCTACTATGATTGTTCCATCAATACATTTACAAGAGCATAAAAAAAGTTATTACTAAACTCGCTAATCATGAAATGTTATTATGAATATGTGAATAAATTAAAGTATTATCTGATATTATATAACTGATACTGAAAAATATATAATAAAATGCAGAAAACAAAATAAATAATTTAGGTTTTTACCACCGCTCTTATGCAGTATATATTGTAATTTAAGTATCAACCCTTCTATTATACTCGTATATGCAAGAAACAGTGGAACAAGAGGATGCAAGTAGGATAAATGCTGTAGATATGGGCAGTAAGAAATAGATGGAAAGACGGTGAATGAAAAAACATCGAATGATGATATCATGAAGAAATGCTAGGCAGATCGGTCGCTAATGTTTGTCAGTATGAAATTGTTTTGAAATCCATTTTCTTTATCCACCCATTCGGAGATACAGATACAGATATCGACATCTTCCTTTGGTGATGCCAGTAGGAAGATCGATTCGTACGTTGTATTTAATCGCACCGAATTTATACATTTTTGATGACAGCAAGGTAGTGTTCATTAACAATATATAATATTATCATTTCTAGAAGAAGTACTGGTTTACTGACGTTGAAATATTTGAAAGATATATTGTTCCTTGTCAAGTACATGTATGTTATTGTTATTTTTGTTAAACAGTTTTGTGTCCAAATAAGTCGCCTAAATATTGTTTGCTTATTAGGTGTCACTTGTGTAAAATAAAACAAATATTCATATACAATATATTAATGATGGTGTTATGAACAAAATAATGAAAGGATCATTAAGATGGTTTGGACATATGGAATGAATCAATGAAGAAAGAATGGTAATAAAATTATAAGAATGGTAATATTATTGAAGAAAGAATGGTAATATTATTAAAGATGTAAATGGAACCAGAAATAGAGGAAGACCGAGGAAAACGTGGCACGATCAAATAAATCAAATCTTGAATCTCGGCCATGTAGGAGTCAGAGTTAGTTAGTTAGTTTATATATTAATGATATGTTGGATATATTTTCTTGTTATTTCATCATGTTATTGTTGTTAGTTGAGCCAAATAAGTCGCCTAAATATTGTTTGTGTGTTATGCCTCATTAGTGTAAAATAAAAAAATACGTATACCATCATTAAAAACTCTACGCTTTGATTTTATGTGCGTATTTCTCTTCCACGTTCCATTATTTGGGTTAATACGAGAATTTGAAAAATATTAATTTCATATATGTGGGCGTCGAGATGAAGGGCGCATGTACCTACATGTGTATACACACCTATTAGCAGTCTAGGCATCTAGATATGTTAATTTCGCATTGCAAGCTCACCCCCGCCCCGGCATGTACACACGTGTGCGGTATACGGGGTGAGTGTGTGCAGTTCAGCGAGGGCGAGGCTGGTGGGGGTAACGCACGCCATGCGGATCGCCCCTGGTATTGATCAAACAGGCGCAAGTCGTCCTTCATACCGTTATGTATGTATTATGCTACAACTAGAGCCGGCATTAGTACATTCAGTACTTTTTATAACACTAAATTAAATTTTACAGAAACATAATCCTAATTTAAAATCCTTTATATTTATTTAAGCTGAAGTCGTTAACATTATAGAATAAACAAACTAACTAACCATCACGCCATCTCTCTCGAAAGGGTAGGCAGAATGAATTAACTGTCACGCTTTTCTTTCCTGACATACTTCTCTCGCTACTTTACCGTAACCATGAATACATCAAAATCATGATCAAGAAAGTATATGTAAACGACAAAAGCAGTACTCCTCCCAGAATTGATTACTTATAAATTACACATATTTTAATTTAATTTAATATTTATTATGGAGTTTTACAACATTGTCAAAAAGAAACAATAAATAATTTTAAACAATTACTTAATATTTGACAATCACATATATTTTACAATATATCGTAGTTTGAAACATAGCCATGGTCGGTTTTCTAGAATCAACGAGGGTTTCGAGATTTGATTTTCCGGACTGTGAGCTTGCATCTTTTTTACTCTTGGTACATAGCTAATCTCACCTAAGAACTAAAGAAATCAGTATTAATTAATAGATATGTTAATAAAACTGACCATGGCAAACGCTCACAAAATATGTAATATATATATTTTTTTTATTTGTCGATTTTAATAATAGATAGTCGCTTCGCTAGTTTCAATCCATGGGATTGGTTTGCAGCAAAGTTTAACATTTTTGCTGGTTCTTGGGATGCCACTTGGGCCTTTAATGTGGTAGTTTCCCCTTGCTTTCCACATAATAGATTACAATATTTATTTCATAATGTTTACATTTAATTTACTGTGAGAAGCTTTTTCCTCAATTTTTCCTAATTCCGGCCCTGCTACTTATACTCGTCAGATAGTTAAAGAATGTACTCGTATTCATAGATGTGTTATTTTAAAATTAAATGTTTTCTTCCTTCGTCAATAATATTTTATTGTAATATTTTATAGAGATTCTTGTAATTAGGAAACTATAATAAATATGTTCTTCTCTTAAAATGATTTTAAATCAAAATTATTTTAGTATTAATTTATCTACTAATTAATTAAACGTCGTGGTCTGAGGTGCCACAGGTGACGGCCTACCGAGGCTTTTGTTGATCAAATTAATTTAAGTAGGGATACGCAATATTCTCATGTTAGAACATAGGTTCCCAAAGTTTGCGGAACCGCCCCCCAATGGGCGTTGCAATCTTTTTGGGGGGCGATAGTGTGTTCAGAACCATTTGGGGAACATTCAGGCGGTCCAGCTCTTAGTGGCTCTTTATGCAAGAAATTATCATATACATTTAAAAATTAATTATTTTCGTACTTTTGCGATTGGTTAACCCTTAACGTACCGTGTTCAAAACAAAACGCTTGCTCCCATGTGGTAAGTTCAGTTTACCGCTAACTTTATCTAAATATCAAGCATATGACTAGATGAATCAAAATTTAATTTATGTCATCTTGTAGGGAATTTCATTAGGAATAGATCGATATCTATAACATACATGGATTATTTGAAAAACATATCATTATTAATTTTTTTCTGGAACCATGCGATTTCTGATATGTAATGCGTCATAGCATACGAAAGACTAAAAATCAGGAATAAACTTGTCTGCGGCCCGCGGCCGGCGGGGCGAAGATAAAGGCACCTAGGCAAAATGTATAGTACGTTCAAGACAACGAGTACGTATTAATATTTGTCCCTTTTGGTAAAGTGTTAATATTTTCACAGTTCTGATATTATTAAGTTACGTCCTGCGTTTCCGTCTACAGTCGGTATTATTACGTACATATTGAAAAAGCCAAAGATATAATTTATAATACGTTCAACAGCGAGTAAGTATTTGTCACTTTTGATAAAGTTGTAAATATTAGCAAAACAAATTCTACCTTAACACGAATGAAGGTGAGGGCAGTCTTAGAAAATATTTTTTTTTGGGATGAAGGAAGTAATTTTTTGCTTTTTTTTTATTACGAAATATTGAGAACACTTCAATGGAGGATTACAATTTTTTTTATAATATTAGGGTCCATAGGTTTTAAGAAAATCAACTTTAAATTGGCAGTGGAAACTCAATTTACCACATGGCAACGCGACGGTTAATCAATGTAAATTGACCATGTCAGCTATAATATTATACCACAGTCCGTAGAGCACATATTCGCCATTATTTTTCAATAATTTAACGGCAATATCATTAATATATTATCGTTGTTATTTACGTAGAATATATCAAACGGGCTGATCTCGGAAAACTGTTAGAATGGGAGGACGTTGTAAAATTTGTGTCTATAAAGGGGGCGGTAGCCTAAAATAGTTGGGGAACCTACGTGTTAGACGGACACGGATTTTTACAACAATGATATCATTCGACACTATAATCATAATCACAATTATTCAGAAGTTTAAGTGATGCAGTTGTTGAGTATCGAGCCGTGTGTTGTTTTACAGGCAATTTTTTTTTATTTTGCACTGAAATCGGTGTGAAGCTCTAAATTTAATTAAAATTTTAATCCATAAAGCTGAATCCCACCCTCTGGATAAAATATATGAACTCAGCCTCTTGCACAATCATGTTTATCGTTTATTATTAATATTTTTCTCATTCAAGACTTGTTTGGAAATAATTTGGAATGCAATAATTGCAGAAATCTCTCCATATATCTCTCAATTTACTTCAAATACAATAATTGCAGAACCCACTTCAAATTTCTAAATAACTGTGAATACAATAATTCCAGAACTCTCTCCATATTTCGAATTAACTGTGATTACAATAATTGCAAAACTCTCTCTTTATTTCGAATTAACTGCAAATATAATAATTGCAGAACCCACTCCACGTTTCGAAATAACTGTGAATACAATAATTGCAGAACTTTCTTATTATTTAAACAACAATTGAATTCTACATAGATTATTATTTTGTAATAAAAATATGTACAACCTACCTACCTAATCTCTTATATAATATTAAGAATGACGCACCCGTGCTAAAAATAAGTTTCTTATAGTATGTCATTTTATTCCAGTGAGTACAACTCGGAGGGCGAAATACAGATCTTTGCTACAAACCAATACCCAGGATTGAATCCAAAGAAGAATATGCCTGAATGAATATTTCGTGCAGAGTAATATTAAGGAAATTTTCTGTAATCCAAAATAAATCTAAAAATGACACTAATTGGTAATAATGATTCAACTTGCCCAAATAATTGTCCCTATAATTTTTAATAGTTCAACACAATACCTTTATAGGTTATTTGCAAAGATTTTCAAATATTTTGCGATAATATTTTATGGTTATTGCCGAGCGTCATTTTTTTACAAAATGATAACGCAACAATTCAGTACCAAGAATTTACAGAATTTGTTGATTTCCTTATCTCTAAAAAGTTTCTTCAGGAATTCTCGAAATGCCTCTCGTGGCGCGTGTCAGCAGCTCCTATCAGATGGCCTGACTTGTCGGATTACCCGAGTTATCGTTTCCGCCACGAATCTAAGCTGATAACGTGCATCTGCTGAAGCCTGATCAACGCCCATCAGCCAACTTTGTCAAAACTCTATAGAAACTAGATTTTGTTCCACTAAGCAGTAAACATTTGATTGGAGTTTCATTCATTCCAAGAAATGTAACGTTTGTTTCGTTGATTCGATTAACTGTATTCAGATTGACTAAATACGTTTAAAATTCATGAATGAAACAACACAAATTATCTACTTTCATTTCGTTTCCGTCCTCATATAGTTTATGAAATCAAATTGAATTGAATTGGCAATCATTTACGGTAGTATTGCTTATTGAAAGACATTAATTTGGAGCAGTAACCTTGAAGTACGGAGCGCACATGCCGAGCTCTTTAGGGCGTCCCCAAACATTGTCTGGTCGAAGCAAGTACGTACACATGTAGTTATTCTTATTAGAGCGGTGTCCTGACCTTATTGAGCTCATCTTCCGTCGTCTGGTTCGCGTGCGCCGTGGGCTCCGGGCTGGCCATGGCGGCGCACTTCACTCAGCACTAGCACGACGCTGGTCGCGAAGTATTCCCAAATGGGGATAGAATTTCAGGAATGAAAAGATCGGGGAACTCCTCGCGCCGTGATCGAACCGAAACTACGTTAGTGCTCCTTTGTCAACGGATTTTACGGGTCATGGATTTGCTAGTAATAAAATATCGTTATGGTTTCTATATTTTGTTGACTAGATTAGCAATTTATTTGCGGCGAATACCTTGCTCCGCATATACACAAAGAATCACCACACTGGCGTACACAATATTAATTTTTAAATCACTGCAACTTGATCCTAACCATTTTCTGAATCCGAACAGTAACTTATCATAAACATAAAATATATAACAACCTTCACACATTATTAAAAATTATAACATTAAGGTTAGTTTTCTTCATACTACCCTGTAATCTATGATAAATAAGGATTGTTTTTTTGCGATATTCAACCTTCTGAAAAAAAGCATGACTCTATCAAAATGTAATAAACTTAAATCCGTGATGTTTTCTAGTAGTACCATAGTTTTTCGAAAAATAATCTAAATTGCCCAAAGTTCTGAAATTTCTGTAAAAGTTAGAAATAAAATAATCACTGTACAGCTGCACGAACCGACAGTAAAGTTGATCGCCGAACACCCCAGGCCGCGAAGATCCCACGCGAGAAAAAGAAGACGAACGAAAAAGATAATTGAATTAGACGAATTTGAGACATCCACCACTGACTTCCTTAATCTAAACACAACGACCGGAACTTTATATTGCCCAGACATGCGATCTGTATTAGCAAGTTTTAATTGAATAAAGCACAACATAGGTAAACAATATCGTTCGGGTTTATTGATTACCAGTTTATACAAGAGAATGTGCACCTACCTATAGACAAATGCACGTTCCTCCGGAGACGCTTTTTTATGTCACGCCATATACGAATTTGTCATTGTGGAAGTAAGGCACTAAATGCGTTTGTAACCCCTGGCGTGCCAAACGGTTTTCCTTCAATAATTTCAACTGTCTTATAGGAGAATACGAGTATATCATAGATTCACCATCACTTTGTGATGTGGATTCACAATTGAACAATATTTTTAAATTTATTGTTTCTTGAACAATGCTGTAAAACTCCATATTAAATAATTAATACGAATATTTTTAACTTTGTAACGCGAGCTTATCTCGATCTCGTGCTCCATTCAAATTGTTAACTTATATATTTTTCATTAATTTGTTTCATCTACCCAAACCGCACATAATAATTATTTTTTGTAATGCTTTCAATCACACTCCATTCACTTTTTATATGTGCATTTAATACCATAAGGCGTATGTTGTCTTTTATATATTGCAGAAAGGAAAAGAACGAAGAAGAAAAAATTCAATTACGATCTAGTGATTGTTTCTTGAACAAAGAAGTCAAACTCCATATTAAATAATTAATAAGGATGAATATTATTAATGTATGAGAAAGTTACAATATAGGAATGCGTGGAGAAGTTTGAGGGAAACCTTTGTCCTGCAGTGGACGGCATTGGCTGTTTAAATAAATAAAAATTATTGAAAGTTTTTATGAAATAAAACACTGTTTTTTCCTCTTTTGAATTTGATATTCCCGACATATTTTAAAGGTTTTGTACCTTCAACATAGGGAGCACATTATATACTGAATTATATGTCTAATATTTTCCTAATATTTTACACCCAAATTATAAAACTGAAAAAATACATACTTAATTGGTAACATTTTGTTTGTTTTTGATATGTGCAATAAGTATAAACTATTTTATGCATTAAAACAACTTTCTCAATTTGAATGATAATAAAAATTATCTTAATTACTTAAATGATTTTTTTATTGTTTCTTGAATAATGGTGTAAACCTTCATATTAAGTCATGTATACCTACGAATGAAAACGTCTGTTTATTAGAAGTGGTATTATAGTTTATGAGAATGACATGATTCGCCTTTTTAATGCATTATCAAATATTATTTGATACCTTAGAAAGGCGAAACATAAAACTTCTAAATAACAGACGTTTGCATTCGTATTATTTGATGTAAACTTAATGCTCAATGTTAAAGATAACTATTTAATATTAATGTAGATTAAATGCAGACGGCCCAAAATAATTATTATAGTCAACGAGAACAATATTAAAAAGAACTTTGGAATAATTAATACGAATGAAAACGTCTGTTTTCTAGAAGCTTTGTTTTAATGTCTTGAGTCAGGCGAAACAATTCTTTCCCATAAATTAAAATAAAACTTCCAGAAACAGACGTTTTTATTCGTATTAATTGTTTAATATGGAGTTTTACAACATAGTTCAAGAAACAATAAACAAAAACTTAGACATATTTCATTAAATGGAAATGAATCCTACAGAAAACTTCAAAATTCTGAGGAACAACATAACGGTCAAGTTAAAATACAAAACGTGTAAATTAAATTAAATAACTCAAAAAAGAGCAACATTCAGATGATTAATTCATAAAAATGGCGCTCTATAAATCATCCAATTTATTAGTGTTATTAAGGTTATTTGTACGCACACAATCACTGTCTTCACTGAAGCGTACTTACAAATTATGTTTGTCTCCACAGCCCAATTAACACTTTCAGTTCGTTTTCCTATTGTAAGCTCTCGTATAGGCATTTTTTCACAGAACGAAACAATTTTTTTTTTAATGAATTTGTATTATTTTAAATAAATAATCATGACTAATGCCAATACAATACATGTTTCACCAACTATCACTTCATGAAATAATAAGTGAATAAACGGCTCATTTGAAAGGTCTAAAGTTATTTCCCGCTGAAGGATATTTCACACTAATCCGGAATAGTGAATTGCATTGCCAAATCTGCTCCATCACCCCTCCCTCAGCGGAGGTGAGAGATCCGAAATCCGGTGCCAGCCACCGGCAGGCGCTAAAATAAGCTGCATCGTTACAGCTACGGTCCCACAACTACTCCAAGTGTTAAACTGCTATTAGCTAACGGCTTATTGACACTCCCGGCCTTGCTACCGTACGCAGGGTGTGGAAACAATACCTATACTTAAATTTCTAAAAAAAATTGATGATAGACCTGTGGAGCAAGTAATGAGCTTCAGATATTCGGGAGTAGAGATCTGCAGCCATAATGACCTTTATACCGAGTACGAGAACAAATCAATGAGTGTTTGAAGAATCTGGTCTGCATGCGTGCGACCTATCATGACGTATGCTGTAGAAACTGGTCTGCTAAGAACATCTGACATAAAAGATGTATCTACGATGAAGTATCCCGGAATCATCTATGAGAGTAGGCTGACTTTTCGTGCACATATCAAGAGGATTTGTGACATTGCACTGAGGATGTTGGACTTCATCATTCGGACCGGAAGAGTTTTCAGAGATCCTAATACGCTCAGAGTCCTATACAACGCGTTGGTTCGGAGCAGACTCGAAAGTGGTTCTGTGATATGGACTCCTCACCTGGAGAGGGTTCAGAAAAAAATTCGGAGGTATCTCTACATAAAGGAGTATGGTAATACGGTAACTCGGCCGTGAGAGAAGATGTTGGTCTTTTTGTCCCTAATACGAGTAGATATCTCGGACAGCGACTGCACAAATTGTTTTACTTACCGGCCACCAGAACCAATCTGCCTCTGTAGACACCGGTGGGAAGAGCAATTAGTCTGCTGAACGTGGTCTCCTCGGAGATCGACGTCTTTCATTTTAGTGAAGGTACGTTTAGGGGACAAATACTCTTGACTTTAGAAAGTATCTTGTCTTCCGAATGTCGAATCATCCACCTGGAAGACCACACAAGAGATGGAAGGATAGCTGGTCCTCGTTATCCGAGGAGACATGATTTCTGTGTCACAAATCGTCAGATCTATTAAAAGAAGAAATAGGAGAAGACTTTAAAAAAAATTTATTCTGATTGTCAAATGACTACTTACCATGTTCCACCCTTTTCAGCATCTACTCTAACCCATGGCAATCATATTATTTATTGTTTCTTGAACAATGATGTAAAACTCCATATTAAATAATTAATACGAATGAAAACGTCAATTTCCTAGAAGTTTTATTATATTTTATGGGAATGACATTTTCACCCTTCTAAGGCATTATCGAATGTCTTAGAAGGGCGAAACATGTCATTCCCATAAAATATAATAAAACTTCTAGAAAACTAACATTTTCATTCGTATTAATCATAGCAATCATCCCTTTCAGATATGGAATGATGTCGCCTATCCAACTCTGTCTCGGTCTGCCCCGTAGCCGACTCTACTACAGCTCTTTAGGTAATCTTCTTCTTCTTCTTCGTCTTCAACCTTCTTCCCCCCACTGCTGGATATAGGCCTCTTCCATTTTCCTCCACTCGTCCCTATCTTGTCCCTTCAGCATCCAGGTCGTACCAGCTATTCGAGCAAATCGCCGTCCCATCTCAAAGATATTTAGGTAATCGTATAATAATAATAATAATAATAATAATAATTAGGCTAATTTGTATAGCGCCGTTTTCGTGAATAGCTCACCTCAAAGGCGCATATTATTTATTCATTTTAAAATCTAAAATCCAGATAATGGACACCACCAAACTCCACTACAAAATCAGCCTCACGCGACTCGTCCTCGTGGAAGAACTCCTTAAAGATAGGACAGGTGGGAACCCACCCTACAGAAGGAGCAAACCTCTTGAAAACAGACCACATAGGTCTACACCAAGGAAGAAGAAGAAGTGCATTAGTTGAAAAGGGGCAAGGAAGGTGCCTCCACGTGTGGTCCTACTACAACTGTAACATCCGGCGCCCCTGGGAACGACACAAAGTCGGGCAAATCTTCCACCACGATGCCATGAGAAATAAGAGAGATGAAGCCCTTTTTAAATGTATTAATACGATGTATTGTATAAGACTAGCTTGCCATTGAAGCAAATAAGAATATATATTGAACCCTCATTTTCAGTGAGACCACAATATCAAGGAGTTGAAAATACGTAATCAGATTAAAAGACTGAAAATATATAATAGTTAGAATATTTATAATTTTTACACTAAATTTATTACCTGCGAGTATAATAATCAACATTCGTATGAATATGGACGTAGTTATTAAAAAAGTGATTAACAAATTATTTTAAATATGGCATTAGAGCAAATTGGCATCTTCTGCTGCTTTCTTTGGGACTGTACCTATCGTTTTATTTCTCGGAGCATGTTTTACCATCGTTTGGGTGATCTTCCTGGAGATCGGCTGCCCGATGGTACTTTATTTACCGCTTTAATTATCACCCTTTCATAGCACGCTCTCTCCAATAACGACGTATCATTCATCCCCATCGCACAACACCTTTAACATTCCATAAATGTATTTACTTAAAAAAAAAAAAAAATATTGTCTGATTTATAAAACCTACTGTTCTCATTTTTCCCTGCGTTATGTATTATCGGGAGATTCTTTGAGAATTCCGTCATCTTGGAGGCTATCCAGCTTTATGTTCCAGATGGTTATCTTCGACAGCGTCAGCACAGACTGTTTTATCTCCCGTCATGCAGAACCAACCTGCCTCTGGTGATGCCGGTGGGGAGAGCAATCAAACTGCTGAATATTCGTGAAAGTGCGTTCAGAAGACCCTTGACTTTGGAGAGTATCTTGTATTCCTAAAGTTGAACCATCTCTCATGCTTTCCTTGTCCGTTCCATTATACCTATATTATATTTTACCTGTTCACCATATGTGTCTTAACTATAACTGTTGTTTGTAATATCTTTTGAGAAAATAAACTGATTTGATTTGATTTGATTATCAATTTATATATTATTCTCACTTCCAAAATACCACAATGCTTCAAGACTAAATCTTCTTGCCAGTCATGACGTACGGAGCCGAGACGTGGACACTGACAAAAGGTCTAGTCTACAGATTCAAGGTCGCCCAGCGCGCCATGGAAAGAGCCATGCTTGGAATAATCTTGAGGGACAGATTTATAATAGAAACGAATTTATTCGACAACAAGCCAAGGTGACTGAGGTGGCTCTGCGGATAGGCGGGTTGAAGTGGCGATGGGCTGGCCATATCTGTCGGAGAACCGACAGCCGATGGGGAAGACGGGTTCTGGAGTGGAGACCGCGTACAGGATTCCGTAGAGTTGGACGTCCTCCTGCCCGCTGGACCGGCGATCTGAAGAGGATTACTGGACATGGATGTATGGGAGCGGCAATGGATAGGGGGCGGTGGCGTGCTTTGGGAGAGGCCTACATTCAGCAATGGATGACAGACGGCTGATGATGATGATGATGATGATGATGATAATATTTTTATTTAGACACAAGATTGATGAGAACTTTTTTACTTTTAACAGTAGTTATAATTTTTAATGTACCATATAAGGAGCAGCATGCCCTAGTTGCCAGTAGTGGGTGAACCTCACCCACCTACAAAATGTAGAAGAGAGGGAAACAATCTATTCATTACCGAAGTTGGATCGGATCGCGATTGCAAAGCCATTAAACAAACTCCGAAATAGTATGAAACTTCCCACCTCTTATTATTGAATATGTTTGAGAGTTCAGGGCCTATTCTGATTTGAACATATAAGTACATTTTAATAAACAAATAAAATTTTGGGTGTACATAATTAATAATAGAATCGAATAATATAGACCGAAAACTGAAAATACTCCTCATTAAGACCTGTGTATGGAGTATCTTAATGTACGGCTGCGAGACATGGTGCCTATCCGAAAGAGATAAACGGAGACTAGAGGCTTTTGAGATGTGGTCATATAGAAGACTATTAGGAATTTCCTGGAGAGACCACATCACAAATAAGGAGGTTCTCCAAAGAATCGAAGGAGGAAGGCACCTGCTCAGAGATGGATCGACCATGTAATACGACAAGAAGGCCTCTTGCATGCCATAATGGAGGGTATGACCGAGGGGACAAACTCTAGGGGACGCCCACGCCGAGAGTACCTGGAGGACCTGTTGGTGGACGTGCGCTGCTCATCATATACAGATTTTAAAAGAGCCGCGCAAGACAGGGAAGAATGGAAGAGAAGAATAGAGGAAATTGCTGCAAACCAATCCCAGAATTGAAACCAGAGAGAGAAAGAATTTTAACGCTGATTTCTTCATAATTCTGATTTACATTTATTTTGTACCTCCACTGCGAAACAAAATTACATAGATTTTTTTTTTAAATAATATATAAGTGAACCAAAGCTTACAATCCCATTTATTATTTCTCGAGCAATGACGTAAAACTCCGTATTAAATTATCAATACGAATGAAAACGTCTGTTTTATAAAAGTTTTATTACAATTTATGTTAATGACATGTTTCGCCTGTCTAAGGCATTATCAAATGTAGCAAAAATCAGACGCGTTGTTGTTATTATACACGAGTCGGAGCAGAACACAGTAATTAAGGTAATTGAAGTGGTATTGAATAATATATTAGGCCACGACGTGGCGTGATATATTGTATTGGGTCGCGTCAATTACCTTAATTACCGTATTCTGTTCCTTTAACTCGTGTATAAAAAGAGCAAATTTTTTGATTTTTACTACATTTGATAATTCCTCAGACGGGCGCAACAATCATTCACATAAATTGTCATAAAACTTCTACAAAGTAGACGTTTTCATTCGTATTAATTACTTAATACAATCCCATTTTTAGAGATGTTTTAAATGTTGAGAACCAAAGTTTTCAATCTCGTTTTTAATCAATTATTATCTTTTTATTATTAAATCAGGCATTTCAGTTTGAAAATATTCAAATAGTAAATAATGATATAAGTTATACAAATAAAACTACATTCCCAAAACCGTGAAGTTTTAAGAAGAAGAAGAAGCTTGTTTAATAAAGAAGTATCCATCCAATCCAAACGTCCACGAATATCAAACGCATAACACGTTTGTGCGGATTCAAAATTTTATAAATAATCCAGAAAATCTGAACTTACAAAGTATTACAAAAACCTGATAATGAAAGAATCATTAAGTTTGGACACATGGAAAGAGTGAATGAATGGTAAAAAAAAGTGTATGAAAACGACGTAAACGGAACTAGAAATAGTAGAAAACCGAGAAAAACGTGGCACAATCAAATCTATAAAATATTAAATGTCGGCCACGTGAGGAGTCAGAGAAATTCAAACATCGTGGCAGTCGGCCACGATTTTTGAATGTTGAAGAAGCGAGAAAAGTATATCAGGCAAGAACAGTATGACAATCAATTCTTTCTGCCTACCTCTTCGGTGAAACGGCGCAATGGTTAGTTAGTTAGTTTATAAAAAATATATAGATATTTTCAAAAGAAATTTAAAATAAAATGTTAAATCGTTTTAAAACATTTAAAATTTTGCTTCACAAATGGGGATGTTTTATAACTATATACATAGTACAGCGAAGCCGAAATACTTCTTATTTTTCTTATTCCTCTCCAATCGAAGGCTAGGCAACACCATGGCAGGATACAGCAGCTCTAAAACTGCTGTGCTGTGCATTCTTCTTCTCCCAACACTTTCTTTTCCTTCAACTTTACTTTTGTATTTATTGTTTTTATGAACGTGACCGAATTTTCTTCTATCGTTTCCATAATATGGCTGAAGTATTCCAGTTTCCTGCGCTTTATGGTCATAATATATTTTTTTAATTTCTTCATTCGCTGCAGTACTTCCTCGCCCGTAACTCTTTCTGTCTGTTTTTCTGTCTGAGGCTCGTTCGGGCCATCTTTATTCTGATTCTTATATCGACTGCGGTCCCATTCACCCTTCAGCCAGCAGCTTAGGTATTTTTATTGATTAACCCGCTCCAGCTTATCGTTTTCTATTTTTATTGTTGATACCGGATTTATTTTCTTCTCGCTGATAATGATGTATTTTGTTTTCTTGATATTCATCTTTTCAATCGACCAACTGTTCTTAATAAAACGGAGCGTACGTAAGTACGCACCATTTATTTCTGAATTATTTATAGAAATCAGAGATATGGCAATACCAATGCCAAATAATTTGACATTCATATCAACTATTATCTTTGTATTCGTCGTAAGTACATAAAATGTTAAGAGAGTTCAAAGTTTACATGTTGACGTTAAAGATATAATATTTCAATCCCCCGACCAGTATTAATAAAATTTCGTGCATTATGTCTGTCTCAACGGTTAAAGAATTGGTCGCGGCATATAAACAGTGGGTTATTACAAATCCTAGCCTGATATCCGACGTCGAAACCGTACTAAAATGGGCTTCCTATTTTGTAGCCGGGAAACTGAATAAGTCGCCCGTGGTATCAGAGCTTATATATTCCCTCTCCAACCTGTTTGTGCTGTACAATGATGCCCTGATTCTAAAGTCGCAACCCAACTATAACCAGAGTAAGAGGAAAGCTTCCTTGAAATACTGGATGACAGTGCTACACTTTAGTGAGGTGTTTATTGAGATGACAGCTAGGAGCAAGTGGGGCAATCGTGGCAAGTGGGGTGCAGCCACCGTCGTTCAGGTGGTCAAGTGCATGGCCAACTTGGTACTTATCTACCTGTACAAGGAAACACCGGTGCAACATCCGCCTGTGTCCACTTTACATAGAAAAAATCCTGACAAAAATTCAACGGAAACTAGCGGAGACGGTTTCACTCTCCCAAGAAGCGGAAGGGTAATGCGTAAAGTGCAAGATGCCCCACTCACACAATTTAGGAACTGGCAACCCCCGGCCGCAATGGAGTCCGGCAGTGGCCCCTCTGCTACCCAGCGGAGCCCCAGCAATGCGGACTGGCAACGTCTGGCTGAGACGCTGTATGTAGTCAAGCCCCTGCTTCACCTTGGTTCCGTAGCATATTTCGGCAGTGAGACATGGAAGCAATGGCTATTTGCTCTCGGAATGGATCTAGCAAGCTTCTCCATGTACAAGGATGATCTAAAGTGCTTGACTTATGACCAGCGTGTTGAGATCAGCCGGCGAAAGCTCTTCCTGCTGTACTACCTGATCAGATCCCCTATGTATAATAAGCACAGTAAATCTATCATCACTAAATTCCTGACAAGTACTGCCAAGAATGTCCCTTTGGCGGGAATAATATGTAATCCTATCCTACAATATATCTCTGTCTGGCAGGACACCTACTTCTACATGTGGTCTAACTGATGATTCTGACTGCCAATTAGTCAATTTCTTTTTATATTCCTTTCCAGAAATCAAGGTGTAGGGAAAAAAAATTGTAGTTTTTTTTACTATGTAGCGGCGACACTGTCTTTTTAGCATATTGTATTGTTTATATACTGCAAATGTATTGTTTATATACTGCAAATGTATTGTTTATATACAGTCGAGGCCATTTTTGTGATTTGTGTTGTTTAAACATTCCTCCAAATGTATGAACTGTAGACATGACAAAAGACACTTCCTTTGCCAGAAGTCTTCTGGTAATTTGCAAGCATAATTGAGCATAATCATTTGGTTTAATATAGGCTGATAAAACTTCTCACAGGGACTTGTCTCGTTCTTCTAATCACATTTAATACATTTTTTAATCTTCTTCAAAACCCTCTGGGCTGCTGAAGTGTAGAATTCCTCTCCTATTAATTATACTGTCTTCATTCTCATTTCATTTTATTTAATAAGGGAGTATAGTGAGAGATCTTTTGAATTTCCACTATTTATTGAATAAATAACTCGTAAATGTCTGTGAGAAAAGTGTTATTTACACTCGAAACAACTAACTATCCTATTCATTCATACCTTTATACAATCAGCTAATGTATTTTTATGACAATTATTCTACCAAAATGTATTTCTGGTTGCATCACACTGGACGTGATAAAAGCTCATTGTATCTTTAAAATAATTTGGACATTTTTATTTATAATTATTCCGACATAAGAAATATTGCGTTCTATATAATGCATATAATATAGGCTCTTTAGATTCAGTTTTTGCTACAAAATTAATAAATTTTGTGAAATTATTTTCCATAATAATATTCTTCACATTATGTAATAGTGAATTAGAGTAATTATATGAAATATGAAGGAAAAAATATACGTTGAAATATTTTTTGTCTTTTAATAATATTCTGAAAAGCCTATGTTAAATACATAATAATGTTTTTTTTAATTGTGCGAAAATTGTTAAATTTCTTTAAATCGGTGATTTTTAAAGATACATTGTAGTGTTTTTCTATTTTAAACGGTTTTTGTTATAGTTATTTGTTGTTATTATTACAATCCTGCTGTTTATAGACTGTATCTATGGAAATACAAATTATATTATTAAAGTACAAATATGCATGCCTCTTTATCGTTTTACATATATAATGTAATGGTGATAATAATTAAGCCATTTGCAGAAAGTATTAAAATTAAAATATTTATACAGATCTCTTTTTGATTAGAATTTTTTTCCAAAATACAGTCCATTGACTTCAGTTTGTTGACTATACTTATGGGTAGTATACCATACAGTAAGAATACAATTTCAAGAATGCAAAAAAAATGTTTATTTATAATCTTTCATATTTTACGAGGTGTGAAATTTAGTAACGACAACGATATGACGATGTCATCTGCAGTTTTATTCTTTCGGTTCATTTTTTTGATATCTACGAAGTAGATCAAATGAAAAAAACTGAATTGTATGTTATATTATAATGAACAGGAACTATCTGTCTGAGCTGTAAATGTAGCCAATGCAGCTCAAGACAATTTTTTTACTGCAAATGAAGCCAGCCAGACAATTGGGGTTGAAACAAAAAAGCCATAGTGTAAAACGAATTTGTCTGATCATATGAAACCAATGGGCATCAAAATAATCTTTTTACATATTTTTATTTAGGTTTTATTATGTGTCAATATATAAGAAAAAAATAATTTAATTAAATATTTTTATTGTAAAATAGTGTTTTTGTTCGTCCTCGATCCCAATTAAACAAAATATAAATGTTTAAAAGCAAAGTTATATCTAAACTAATACAGATCCGCTTAAACGATTTTCATCAGACTCACCAACCCCTTAACTTCAGAGTTTAATTGCAATTTTATCCTACTTATTTGTCTTGTCAATTACAACTGTCTGGTCTAGCATCCAACTGTCAAAATGGCTCATAACTATTAGACAAATTAATGCAATAAAACTAAATAAATAATTTCCATTAGTTTGATGAACTTCGACCAATAAATTTCAACAAACATAAGTTATTTTATGGTGGGGATTAATTTACAAGAAGTTTATTTATTTATTGCGATACTGCGTTAACAAAACTTATTTTATTTGAATCTATTAATTTGCTAGAGTTATGAAACCCAATGTACATTGTCACCTCTTGCATTTGCCAACAGCCGGGCAAAACCTTTCTGCAGAAAATGTCTTAAAATGTAAAACAGCGACAGCGACTGTGCTTCTTTAATTAGGTTAAGTAAAGAGTATATTTTTTTGTGAAATGTATTTATTTTTTATACACATTGATATATGTTTTTAAATATAAAATAAAACTAATCATATAAATAAAAATACTTTTTTCATTTCAAGTGATGCACATGTGATGAAGCCTACAGCAGGACATGCAATTTCCAAAGAAAAGGAAAATAAATATATTGTTCTTTTAGTTGAGTAAAGCGTGAGATAAAGGACAGCGACATGAATATATTTTTCCCTTGGCGAGGGGTATGCTCCAATGTTGCGCTTCCAGTCATGGGCATTTTTTATCATTGCATATTAAATTAAAACTAAGTTATATTCAATAAGATAATTTAGTTAAAACGAGAGGGGTGGGTACACACAACTTTTTCAACATAAAATTACATTCATCCACAGACAGAGTTTAATATTTCTTGGAAGAAATTAACATACCACATAACACCATGGATACTAAATGGGGGGGTCCTAAATAACTAAATGAAAATCATAATAAAGATAACAATACGGGAAAGCAAAACTTTAAAATTGTACTAATTAATTAGGATGAATTTAAATGTCCATTTATTAGAAGTGCAATTATATTTTATGGAAGTAATATGTTTCGCCTAGCTAAGGCATTATATTTGATAAACACATGTTTTCATTCATATTAATTATTTAATATGTCCATTTGTGTCATCGTAAAATAATCAAATCAAACGCTGTGTATGCGGTCTGTGTGCGGTGCCTTGAGAGCAATGGACACCTTGAAGAGGCTCTCCAGTAGATAGGTGAGGTCTTCGGCCATGTCTGCTGCGGGTCGTGTAATCACCACCATATCCGGATGGTTAGTGAGTAGAGCCTTACAATAGATGTGAAGCAGGCTCGTAATATCGTCCTCCAGGATTTCTCCTTTCTCCAAAACAAGTCCTATATTCCGTTCCCTTATAAAATTCAATGCTGTGTTCCACCTAGAAAACATTTGTTCATGAAACTCATTATACCAACAGGACACATCATCTATATAAGCAATTAGATTGCTATACACACTTACAGAAAACATGTTTTTGTATATTTTTTTTATGAAATAAACCTCTACAAATACGAATATCGGAGTAACATAAACGTAATGGGAAAACAGATTGAATGTTTAAAAAAATGATCACCTCTGCTGGTTGAGCAACAGCACAAGGGAGGCGTCATCACAGGGAGGCTGCACGTGGGAAGGGGAAGGCTCACTGCCCCAGAAGCCCTCAGCTCGGACGCAGTTCACCAGAGCCTCGCGTACTGACACCACCACGCCGCTGCCATCTGCCGCCTGTAATGACAAATTTGTGAACACCTTGAGTCAAAAGTTTATATAATTCACCGCACCAACTATCAAAATTTGAAACTTTTTATGGACATCTTTACGTTTTTTCTTATCTTTTATCTTATATTTAAAAATCAATGCTTGTTTGTTCGTATTTTATGTGCTGCCATACCGATCATCCGATTGCGATAAAACTTTGTCAACTTATTGCTTGCGCTTGCCCGAAAGGTTATGCATAGTACTCTTCTACTTCTTTTTTTTTTTAGAAAAAAAACAATTGCTTTGAAATTTTGAAATTTCCTGTTTGCTTTGATTTTTTTTTTTTGCATTCGAATATACTCTTTATCTTTTTTTAGAAAAAAAAAAACGATTGCTGTGAAATGTTGATATTTACCAATCGTATATAAATTTTGACACAACGTTGCATTCAAATTTCTGCATTTTTTATAGGTCTCTTCTTCTTTAGAAAAAACTGATTGAAAAAAACTGACTGAATAGAAAAAACTGACTGAATAGAAAAAAACTGATTAAAAATAACTGACTCTTCTTCTATAGAAAAAACTGATTGCATTGAAATTTTGTTATTTACCGATTGCTTTGACACAACGTTGCATACGCACGTGTTTTTATCTAATCTAAATCTCCGAAAGTTATTCACGGATTGCTTTAAAATTTAGACACAATGTCGCATTCAAATGCACACATGTTTTTACTTTGGATATCTTCTTCTCGGGAGTTCCAGCCCGGAAGTTATTCTTCCCCCACATGTTGGAAACTTCTTTCTTGGATATTAAGGTTGGATTTTGTTGGATGGTGAGACGAGGGTATCTTGGAGGATGTGGTGGGTTGGGTCCGACATTTGGACCTAACTACCCGGGTAGGGAGAAAGTGTGGAGAGGTCAGCGGTGGCCTTGGAGAGGGGCCGAGGTCTTGGGTGGAGACCGAGGGACGGTGACAATGAGTGACCTTGGGTGGGGCCAGTGGTTTCGAGTGGGGAACATTGATACGCCATTTGGACCATTTTCAATTTAACCAAACTAAGCCACAGGTATGTGTGGCTGAGTACAGCTAGTTATATATAAAAACTAATGTCTATATGTTCGTTCCCTATGCGCGAACGCATCCTCCATTCGATTAAATTAAAACTTTGTACAGTTTTTGTTGGCAATGTTGGCATTTCAATTCAACTGACATCATTTAAAGCCGATAAAGTATCCCAAGACAAATATATACCAACAATCAAAAAAATTATTTACTTTTATTTATTTTGTATAAACATATTTCAAAAATAATTTAAATTGGCATTGTAACGCATGCCGAGCTTTAGCTAGTAATAAATATTTTAATTTATATAAGATATTTTAAGCAAAAACATATAGGTAAAATACTCACATTCTTAGATATAGCAGAGTTGTAAATGGCAAGGATCATCTTGCTGTTGGTCTCCAATAACAGAAGGAGTTGAAAGACGAGCTTATAGAGCCCCTTGCCCACTTCATCGCACAGCACAGAGCCACGGGCGCTCTCCACGCACTGTGAACCAAGCATGTTCATGGAAAAAACACAAGTAGTAAGATATTAATAAGAATTTTGCCTAAAAGAAAATAATACTATTATAATAACAATTAATTTACCTCGTGGGCGTGATCCTTCCTATCGAAATAGGTTTCCAGATGCTCATCCATCTCTAGCGCCGCATAACGCAAGGCATCTTGTAACCGCGGACAGTCCAACACACTGGCACCAGCCCATATTAGCGGTGGCTCTTCTGCTGACAATAATTCCACCACGGAGCTGAGTGCGCCACCTACACCTGGACTCAGATACCCACTGCCTTCATCACAGAGCACTATTGTCTTATTTATCACTTCCTGCAATAGTAAATAGAACAGTTTATTATATTATTAATTACAAACTAACTATTACAATACAAAAGAAGATTTAAATTTGTCTTAGAAGGATGTAGGAGAGAGGGATTAAATTTTTATTGTTTTTATTATTAAAAAAAACAATACATATTAATTTGTAAACAAAGGCATAAAAATACTACACCTTCCAATAATGTTTGCATTGTAAAGTATTAGTAAAAAAAATGTGGCGAAAGGGGTTGATCAATGATGTGTAACAAATGTTTAAATTTGGTGGTACTAATTTGTTCAGATGGGTTGAAATTAATTCCAAAACAAATTCTTATAAGAACCGTTATACGTTAATACCCTATATTCATTAATTGGTTCGTTCATTCATTATATCCTAAATTCATTCATTCATTCATTACATCCATTCGTGATCATCTTTTTATTTAATTCACTTTACAACAATTAACTAATTGTTTGTGGGAAGGGTATTAATATCCGTTTACTGGATTGGCAATAGCCGATGGGAAGGGTATAAATAGGACTTGGCCTAAACTGTTGGAAATGTATTTTTACACCATATTGAACACATTTGAAAGTATACATAAAATTAAATGTTACAATGTGATAATATAAAGTTGTTAAAAAGATTATTCATTTATAATTGTATTTTAATTACAAGCTACGCATGTTAAAAAGCGCACAAATCTAACCGCAGATAATGTTTTAACAAAAAGCCTTCTGAGAAACTGAAGACTAACACATACCTTGATCAGGGTGTTGAGGCGATGCACAAGTGCGGTGGGCTGGTGCTGCGGGGAGCCACGCAACAAACTGGTGATAGATATCCGCCAGACTTCTTCACTGGGGTTGCGGAATATTAAATTCGACAGGGGGCGCCCCACAAGGGCCGGAGACACGGCGTTACAGGGCGTCACGTCGCCACCACTGGATCCGCTGGAAATGGAGTGTGTGCGTGTGCGCAAGACCAGCATACCGAGAGGCGCGGAATCCTGCAGGAATTTCTCGTACAGCTGTGCCTCTGAACCTGCCTCTTCATCGGATGACTCTTCACCTCCAGCAGTCTTAAAATAATACCGAAAAATATTAAATTAAGTAACAAATCAATGATTATTATATTAACTATAAGGATTTTATAAAAGTTATTCAGAATTAAAAACTATAATAGGGCCAATAAAATTGAGTAATCGTAATTAATACAAATGAAATGTCAATTTTCTAGAAGTTTTGTTATATTTTATGCGAAACATGTCATTCCCATAAAATATAATAAAACTTTTAGAAAACAAACATTTTCATTCGTATTATATATTTAATATGAAGTTTTACATCATTGTTCAAGAAACAATAAATGAGCAAACCCAATTTCAGATTAATAACCTAGTCTAAATTAGGTTTTTCTGTTGTCTGTATACAATTACACAATATGAAAAAATACCTTTGACTTGGGTGTAAGAAGTTGTGTGGGTGGTTGCTGAGGCGGAGGAATGGATGGTGTGGTGTTGCCGGGCTCCGCTTCTGCGCCAGCAGTGCCTGCACCAGCTCCCGCGCCCACTGGCTGCCGCCGCACACCCCAATTGAAGTTGTCTGACCCCTCTCCCTGTAACAATCACAACATGCAAATTATCAAGCATTGTACATTAAACAAGACTGCTAATTATCCAACTTTTTAACTTAAACATTAAATACTAAAACAATATTAATTTATCATTAAAGAAACCATTATAATTAATATTCTACAACATTTGAAAATATGACAGAATGTTTTTATTATTATTGAATCCTTAAATTTTAAACATTGTTATTACATGTATCACTTAATTTATTTTTATGAGATTCTCATTACAACTGTTTCCCCAACATAGATTGGCGAAACAGCTGTCATAACAATCCCATAAAAATAATTTGTGATATGATATAATAACGATTTGACGACCTTCGTGGCAAAGTGGTAAAAGCTTTGACTTCCATATCGAAGGTCCCGGGTTCGATTCCCGGCGATGGCAGTGTGATTGTCACACTGTCTTTGGTCTGGTATAGAATTCACGTGACAATAAAATGGCGATAGATTGGCTACCTATCACATGTCACGAGAATCAATATAATAGCTAAAAAATAAGTGTTTCAAATTTAAAGATTTAATAATGTATCATCGTGTTTCGGTCAAAATGATAGATTATTATTTTGTAAAATAGCTCTTTACATCATTACAGCGTGAGCCTAATCAATGTTTAGGGTATAGCTATTATTATTGATTCTCATGACATTCTACACCACACCAGGCAGTATGAGAATCACACTGTCATCGCTGGGAATCGAACCCGGGACTTTCTGTGTGACAGACAAAGCTGCTATTACTCTGCCACGAAAGGTTGTCACATGCAGTTAACGGAATATATATATTTTTAAATAAATAAATATTAATGTTTTGTATAATTCATATAATATCTTTTGAATTTACCTCGAGACTCTCACTCTCATATTCTAGGAAATCAAAGTCCTTGAAGACCCCAAAGTGGTCAGGGGGTGCATCGTGGCTGCGCGAGCCGCCACTGAAGTCTCCGTGCGCTCCCGAAACCTCCTCCAGGCTGGATGCCATAGAAGACTCCCGCTCCAACAGTTCCGAGCTCTGGCTAAATATCACCTGCACAAAAAAACACTTACTGTACACATATGCTAACCAAAATACTTATTGGACCTTTAACTCTTAGCCCGCGGCTGTCACACACGTATGTGATTTCATACTGCAGACCCCTAACGCGGCTGTCACATACGTGTGTGATTTGCCTGAACCTAAGATTCAAACCACAATATCTTCCAACTTAAATATTCAAACCGAAAGTTTTTTGCATTAATACATAGCCCAATCTTCATACTATTGACATCTGTCCAAAAAATCTCAAAACGAAATAATATTTAATACAATATATGGATAAAAATCGGGAGACCTAAATTCGTCCTCATTCCTTTACTCAGTCGAAATGTATCGGTCTCTCGCTCGCGACGTGTGACGCAATATTCATTTCATCGCTCTATCTGCCCGCTCAGAGACGGCCCGTGATCATATTCTACCGTGAATTATTATTTACCCAATATTTGACAGTTCGATTTATTTGTTTTTTTATTAAAATTTATTGTGCTTCTTAGTGATATTCTGATGATTTTAAAGTTAATTATTATATTTTACATGCATTACCTAGACAGCCTAGATATATTTTATCGTTTTTCTACAGTGATGTGTACTCTGTGACCTGTAATTACTTTATTCTGTTGTTTTACAAATATGTTTTTTGGACATTGATTTTAATTAAATACGTACTGAATTAAAAAAAAAAACAATATCGTTTTAGAGGTTTAAAAATAGTTTTTAAAATGGCTAGCCATAGAATGAGTGCAGAAGATATCGCTGCAGCAGTGGAGGACCTTGGATCAGATTTTGGGATGAGCGAAAGTGAAGACGATTTCCAAGCAAATTTGAGTGATATCGTGGAATCGGACGATGAATAAAATACCAACTTTGCTGGTGAATCGTCATCACAAAGAATTTCGTCTCCTTGGGTTTCAGGTCCACATGTACCTGTAATTCACAATTTTACCTCCTTTTCTGGAGTAAACCCAAACGTTTCATTATCACTACAATCAATCGAACTTGATTTTTCGAACACTTTCTCAGTGAGGTTATAATGAATAAAATTTTGACCCAAATGAATTTGTTTCACACCTATGAAATAAATAGAAAAACCTTTGGAGATAAAGCCAGAGTAAAAAAGTGGGTCGATACATTCATACCTGAAATTCAATACAATTAGTGGAATTGACGAAATTAAAGACGTAATAAAAAGTGTTTTTAAGAATAATGTGCATTAGAACGCAATCCGTCATCCGCGGTCCGCCACTGCTCTCGTGTTATCCACACACATAACACACACCACCGAACGCAGCCGCACGTGAAACACCAACACATACGAAACACGGCGAAGTGGGTAAGAGATGGCATGATTTAAATGTTTATTATTTTACCCATGGTATATTTTAATGAATAGTTCGTCTATTTCTAATCTTAAGTGGATAATTGTTGATGTAAAAGGTTCGTAACTTATATATTTAACGGGTGTTGTGATAAAAAACGACACCTCCATCAGAAATAAGTGTTTAAAATAATAAATAAAAAATGTCAACAAAAAATCGAGAAAGTGACGCGTAGCTTATATGTTATGATTGATATTTTAACGCGGCCCAAGGGTTAAATAACTCTGCTTGAAATTACATATTTTGTAACAAATATGTTTTATGCATAAAAACAAACAAATTTGTAAAAATAGGGATTTTATAACATACATAACTTTATATTTTTAATTCCTGTATAAAAATTCATTGTTGTTAATTTGGAAATACAGAGTTACACTATTGCCCCGTATGGATGACATGGAATTACACCGAAATTTTTTTTTTTAATTTATCTTTATAATAAACCACATAGCTTGATATCACGGTGCGAGTATGAAAGTACGATTGGTGTTTGTGATGTGTGAATAGTTTTATATTCAATTGAACAAAATAATACTTGAGATGAAACTAATTGTGTAAAATGAATATGAAGCGTGAAAATGTGAATCAACGGTGTATTGAAATGACAGCTTTAATGCCAATTTAATTATGTTCCTAACTCTCTTTAAATAATATTTTTTTTAGAATACAAGCGAGATTTTGGTGAATAATAGAAATAGATGTTAAAAGACACACTTAGCCCCGCGCCTGATAATTCTCGTGCAAATTAAAAGGTATGAAATGGTCCATTCTGGGAGAATTAACCCTTCATTGCATGGTGTAGCTAATATTTGTAAAAAATATTTTAATTTCATATATATTCTTGTTGCACTCTACACTCTACGTTCCCATCTACATATTATGGAACAAACCACCGCTAGTGGCACTAGTTTACAAACAAATCAATTTTACTTTGATATTTGGTTGATGGTTGACCTGTTTCTTTTATTACACATTTTGAGTTTAACATTATTTTCAAAAAATAAAAACTACATTGCCAGGTGAGTATTTATATCACATTCAATAATTTATTGTGTGTAATAATAAAATATATTATGAAATATTATCAAATTTAGCTTTCTAGTAAATTTGCTACAAACACATTTTTATAGGTATATACTCGTAAATAAACAAAATTTATTTTTTAAATTATTTTTCCCATATTCTATTTTGCAATAGATAACTAAAAATAATATTTTTAATAAAATTAAAAAATCACACAATGAAGGGTTAAGTATATAATATGTGTGTATGTCTCAATTTCAAATATTATGTGAACTAAAAATATGTACGCGCGAGTACACACTATCCCAGAAAAAATAAATGTAACAGGATTAATTCATATTAGCACTGTTCGTTTTTGATCATTTTATATATTCATATATTTTCATAAAAGTGTTGAATTGCTTTTCATGTGGATAGAAGAAAAAAAACTATAGACTCCATCAATTAATCTGAAAATTTTAAATACGAATTATCCTAATTGATCTACATTTTAAAAAACCTGTTTAAAACAGTGTCATATGTATGTGGCAGTAAGGAATAACCGTTAGAAAATAATGTAGGGCGTAATAATGGATTATTTTAAGCTGAATAGATCATATATGTATGTATATCACAGAGAGGTTCAAACTCGGGGTATGTAATAACTCTCTACATTTTTATACAAACATCACATAAAATTAACTAATCACGTGGCTATACTTTGACCCTGACCACGCCTTTTGCGGGATACGATACACCAGTAAGCATGTACCTACAGAAATAATATTATTACCCATATTGTCTTATGAAAAGGAAAGGAGAGTTTTTAATTATACAAAAGTACAATATTCATAAAATTCAAAGTGAAACGATAACGTACAACAAAGATAACAATGATTTGTTACAAGTTTGTAAACACAAAGTGTCCGAAAATCTCAAAAACTACATACTTAGTGACCATATTGTGAGTGTGGAATAAAAAAACATAAATCTCATAAAATAGGACTCAAGTAAAATAGAATCGTATTTTTTCTAGAAACATGTTTTTCTAAAGTGAATGGAGGTGGTTAATATGACTTGGCACCTGACCGTTTACCTTGGAGTAAATAGTGGAAATTAGTTCATCCTATGTGGCAGCACCAAGTGTAAAAATAAGTTATCAACAGGTATAAATAACACAAGAGTACATTGGAAAAATAACCGAGGGTTCAACTTACAGAAGGACTCTTAGGCAGGCCAACCCGCTGTCCGCACGTCGTCAGTAGGTTCACCAAGCACTCCCGAACCCGTGCCTGCGAGAAACAATAAACATACAAATAATAATAATAAATCAATTGTATTGAGAAAAATAAAATAATTCTCAATACGGTGCATCCAAATTTGGATGGCCTATTTAATTAAGTTGTAGCGCATTTAAAGTTGCGATCACAACCAAACACTAAGATCACAGTGCACAATGGTGTTCTTGTACCGACCCTTAGGTATGGAAGTGAAGCGTGGAACTGGCAAAAGAAGGATCAAAGTACAATAAATGCAGTAGAAATGAGCTCTCTTAGACGAATGTGTAGTAAATCTATATATGATAAAATATCAAATACAAATTATAGAAGTGAATGTAGTGCGAATGAAATTGTTATTTACAAAATAACGAAAGGGTCATTCAGATGGTTTGGATACATGGAAAGAAGGAATGAGAAAAGAATGCTAAAGAAAGTATATGTTAACGACGTAAAAGGAATAAGAAATAGAGGAGACCAAGGTAAATGTGACACTATCAAATAAATCAAATATTAAAAGTCGATCACGTGAGGAATCGGAGAAATCGACATGCCTGCATGACACGATGTATGAATGTTGAGGAACCGAGAGATGTATATCAAGAGAGAAAAGTGTGGCGATCCATTATTTATGCCTATTCTTTCAGAAGACGGTGTGATGGTTAGTTAGTTATATTTAATTAAGAGGCTGAAACTAGGATTCATTACTACTTTAATTACCTGCGACATCCAGGGCCGCTTCCAACCGCTGATGTTGGTGTTGTCGGCGGGTGACAGGGAGAGAGAGCGGCGCGGGGAATGGCAGCGTGCAACTTGCTGGGGCGGCACACGACCCGGTTCCGGCCCCTCTATGCCTCCCGCCTCCTCTGTGCTCACAGAGCTTGGCCCGCTGCCACTCTTCTCGGGCGTGAGGCTCATGGCACTCGTCAGCGAATTGGGACCGGTGCTGCCCTTGGCTATATACTTACGCCCAATGACGGGGGTCTGAGAGAGGTCAAACGTAAAGTCCATTGTGCGACCCGGCAACTCCTGTGTAAGTCAACAAAATTAAAGTGTGAGGAATTTTTAATAAATAGTCAAAGAAACGATTTAAAATTTAGATAAAAGAATATAAGTAAATGTTACATTTGCATTTCATTGCCTCATTTCATAATAATTGATGTATATATACATAAATATGTAAGTTTTATGCGATCTTAGAAAAATCCATGTGACTTGTCTTTCTTGGTGTTTCATAGATTATTGCAGTCTCCATTTCAGGGTAGTTATATACTCATAACTACCCTGAAGATGAAAAACTGCAACAATCACTTAAAAGTCAGTCAGGAAAGACGAGTTATACGGATTTTCCCAAGATCTCAAAAAACATATTGCTACCAATGGTGAAAATCAACGCAATCAATTAATGTATAATCAATATAATAAATGATAATTAATATAATAAATATTTTTAAAAAAAATATCCCTGATGCATTTGATTAAACTTTAAGCATGTTAACAGAATAAATTAAAAACATTGCTAAAATCCCCAATGTTCATTATATCATGGAGTAAAATTTAATCACTTCAGTTATTCAATTTAATTTAATTTTGACTACAGATACAAATCACTGGTTAGGTGAGATATTACTCAAAATCCATATTAATAATACACCATCATTTACATCCCCGAGTTTTATATCACTGTTTGCGGAACAATAAATTCAAATTAATTTGAAACAAATATTTTCCAATTGTTTTTTACGAATAAATTAAATGAAATAAGCACAAATCCTACTTTTTTGATTTGCAACTCTGTGTCCATGCTAGAGGTAGCGGTGGTGTCCCAGTGAGGAGGCACCACGAGTGTGGAGCACCGAGTTACCACCAGCTTCAGGATCTTCATTGCCTCCTTGTAATTATTGCCTCCCTATAAGTAAAAAAAATAGCATACACTACACACGACCAAAATATTGGAATTAGAAACTGATTAGGCATGAAATATTGGAATGAGAAACTAATTAGGAAAGAAATATTGGAATGAGAAACTAATTAGGAAAGAAATATTGGAATGAGAAACTGATTAGGCATGAAACATACGTCAATAAACTTGGCAATGACTCTCAACAGATCAGCGTTGATGGGCTGCGCTGTACTGGAGGAAAGGTCCATGTAGTGCAGCATATAGTGAAGGATGGACAGCACGGGCAGTTGCAGGCATGACGCTCCCTAGGAAATAAACACATAATTACAATTTAATGTATGATAGTATAATTAGGAATGGGTGGCTCTTAGCATAATACATTTCTAGGAATAATTAATACGAATGACGTTTGTTTTATAAAAGTAATATTATTTTTTATTTCACTTCCGAAATGAAGACACTGAGGGATCGCGTGAGGATCACCAGAATAAAAGAGATATGTGAGGTTGAGGATATTATAAGATGGAGCAGACAGCGAAAAGGGGACTGGTATGGTCATGTTCAAAGAATAGACATCACCAGACTCCCCTATATTGCATTGCATAATCAACCTCATGGGGCTCATCTTCGTGGAAGACCTCCTAAAAGATGGAAAGACAACTGGGAATCTACCTCAGGTGGAGCAACACTCTGGAGAACAGACCACATAGGTCTACAATAAGGAAGAAGAAGAAGAAGATATTTTATGGGAATGACAAATTTCGCCTTACTAAGGCAAGGTCGTTTCCATAAAATATAACAGACTTTTTCTTATTTAATATGGATTTTTACATCATTGTTTAAGAAACAATAAAATACATTTCTAGCACATAAAACAAGGGCGTATTTTTCCATTAATTAATCTCAATATGAATTACAACGTTTCATCTACATATTTAATAAAGCAATAATGATAGGTCCGCTCACCTTCTCCAGAACTTCAACAAGGAAGGCTAGCATCTGCAGGGAGAGATGTGAGTAAGTATCCCAGAGGTACTTCACCACACATTTGGTCCACTGGAAGCTCTCTTTACTGAAGGTGCGGCGGCTGTACAATGTCATGACCGTGGCCAGGTTCTCAAGTTTCTTACTCTTCTCCACAGACACCTAGTTAAACAAAAATCATTTCATTCTATGTACTGAGAAAATGTGAGGTTATATTGACACAATTTTACCTAAAATAATAAATTGTAAAATGACAGTCTGCAACATTAGCATGAATGAATGGATGAATTTCTATATTTAGAAAGTATGTTTAAGATGATTGTGTAAAGGATAAGCGAGTGGAGAGTTTAAGTTGCTTAAAAGAAAAAAATAATGAAGGGTCATTAACTGCCCTATGCATATGAACATACGTGATACGCACACTTTGACTGTATCATTTTGCGCTATCTGATAGTTTTACAAGAACCAGGCGAAGTGTGCGGTTGAGTTTTTGAATTTCGTAATTTAAAAAAATTAAATTAATAAATATGTAATTAAATTTAATTAATACCTTACATAGAAGTAGGCGGTTAAGATGTTTTGGACACATGGAAATAATTAATGAAGAAAGAATGATAAAGAAAGTATGTGTTAACGTTGTAAATATAACAAGAAATAGAGGAAGACCGAGGAAAATGTGGCACAATCAAATATTAAATGTCGACCACGTGAGTAGACGGAGAAATCAATGTGCATGCATGGCACGAAAGAACAGTGTAGCGGTACATTCTTTCACCTACCCCTTCGGGGAGACGTCATGATGGTTAGTTAGATATAAATTGTTTATTAATAAACATGAATTCTTTTGTGATGCTCTTGGTATACATATCACTAACATCTTCAATACAGGTTTAATAAAAAAGCTGTTTACTTGTGCAATGAGGTGCGCAGCACGCACACAGGTCTCGTTGGCCTCCTCGTAGTGCAGCAGCATGTAAGGCAGAAGCGCCACCACATTCATGGGGAAAGCCACACACTGTGTGGGATCAATCACACTCAACTCCAGCAGCGGGGTGAGCTCGGTCAACAGCCCCACCACGGGCTCGTACGTTGTAGGATGCGTGCAACCCTGCATCAGATTACTTCAAATACATCACAATCAAACAAAAGTACAATTGTTTAAATAACACTAGTAATAGAGTAAACAAATAAATCCCAGACATAGGCCTCGAATATCTACTTCCATGTCTGTGGATCCTGGAAAACAAGCATCCATGTCATACCGGCAATCTCTTTAACCTCTCCAACCGTGGGACCATTGAATACATGGTCAGATAACACATGGCCCCATGCTTGGGGCTCATTTATAATTTCTCTAATATTCCCAGATTATGCCAAAATTCGGACTACCAGAGACATCTATTGGTGTTCACAAACTTAAATTATTTATTGGCTAGTTACATGTTTTTCAACTGGAAAATGATGTTTGTAAATGTCATTATAATCTTACTACTCAAGAGGTTAATGTCGTCCCTTTATCGAAGTTGGGGTTGTCCTAGGCTTCAGGTCACAGTTCTAGGACGCCAGCAAAGGAGGTGTTTTGTCCGTCTATTGTCAAAACTGTGAGCGACATAACCTGCCCAGCGCCATTTTAAATGCTCATTACGATAAACAAAATATTTTCACTATATCATCAAAAATATTAATTTGCCGTTTTATTGATATTTATGTAACAAAAATTGTAATAAAAAGGGACCTTGAGCAGCAAGGCGTGCAGCCCAGGGAAGTTGGGCCAGCGAAGCTGCGCCTGCAAGCGGTCCACGCGGTCACGAGCGTCAGGCCGATCCAATGGCAGGCGATGCATAACGCGCGCCAGTAATCCGCCACCCAACAGGAATTCGTGTTCATAGTCCGACTCCAAAAGTGACACTCCCACCCAAAATAGTGTAGACAGGATGGTCAATTTATCATCCTGCAACCAATTATTCATTACAATAAAAAATATAAAACTATACCACCAAAGTACTACTAAGCAAAACAATAATATAACCTGGGTAGCAGAGTCTCCCAACATTTTCAATGATTGTGCTGAACGTGAACGGCAGAGGTTTGGACATATCTTACTGTTCATCTCAGCACATCCTCGGTTTCTTTCTGTAACATTATCATATACAGCATTGTTAAAACTGTTTTAAAATTTACAATAACAAGTTATTAAGTTGTTAAAATTTTGATTTACCTTTAGTGTCACTAGAAGTTTGGGTATTTTTTCTCATACAGTAAGACACAGAATAGCTTGTGCTCCGAGTGTGATTTGTGTTGCACCCTCCGCACCCTCCTGGGGACCGTTTTCCTGAAACAAGAAGTAATTAATAAATATTTTAGCATGTAACATTGTTAATATTGGGGCCAAAAAAATTAACACAAACTCACCTCCAGATGAAAGCACGTTTCCCTGGGCATCCTTGTTGCTGAGGTTAGGCGTAGATTTGAAGATCTCTCTCATAAAGTCTAGTGGTCGGAAGTTGGATTCCAGCGAGTCTACAGCCGCCTCAAGCGTGAGCAGCAACTCGGTGACGTAACCCTGCATATCTTCACCCTGCTCCGCCGCTGTCTCCACCAGCCGGGAGAGAATATCTGACACCATGCGGCCTGTCATAGCCACGCCAATGAACCGGAACACCTGATCAATATTCATATATCTTAAAATATGTGTACATATATGCAATGCCAAAAAAAAATACAAGTAAAAAGATAATTCGCAAGAACAACGCAACATGGAAGATGTGAGGAAGATGGGTACCTGCAGAGAGCGGCCTGCATAGTGGCGGGAGGAGCATGATAGTCCTAGCTGTAGGGCCGTCTGCGCCCAACGTTCACTGATATGGGCGTGTGGCAAGGATTCCCGGAACACCTTCAGGACGTGTTGGAGTAAAGTGTTCAATTGACAACAACTGCGCACGCTCCAAACTGAAAATACATAAGCACTCATTCCATCAAACCACACCCACTTTTCGAATACTTTATTTCTTAAATAATAATTTAGAGGAAAGGAAACAATTAAATGGAAAACATGAATACAGTTAAAATAAAATAAGTGAGGTACTGAAAAAGTCATTAAGGGAATATGTTATAATACGCAGTCAAGATTATCAAAAAAATATATATATTTTTTATTTAAGTATATACACAGAAAATTTCACGTCAATCTGAAAATATTCTCGAAGTTACTTGCATATTTTCTATTTTATAAACAATTCAAGGTTTCAAAAATTTTAATAAAAAATAATATTTTGCTTATTCCTTTGATTAAATACTAGATAATACCTTATATGACCAAATCTTTTTTGTTTTTCATTTTAGATAATCTAATCTAGAGATATCGTGCTCACCACTAGACACCTTTTTTAGAGGAGCTCTCAGAGATTATTTAAAAAAAAAAATTAAATAAGATAAATGTTACCACATATGCATATAAATGTTTACGTTAATAAATTTAAATGTCTTCCCATGAAAAATTCTTCAATATTCGACTTTTTTGGGCCTCCTAACTGCGTATAACCCCTTTATATTCAACATTATATATCAATTGGCGCTAAATAAAGAATCGCTTTTATTAACATTTTTGAACAATGGAAACCTGGAAAAATAAACAAAGGTAATGAACACACCACAGTGTGTTTTATCACACTGTTCTTACATATATTGTATTATTTCTTAAATAAGATATGTTATAAATTGTAGATTTATCAAACGCATTTCCACTACCCTGATACGGAACTAACTTATTTAATAAAACATATGATAATGCAATGTGTTTAGAGAATGCATTGACTATTTATAGGAATCATATTAGCATATTAGCCATTTTTTTGCATTTGTTCCAATGTCAATTTGAATAATTTATTTGATAACATTTTGAAGTTCTTGCTGGAGTTGGATCGAATTAAAAGAATGGTGTATGCATGGAATATAAATTAAATAAACACAAAACTCCTGATTGTCCATCTGACATGTGCACCATTAAAAGAAACTGTCACCCCTTCGGGAGACAGTGTGATGATTAGTTAGTTAGTTAGCATATTAGGCAAAAATATATACATACTTCAAGGCGCTGTGGTGGACTTTTGGACCAGTTAATGAGAAAATAACAAGCGAATATGTGATACCTACAATTGAATGAGTAACACAATGCACCCTATTTTTTTTTTTTTTCAATTAACAATTTTTTTTTAAATGAGATGTTTAAATTGAATTTATTAGATAGAAAGGAATTAATATTATACAAGTATCACTTTAGTTATCTTAACTGTTATATACCAATGAAAATGTCTGTTATCTAGAAGTTTTATTATATTTTATGGGAATGACATGTTTCGCCCTGTCAAGGCATTATAAAATTTAATTTTTTTCATGCTGATAACACATTTTAAAACTTTAAACGCATTTTTATTGTAACATGATTTTTTAAAACAGCACGCAGCATAACTCCAATAATTTTCATTCTATTCATTTGAATTTTTAACAGTATCATAAAAAAATCATTTTTTAAGAGAAATACACGTGTAATTTTTGATAAGTTAATTTTAAAAAATTTCTTAACAAATGATCAGTTTTTTTCATCAAAAATCAAACGCTTTCATTCAAAAACTTCCCAATTACACAAAAATACTTTTATAATCACAAATGTATTTCTCTAGCTATGTAAAAGCATGTAGATTAAGTGGGTTTTTTTATTATCTAGATTCATATTTGCATTAGCCACACTGCGTGCCTCAGAGCACCTCAAATTCATGAAGCTTCGCGAATGGCTTTGATGCCGCCATTTTTAGATATTTATAAAAATATATTTTTATTTAATACTTAAATATATGTTGAATTACTTCCTAAAATATTATTATTTCAATATCTTTTTTCCATTCCAAAAAAATCAATAAAAAAAACACTTAACCCCTTTAATATAAGGATGCAAACGTATTCGTGTATATTATTTACAACATGAAAATGTTTTATTTATTTGTTCTATTCCTAAATGTTTTATTTAACCTATAAAAAAATTATGTTATTTTAAATTGAATACCCTTTCTACATCATTACACAAATGAAATGTTTTAATAATCAAATTCATGTAACTTTAAGTGTAAACATGTGTAAAAATGAATCTAAAAATATGTATATTTAAAAAAAGTAGGCTAACGTTTTGTATTTAATGATCACGTGGGTAACTCATATTTGGTTGCCTTAAAATGGGGTTACTTGGGCTTCTTAGAACTTATTACAAACAACATAGAATATTAACTCAATTTTTATATATTAAACTTTGATGAAAATATCACATTTATTGATGTTTTATTATACTTTATGGGAATGAAATGTTACGCCTTGCTGTGATATTATAAAATGTCAAAATACCCAAGCAAAGCAAATCATGTCACACCCATAAAATATAATAAAATTTCTTTGAAACTGACGCTTTCATCAATATTATATTTAATATGGAGTTTTACATTATTACTCAATAAACAATGTAAACAAATTTTGTGTGAATGATTTAGTTTACTATTAATGGTTCAAACTGCACACTATATGGTTCATTAAAAAAACATATTTATCTACAAATAAAACAATTTAACAAATCAAAAAATAGGTCATCCAAAATAAATAAAACAAAAAATAATTAGTAATATTAGAAAAATGTTTCCCAAGTCGCCAAAAATTGTTTCAATCAACAATGTAATTATAATAAATCTATCAAATGAGGGAGAACAAATGTCATAATTAGCCCGATGGCATTAAATATTGCTTTGTTATAATAATAACAATTGAGAATTCCCAAATAACATCGGGATAAAAATATTATTTAAAAAATTATAAATTTATAAACACACATACTTCAACAAGTCAGCATGTGACTGTGCATCAGGTGTACAAATAAGTTTATGCCGTTTTGTATAAAAAATTGGGCATTTATTGTGAAAGAATGAAACATTAAGTTCTATTCAAAGGTTTGTCCGTTACTTGCCACTACTTTGTATAGCATATCGATACTGTGTCGGAAGAATGCTTAATTTTTTTAAGCTATTCACGAATCAAACAAATTTTTGGTATCTTCATATGATGTGAAGTGCTGCTCAGATAGGCCATGCGTCATCGATTGATCAAGTGGAAATCAGAAGGAGTAATGTCTGGAGAATACGGCAAGTGGGGGTAAAACTTCCCATTTGATTGTTTCCAAATATGTTTTGACCGGTTGCGCAACATGTGGATGAGCATTAACATGTAGTAGGACAATAACTTTGTCGTGTCTGGAGTAGTAGTGGGCACGCTTTTCCTTGAGCGCTCGACTCAATCTCACCAATTGTGTTTGGTGGATAGCCCCAGTTAGCAATGGTTTTGTTTGATTTGAGCGACTCATTATACGTTTTTTTCCATTTTTTTCCTGTAGATTGTGAAGCATGGTCAGGTGGTTCCCATGATTTTTCCCTTTTTGGATTATCATAGTGGATCCATTTTTCATCACAAGTGACCATACGGTGCAGAAAACCCTTTCATTTATGCCTGGCAAGCAGCATTTTATATGTGGAAAATCGGCGTTCAACGTCTCTCGGCATCAGTTCATATCTACCAAATTTCCTTGTTTTTGAATCATTCCCAATTATCAATGTGAAATTGCTTGTTGGGTCACTCCCAAAGATTATTCAAAGATATTCTGCAAGTTCTTCTTGCGTTTGGCATGAATCTTGTTCCAATAATCCTTCCAATTCCGCATCTTCGTACACTCTCGACCTTCCACAACATTATTTGTCTTCAATGTCAAATTCAGCAACTTCAATGTCAAATGATGCTTATTCAGCTCAAAACTCGACATTTTCGCATGCAAAATATGCAACATATTTTACTGATAAAAATTCACAAAAATTTCAAGGTTATGTTGTTGACAGATGTCCAACCTTCCGATAATGACGTTCTATGTCTTACAATTTTAACCATAACTTACTGGTGACACCAAATTTTGTCAAACGGCGGAAACTTATTTGTACACTTGATACTAAAACTGAACAACATACATATTATACTATCATACATAAATGTACACATTTTTTTATTCACTTAAACCAGGAGCACAATTTGTAATATATTTAAATTTCATATTAGCAGTTTGATCTAAAGAATAAAACAATTTGTACATTTGCTTAAAATACATATCGCCATAAATACCACAAACTTGTCCATAATACATAATAATTAAATAAAACACTGTTTTTTAACTACTTCCACTTTTGTCTTTATTTCGACAGCGACCGGTTGCGCCAGGTTCAATGGTATCGACAGACTGGTATGTCGATGCCATCGTTTTAATTAATTATTATTTAAAATGATCGTCCATCAAGAAATTTCAGTAAAATCATTTGATTGTTTATAATACATGTATAAAACATAAAAGTTTCATAGGCTGAATTTTTTTTAAACACAATAAGTTAACATTTGTATAAAAATCGAACATTTTTAATAGGATGTTATAATTTTTCAAATATCCATATAATAATCACATGATCTTTATTTCACTCCTGTATGAGATTATTTATTTAAAAATATATACATGTTATAATGTACGGTCACAGCATTGCCCATGGCATATTTTGTTGATTTATTTTATTTTACACAAATGAGACATAACAAAGGAACAACATTTAGGCGACTCATTTGGACATAAAATAGTTGTAACAAAAATAACAATCATAAGAAGAAATTTTATACAATAAGTAACAACATATCTCCGAAGGATCCCAAATACGTTGACGTGAGGCAGTACTCTTTCCAGAAGTGATTTGAATCTTTATCTCATATTAGTTATCGAGTCTAATGTACTTAATTGTGTTTAAAAAAAATAGAAACAGCCACGGCTAACAAATAGTTAAAGTTTACCTTTGGCTGTGATGTCTTCATAGTTCCACAAGGGTGTGTTGTGGGGTCTGGTGGCCAGGAAGTGTATGAGGGACTTGATGACATCGGAGGTGGACATGTCGGGGCCAGGGGTAGGCACCCCCAACACCACCGAGCGATTCCCTTTAGGCGGCAGACCCACTTCTATCTCTGTGGCAATACTGTCCGTGGAATTGTGAACTTCTTCCAAAGCTGGTTTGGCGGGCTCAACTTCTGCCGTAATGATGACTGGTGGCAAGGATGGATAACCAGTACTCTCACCTGCATATTAAGTATTAATTAATACAATGAATTAGCCGTTCTTTAGATATTATGTTAAATCACGACTTGTTTTATGGGACCAATAAATAAATAGTGCACTAGGTATTATCTTAATTTAAAAAGCATAATGCAAAAAACATATATACAATTTCTGTACTAAATTGGAAAGATTCAAATATATTGCTTGTAAGTCTATTTAAAATTTGATATAACATTGTGTTTAGTCATATAAATAATTATTATAAATCATTTATATCACATGAAAAATACTATTCCAAGATATGCCAAACTATTAGGTGGACCAGGAATTAAACCATTATTTTGAAAGGGTCAGGTTTGAACCAGTTTGTGTCCGTATACGGTAGAGGTAACATGTGTATTAGATATTATTTATATATGTAGAGCTATTTGTTGGCTTTATTTTTCGTGCATAATTTGTTTTCTTTCCTTAACAATAAAATATCTAAGCCCAAAATCGACGATGAACATCTGCGTCACTGCATGCTACTTTATTTCAATGACGTTTAAATGAAACGAAGGTCAATCCAATGACCCTTTTAAATTTAATAATATAAGGAAAGAGTACTTACCATCAGATTGAACAAGTCCATTCTGTGATAAATTGGCAACATTTCCTTGAAGATAACTGTCAAATACTGGATCGGGTTCTGAAAACAAAACAAAATAACATATATACAAATTCTTCTTCTTCTTAGTTGGATTGGCAGGATGTTGAAATAGGGGAAAGTTGAAATAAATATGAATAATTACCAGTGAAGTTATGCACCACGATAGGTAACGACGGTGTGGGCAGCCCAAACCCAAGACGTGCTGTCTGGCTATTGAGCATCAGCCGTGCCACCGTGAGGTGATCGTTGTGTGCCGACACAGCGATCAATAGATTTAGTAGCAGCTGGCGGCAGTGTTCATGCACCAGGGGCCTTGCACAGAGGAAATCAATATTATCCTTTTTCGGTCTATGTCGAATGACATTCGACATCGACTTTATTACAGTGAGTCCTATGTCGAATGTCATTTGACATTTTTCTACTTCATCAGTTTAGTGTCAAAATACAAGCAAACATATGTTATTCTCGCTCGTATTTAGTGTAGCGGTATACTGGGATGAGGATTAAATGGTTTTTATGAACATTGGAATGTGTAACTTTCTATCTGAGAATGATACAAAAGGTTTGTTTTAGGGGTTGGCTTGGTACGTGTCACTCGGATGCCCGGCCGCCGGCATCAGTTACACTCGACCCGTGCGCGTGCAAACAACTTGATAATTATTATTACCGATACTTACTATTATTCTAAAAATTCCAACCCCTCAAAATGCATAGAATTACAAAAAAACGCATTGACAACGAGTTTGAAAGTAGTGATGAAGAATGTATGAAGGAACTGAACAGTGAATTCAAACTATTTGGGTATAAAATGTAATAATTAGAGCATTATTCCATACATTCAAAATAAATAAAAATTGTAAACATAAATATAGTTTTATTAAAAAAAACTTGGATGTATTTTTTTACCCTAATTCTTTAAATCTATTGTGGACCTGATGGAACTTTTTTTTTTGTTGACCGAAAAGTATCTATAACAATCAAATTCAAGATACTATTGGCAGTTTCTAAGAAAAATGATTTATTAATAACTTACCTTGTGTGATCCAGACCCAGAAATATTATGTGCAGCATCAAGGGGACATGTGTGGACCAATCTAACTCCACTCCATCCAGCACCACATCACACAACAGGATTACTGCCACATTGCATCTAAATTTAATTAGAATTTGTGTTAATAATAATAATAAATAAATTATCTCAAATATAATACTTCGATGAACTATAGAAACATATAATACATTTTTTATTTATTTAAACTGAACTATACTCGAAATGTGGCTAAGTGAAATTTGTAAAAAATATAATATACCTGTGGAAACCAGAGATGGGCTGTGCACTGTCAGGTAGATATTCAGTGAGAGGTGCAAAGTAGCCACCAAACTCGGGCATGGGTAGCGGATGGGGCTGCAAAGCTTGCAGCCGGACTTCACCAGCATTCACACCCACCTCTTCTGGAGTCTGCGTCTATATCAGCACTCAACCATTATTACCTATTTCATTATGTTGATAAATAAGTGTTTTCATTAGTTCAATTTTAGTTTACAAACTTTCTCTTTGAAACTATTTACATTTGTATTCATTAATTGGATCACATACTAAGTGTTTCAACTGGGTTAACCAATTCAAAAGAAAAATTTACTTATCACTTTAATGAAATCATTACACAATACAAGATACAAGATAATCTAAAAATGAACGCTGGTTATTTGTTGATAAATAAAATTTTAATTCCATAAAATATCCTGAAATAAATCAATATCATTACAAGTTATATGAATCTTGTTAGTCAAATGCTATTTTGTCATTGTCAGAAAATCGCCATCCTGAAATTATAAAAATCGTAATTCACTTACCAGTGTAGAATCCCGGTCCAGGCTAGGAGAGCCAGGTTCCTCAGCGGTGCGCGGTACAGTAATGGCTGGCGCAAGTGCCACAGGATCAACGGGTCGTGCGGAACGTAAGCTGCCATCCAGCTTCCTGTGAAATACATAACATATCTTTTTAATCATTAGAGTAAGCCTGTTAGAAAAAAATATTTAAATCTGGGGCAAAACACTTACTAGAATATTTAGAAATTAAAACATATTAGAAACCCCAAAATAACTCTAATCAATGAACAAAACATTTACTCATTCCCACTCCTTAATATAGTTTCGATATCTAATTAGACTCTCCGAAATCTTGATTCTGCATTATATTTTTTCATATTACAGATGCAGACGAGATCAACGCACCAATTGAGTCTATGCAATGCAGAAGACCAATATACTTAGAATCATTATTCAATTTTAAGTATGTAAAATCATTATGATAATCATTTGTAAATAATTGTTCAAATATGTTTTTCACGGAAACACTTTATTTTGAATACTGAAATATATACTTTTGTGATTTATATAATTATTATAGTTCCAGGTGATATTTTTCTGTATTCGGCGTTAATCCCCTAATTGTTTTCAACAATGTATTGGGCCACGTCAATTGCCTTAATTACCGTATTCTGCTCCTTTAACTCGTGTATATAATAAACAGCAGCACGAAGAAAAAAGTTTCTAGAAAACAGACATTTTCATTTGTATTAATTATGAATTAAATGAGATCTCTTAGAAGAATGTGTGGATACTCTGTGTATGATAGAGTGTCGAATGAAAATATAAGAAGTGAATGCGGTGCGAATGATGGTGTTATGAACAAAATAATGAAAGGATCATTAAGATGGTTTGGACATATGGAAAGAATGAATGACGAAAGAATGGTAAAAAAATTATATGTAAACGATGTAAATGGAACCAGAAATAAAGGAAGACCAAGGAAAACGTGGCACAAACAAATAAATCAAATATTGAATGTCGGCCATGTGAGTAGTCAGAGAAGAAGCAAGAGAAATATCTCAGGAAAGAAAAGTGTGGCAGTCCATTCATTCTGCCTACCCCTTCGGGGAGACGGCGTGATGGTTAGTTAATTAATTTTTTTTTTTAAAACAGAATGTATTAAACTATTTAATAATCTAATACTGTTATTTTGACAAATGTTTACTATAGATTAATATATCGATTGAATAGTTTATTTAGAATACTTCTTATTTTTATGACAATCGTTTTTTTTTAATGAGACCCATTTACAATGGAGTGTACTGGCGTCTAACTCACGTCTGCTTGATAGGATCCTCCCCGCTATGGCGCTTGGTGTGGATGGTTCCCTTCTCCACTGTTAGGTCTCCACGGGCTCCAGGGTCTCCGCCTGCACCTCCTGCTCCCCCTGCCGCACCCCCGTCTGAATGAGAGGAAGCCTTTCGCATGGACGTCAAACGATAAAATGGTGGTGTTTCTGTGCGTTCGATCAAGCAGTTTAATGTCTCCACTGTCTGTAACTCTGTCATCATCTCGTCCAGCAGGCGCACCGGGCGAGAACGAGCCAAGTATAATACCACACGCTTTGCCTAAAAAAAATTAAGAAACAATTAGATTTTTTTTGTTATATTCGCGACATGGGTTTTTATAAAAAAAAGGTAGTATAATCAGATGCAAAACATTTAAAATAAAATTAAGTAAACAAAACATTGTAAACAAAGAAAAAATTAACAATATATTATAAACATAGTAATAAAATAAATTAAACAGAATAATATACTCACATAGGGCAAGAGCTCATTGGGAGCCATTCCGGATATAATGATGAGGTATCTTATGATCACCATGAGGTTGTTGGGCCAGCAGGCACACAAGGTGGCCCAGAGTTCCTCAATTTCTTTAGGATGGAAGTCAGAGAACTAAAAACATTAAAATGTTAGCAAGAAAACTTTTAAATGTCACAATTTCAGTATATTTGAAGAGAAAATGTATGAATACCTTGGCAGTTATGTAGAAGAGATTGTTGAGCACCATCTCTGTTGCCTCCGCCGATCCCATTCCTTCCCGGCGTCCGCCTGTTCTGCCAGGCTCTGATGTATAGTGCTGAAAAATTCACATCACTGTTTTCAAATTCACTCAAGTCATAAAATTACCATTACATATTGTGTGTGTGTGTGTGTGTGTGTGTGTGTGTGTACTTATGTACCCACGTAAGATGTTATACACTTATTTGGCATAACAAATTCTATCCCACGTGCCAATACTCTATGTTAGTAAAATGACGATTGTACAAATATATTTGGTCCTTTCTTCTCATTAAAAAGTTTTTACAAATGATATTGCGCAAAATATTCTAAATTATGCCACTAAAAAGTGACAATTCGTTGGTATGATTTTACACTTTTTACTTTATTCATGTCTTGTTTCATAACATGTTTTCGCAATTCGTGAGTTATCACGCTTGAAATGTCTGGCCGTTATATATCATTGATGGCTAACTTCATCATGTTGCTCTTCCATAACAGGGTGCGCGCGCAGCTCTCAATATTACCCTTTAGTAAACCCGCCAAAAGAAGTAAAACTTCTAAAATTTTATAAATTTTTTAACAGGAAGGGGATGAGGACTGAAATAAGACACACACCTGAAAGTAGGAGAGAGGATTTGCTGGAGGCACATTAGGATCCACAAGCTCGATGTTGACCAGCCACGGTAGCATGTATTGGGGCAACAGCTGCCTCACTTCTGATCGGGCTGTCTGGAATCGATGAGTGATTTCTGAAAAAAATATTCATGACAATTAATTGATGAAGTACCACTTTCTTAGAAATGGAAGTGCATCTACAAAACAGATACGCACCTGAAAACATTGGCATGGTGAGCTCTGGATGCAGCTGCGCCAACTGACGTGAGAGGTAGAGCTGCGAGCGGCAGTATGTAGTGCACAAGAGTGCATCCAAAGTTCCTTTTCCTGGATCCACACCTGTGTGATAGTGTGCAATTTTAGAAGTGAATGTACAGTAATACAATAATATAATACAGTGGAACCTCTCGTAACGTGCACTTCCCATAAAGAGTAATTCGCATAACGAGGAAAATCTGTTTTCCTTGTTGAAAAACCTGTCTGAAAAAATTACTTCCTTAATGAATGAAATTTTGCATAACGAGTGATGCAGAAAAGGGAAGTCCCATCTTCACGTCAACGAGATTGGCCAATACCATAAGGCTAAAGATGGATAAAAACGATATTCAAGCATTATCGTATTTTACATTGATTAACCGTTAGAGTGCTAAGCAGCGATTTTGCGCTGCGGCGATTTGTATCGAAAAGTGCGACGCAGCGCAAAACTGACGCGAGTTTCAGTGCGTTTTTGGCATTCCGCGGGAGTGGACGTACGCTGACCTCACACATAATTTATAACGACGGTGCATTTTTATGCTTTTAAAAATAACTTTTTTGCGTTTTTACAATTATTGACAAAAAAATAGCCATGTCACGTGATAATATTTCAGACGTAAATTCGATGTGTAGTGATTTTGCGGCTAGGATAGTGAAACAGAAATTAGTAGTGATGACAGCAGTGTCATATTACATCGAAGAAAAAGATTGAGAATTGAAAGTGAGTCTTCTTCTTCATCATCATCTTCAGAAACGGAAGAAATACAATCTTTTGACAAATTTTGGTTTTTTTATAATTTTTATTTTCAAAACCAAATAAAAATATAATAGTAATGATATTTTATGTTTATTTCTTCATATTCATATTAATTAACCTTTTTTCTGTATAACCCAAAAAGATTTATTAAAAGTGATTAATATTTGTCTAAATGAGAGTGTTTTATTTGATACCATAATTTTTTCCTTTAAAGTAATCAAAATATGCATAGCATTTTCCAATAGATTTTTACAAAAATTGCTTAGCACTCAAACGGTTAATATGGAAAAAAAATTCACGAGTAAGATAAAATATTCTCATTATGAAAGGATCCACTGTATTTCTTAGTTTCAAGGGGGTATGACTCACTGGAGTTATCACCATCAGTGGGCAGTAAGTTAAGGTTTCCGAAGAATCTCTTATCCAGCAGCTGCAAGAGCTGCAACGCTGTTTCGTGCACCACATGGCGTGGGCAGCCTGTGCACATGAGTGTCACGTTGATCACCGCTGTATAGTGGTCACACGGGTACTCCCTAAGCAAAAAATAAAATTAGAACTTTCACACTACAGATGAATCAATTTATCTCTTTTAGATTAATGTTCTCAACTCAAACTAAAATTATAAATCTGCTTTTATATACATACATTTTATTTATGAAACAATAACTAATGAATGAACATATTTTTTTATGATCAAAAACTTGTGATTCGGAACAAAATTATCGAACCTTGTACTGAATATAGTGGCTAGAGCCAAGAATGCGCCATCAGCTACTCTTGGTTCTCCTGTGTAACACTTGTCAATTACCCAATCCAATAGTGGTCCAATATCGTGATTCATGTCCAGCAGGAGAACAATAGTCTCCTTTCCAAGGCCATATGTCTAAAATGAACATAATCAGTTATTATACCATATGTTAAAATCACAATATTGTGACTTGAAGGATGAAAATGAAAGATTGTCGTAGTAATTAACCTTTTCATCTTCAGAGGCAAGCAACTGGTACAGCCAGGGATAGAAGGATCCATCTTCTATAAGACCATTTGGAGCGAAACATGGTCCGCAATAAAGTAGAGCACTCATCGCCTGAAAAAGAAAAAGTAACTTAAATTGTAGTATATCCCTCGAATGAAACGATAATGAACTACATTTTTGTTATTGATTATTTAATATAAAGTAAATGTTTAATTTTCCATCATTACATTTTGGCAGATTGTAACATAATGTTTAATTCCATAAAGAATAATATTTTATTTAAAATGAAATAAAGTTTTACAAGAAGTTTTAGAACATATGCATATCAATCTGCGTATCCAACAAAATAATATTGTTATAAAAACGAGAGATTTTATATTAAATACCTGTAAAGCAGCAAACTGAAGGGTCTTGTCGGATTCTGAGAAGGGAGCAGGTTGTAGCCCGAGAGCCGGGGAGAAGGGGCCCAAGAACTTGGCGAAATGTCCTGACCAACCAGCAAACAACTGGAACAGGTTTCTCCGCAAGTCCTTCTTTAGGAGAGTTCCATATTTTTCCACTGAAAACATTACCATTCCAAGTTTTGAAACCAATATCACATTAAACCCCTATAGTGCGGCTGGCTAGATTTACTCATATTCGAATGTATCTTACAAACTTTCTTACTTTAGTACCTTACTATTAAATTGTTAAGTATGAAGAACTGGGACTGCCTGTCTAAGCTGAAAATGTAGTCAACTACAGTTCAAGACCATTTTTTTACTGCAAATTAAGCCAGCCACACAATAGGGGTTAAATATAAACTTTTTGTCTACTGACAATCCTTGAAGTTCAATAAAAATTTCTACATATTTATTATTTTATACTTTGAAAACGGAAGCACTTACAATTTAATATACCTCATTAAAATAAATACATACATAAATGAATAAACTTTTTTATATATAATTCAAAATCAAGAGAACAAAGTTGAAGATAGAATGTATTGTATATACAACATTATACAGATGACTATTTTTTCACATATATGGGAATGAGTTCAAAGCTAGGAATTAACTCACATGGAAAACTCTTGATTATCTTGGTGACAAAATGGCAGAAAATAAGTTTGATTTCCTGAGCTGGTGCATCTTTCTCTGTCTCTGCTTCAAGACACAAGCGTGCTCCCTCAATATACTCCACAAAGGAGGGGTGCAGCGATCCATTTTCCAGCACACTGGGGCTATAATCACATTATAAATAATAGCTGAATTAATAAACAAAACGCTTATATCTGGATATTTATCCATATGCGGATGGTATTTAGTATTTACTATCTCAATAAAGGATCTGGAACTTTTGATCCTGGAACCGTGACAGTCACCTTCATTATATTAAAGTCCTCTTCTTCATATTGAAGTCTTCTCCTCTGACAAAGCAGACTTCACAAAACCAGCAACTACGATATTCTGTGGGTCCAGGAAACCAACCGTGGACACTCTAATATGAGACCAGGTATCCGCGGAATGAAACTCATTATAGAAATAATTATTGTGTAACTCACAAATTGCACCATCCGGCAATTCGTTCCATCCTAGCGGAGTTAAGCGGCTCACAATGTTTGAACAAGTTTCCATTGACATGACAATGAAGAAGATCTGAGTTTAATGTTTTAGCCATGGCTCAAACTTCTAGACATGACGTAAACTTGTGATTTTTTTTTATTGAAAATAATTTTACTTTAATATTAAACTAAAGCAGAAAATCTCAAATAATACATTATGAACATAAAAATTAACAAACACACCATCACACCGTTTCCCCACAAGGGTGGGCAGAGAGAATGGGCTGCCACACTACTCTATCCTGACACCTCTCTAGCTTCCTCCACATTCGTACAGAGACTTCTAGCATGGCCGACCGTTAAAATTTTATTAATTTGATCATGACATGTTTTCCTCGGTCTTCCTCAAGTCTGTAATTCATACACATTGTTAACATAAACATTCTTAACCAATCTTTCCTCATCCATGTGTTCCATATGTCCAAACCAATGTAGGGATCCTTTCATAATTTTGTTCATAATATTTTCTTCTGCTATTTTCTTACATTATGAAGTAATGAAAAATCACCTGTTAGCAAAGGTCCCATTTTCAGCTATGATGCGGAGCACCCTGCCAAGGTGCAGACGCAGAGCGTCTCGGCGCCGGCGTCTGCGCATGTTTTCTTGTTTACGGTCGACTGCTTCACGAATCAACACCAGCAGCTCTTCCATCAGATCTCTGGGAGATGTTATTAAGTTAATCAACACTCACAATATTCTAATGTTCATTTTTAAAAAATTGTTTCCTATTTAAATCCTAAAGATTGGTTTGCAGAAAAGTGTGACATCTTTTACTTGTTCCTGGGATGCCCGCTTGGGTCTTTTTAATGCGATAGTTTCCCATTGCTTTCTACATTTATGTATACAACAGGTAATATTTTGAACCCAATTACTGTATGCAATATTTTAGCTATTGATTCTCATTACATGTGTTAGATAGCTATACAGAGTGATTTTTTTCACACTGTCATCACCGGGAATCAAACCCAGGACCTTTGGTATGGCAGTCACAGCTGTTGCCACTCTGCCACAAAGGCCATTAATGCCTTGCCTAACCTGTCTAATGTTATAAAAATAAATTTTATAATAGTCCAACACATTATTATTATAAACTGTATCCACTCTTGCTATTGTGTGCAAACATTGACTCTCTTGAGTATTCCGTTGTATGTGCCATACAAAATACAAATAAGTAAACACTTACTTGAGTGCATCAGAGTTGATATGCCCAATGGCGTGCACAGCAACATCGCGCACATCGCACAACTCGCATTTGAGCAGCGGGACGGCAAGCTTGTAGAGGGCACAGGGAGACGCACCACCGCCAGGAGACTTGCTGTCGCTTCTCTCTCCACTGAGGCTGTCTGGCGAAGAGCTGTCAGGACCAGAAACAATACATTCCTGAACTAGACCCTTCCAAATCTAATACATCATTGTACAGTTGAACTTGGTTATTACGATCAGGGGACACAAATAGCGAGATCTCGGGTGCAATGAGGAAACAGATTGCAAGCATTTTATGAAAATTTTCATAAAATGTTCATATGAAGCACTTGCTTTGTGGTTAGACATTAAAAAAACAGAAAATAAATAAAAACACTTTGTATTTAACCATGGTATATGGTTATTATATTTGATGCCAACTAGTTTCGCTCGGACCCAAGCTTTATCAGGACAGTATAATAACTAAACAAGGATACAAACTTTACATGTACATATAACAAACCGTGGTAAAATCAGAGGAGGGGGTGCAAGGGGGAAAGCGATAATCGAAAAAAAAAAGGTTTACCTTTGGAATATCCTAACAATTTTCTAAGAAATTCAAATTAATGTAAATAGGTACAAATAAATTCAAATAATGTAATGTCAAGATGGTGGGGGTTAGAGAAAGAAAGGAAGGGATAAGCAAATAAAAAAATTTGAAATAGTAAATTTCTAGGAAATGTAAATTAATTAGGTGCATTAGGTGCAACTGAATACTAATGCACACGTCACAACAAATAGAAGGAAATACCAGCTTATGAATCGTCTAGTCACAGTTCCATTATCACAGATAAATTTTATTACTGAACTTAACTTAATTAAACAAATTGCCTCAAATAATGGATATGACCCAATACTGGTTGACAAAATACTCAACAAAAAACATGAACAAATTAACATTGAAAAATTTATATTCAACACGAAATATGTTGACACAGCAAGTCCCTATTTATAAATGATTTTTCTACTCGAAGCGTTAAAACCTTCCAACTGATTTAAAACCAGCTCTCTACACGGACAACAATCTAGGAAATATTTTTATCAATTCAAAAGACAAGGAAGACCCCTTAAGCCACTCTGGCATATATAAACTACAATGTGATGATTGTTCAGCATTTTATATCGGCAAAAAGTCACAAAATGTCAATATTCGAGTCAAAGAGCATCTCAAATGTCTAAAAACAAATGGATTCTCTGAATTTGCTAATCACCTTATAAAGTCCGACCATTCCTTAAAATTCGGCATTGAATTAATTTATAAAAATGATATAGAGATTAGACTAAATAATTTGGAAGCCTTGGAGATTAAGAAAGCCATAAACAGCAACCAAAATATTATCAATAACCAAATTAACCCATCCTTCAGTCCTATCCTTAATTTATTTCCAGCGAAGTTAGATAATGCTTCATAAGCTGGTATTTTCTTCTATTTGTTGTGACGTGTGCATTAGTATTCAGTTGTACCTTCTTCTTCAAGTGCCCTGTCGGGTCCCCCCAACATTGGCGATCACCTCAGCGAACCTGTCCCTGTCCTGCGCCGCTCGGAACAGCTCCTCCACACTTCGGATGCCGGTCCACTCCCTCACGTTTCGCAGCCGAACATTTGTCTCCTTCCGGGCCCTCGGCGTCCCTCAATTTTCCCCTCCAATGTCAGTTGGAGAAGATGGTACTTTTCCCCACGCAGTATATGACCCAGATGTGAGATCTTTTGAACCTTGATAGTTGATAACAATTCCCTGTCAATTCTAGCTCGCCTCAGGACTTCGGTATTGGTAACTATGTCTGTCCAGGGAACTCTGAGCATTGGGTGATGGAGCCACATTTCAAATAACTCTAGCTCGCCGGGAGATGCCTATTGGTGGCGATGAGGTTCGCAACCCATCACATCTCCCGCAGGGCGAAAAGAGAAGGATGAAGTGCCGCATCAGTAAAAGTGTGACAGTTCATTCTTTCTGCCTACCCTTTCGGGGAGACGGCGTGATGGTTAGTTAGTTAGTTAGTCTAGCTCGCCTCAGGACTTCGGTATTGGTAACTATGCCTGTCCAGGGAACTCTGAGCATTGGGTGATGGAGCCACATTTCAAATGCTTCCAGTCTGTTCATTGAGTTAACTTTCAAGGTCCAAGTTTCACACCCGTACAATAAAACAGACCACACATAGCATTTGATCATTCTCTGGTGGAGTTTCAAGTTTACGTTATCATTGCAGAAGAGTGATTTCATTTTATTAAAAGTAGCTCTTGCTGCCTCAATTCTGAATTTTATCTCTACATCTGGGTCAAGAGTTGTACCTAATGCACCTAATTAATTTACTTTTCCTGAAAATTTGTTATTTCAGACATTTTTATTTGCTTATCCCTTCCTTTCTTTCTCTAACCCCCACCCCCCTGACTACACATTATTTGTACCGATTTACATTAATTTGAATTTCTTAGAAAATTGTTAGACTATTCCAAAGGTAAACATTTTTTCGATTATCCGTTTCCCTCTCGCACCCCTTCCTCTGATTTTACCACCGTTTGTTATATGTACATGTAAAGTTTGTATTCTTGTTTAGTTGTTATACTGCCCTGATGAAGCTTGGGTCCAAGGGAAACTAGTTGTCATCAAATATAATAACCATACCGGGGTTAAATACAAAGTGTTTTATTTATTTTCTATCATTTTAAAATACTCATTCTCTGATAAAAAAAAGTAATGCTTATAACGAGGAAATTTAGTAGGTCTTATCTTCCTCGCAACAACCAAGTTCGACTGTATGATCATTTATGTGGTTTATATTTTCCTTCTTTAAATGTGATATTCCGATTCTCTAAAAATAAGATTTTTTTTATAGGTTTAATGTGTTTGACAGTCAAATATTTTCCTTCATTCATAACATATTTTTAATCTAAACGTTTTTTATGACAATTTGTAGTATTAAAATTTGAGATTGTAATTTTTTATTTAATAATAAAAATAGAACTCTAAATATTAAAGATACTTCATTCCTCTTATACTAAGCGCTTACTTAATAGGAGTTTAGAATTCAGTAAAATATTGAAAAATAAAAAATAAATTGTCGCATAGAAATTAGCAAAATTAAAAAAAATACTAGGCTTTGATGTTTCGGGTTCGCGGTGAGATCATTCACTAGTTTATTATTTTTTTTTTTTTTCTAAAAATAAAGCATGACTGATTCATTCATGTGGGCATGAAACTATATAAAAAAATACCCAAAATATTTTGAACAAATGATGAATTGCAATAAAATTAAATCAAAAATGTATGCATATACATGTTTCAAATGCCTATATTAAATTAAATATAATCACGTTTTAATCAGTTTTGACTGGGGTAAGACAATTTTGACTTGGAGGATGTGGAGTAATGAGTGAAATGTATCCGATCGTAGTTTTGTATTTAAAATACGGCCTTGGTAAATACAACAAGGATGCAATGGACCATAGGAAATACACATCTACAATATTTACTACGTTGTATACATTCTTCTAACAATTATTTCAACAACATGAGCAATCAGAACAATCAAGAAAAGTCTACATGCACTATTGCATTGGTCATGCAGTCATTAATATTGTTATATAGCAGCTGCAAAGCGCTCATAACACAGGATTACCATACCATAAAGAGGCGATGCTAGAAAGTTTAGGTCGCAGTAGACCTCGAGCTATCTGTCAATGGTTCAGAATTTATGACATACTTTGAGTGTAGTCTAATTTCTTTTATAAAACTCTTAAGGTAAAAGATTATCTCGTTTCATATTATAAAATAATTAAATGATTTTGAAATAATAAATGTTTTTTATTAACTACTATTTTATTTTAGATTAGATTTAATAATAATAAAGAGTTGAATGATGAAAGTGCTTAGCTATGCTGTCTCCATTTCTTATAACCTTTTGACATTTCGCATATGAACACATTACTTGAGGTTTCATATTCGTGGGTCCAAAATCTGATGGTACATATGTATGTATATAGTAACCACTGTGTTTAGAGTTCAGTGCATAGTTTGTATATCCACGGGCCAAGTGCGTAGTAACCACTACTTTAGTATATTACTTAGTATGTATGTAATATGAATGAGATAATTGACAGGGGCTGTACGCAACTGGCGGAATGGATACACAAGTACCTAGAGTCGTGCAGTTACAGTGAGAAGTGGAGAGTTACCTGGTACGCTTGTGTTGTTTATCCTTTCTCCCGTAGGAGAGGGGGAGAGTGAACCTGCCAGTGGAGGCGATCGGGAGGCTCAAGTTCTCCAGCGAGGTGCTGAGCGAGAGACCCGAGTTGGGCCCACGAGGAGAGGAACTGTTCTCCAACCAAGTTTCCGAGCCCTCGGTTGTACCACTGATAGAGTATGCATGCAAAATATCTTAAATCATATACCTACGGTTGTTAGCGGTCCCCCTGCATGTGAAAACTATTTAAGTGTCCTTTCACTGTTAAAGATATCATCATTTTTACATTGATATCTTTGTTTGTTTAGTAAATGTCAAAGTTAAGCCATTACTTATATCTTTAGCGGTAAAATTGTACACATACATAGTTCAGGAGAGATGAAATATTATGGTTATTGTTATTTGATGCATTTTCATAATACGGTTATTTTTATTAAGAATTTCACTGAAACATACATGCTAATTATGTGTAAAGAACCTTCTTAGAATAAATGACATACACGCTAACTTCACTTGTCCACAATCAGGCATTATAATCACTTGAAATAATCCACAACTAACATTTAAAATGTAATCAGAATATAAGTGACAGATTGGTACAGAACTTGAAAATTTTGGAAAAGGGATGCAGATTATGTACAAGTAAAAAATACAAAAGGGGAAGAAAACCATCAAACATTAGTGCTAGCGCTAACTACATCAGGGTGGGGAGTACAAACAAGGGGACACAAACCAGTCCGTATCTCCAACACCAGACACAATTCCTCATTCAAATCCACTGCTCTAAATTATGTGTTAACAAGCAACTTTTGATTCTTCCTCACTATTCATGGTCAAATAAAATATTATTTTAATAAATATTGACTAGTTGAGTACTGTTTGTATTTCACAAATTCACTTAGATGTAAAACTATTACCCTTATGCCGTCACCAAAATTTTACTAATTTCCATGCAAAACCATCAGATGCTTTTACTCCAAGTTTAAAATGATATCATCTTTTCAATTCAATCGAAAGTTAATGTTCAACTTGACAATTCATAAATCGTTATTTAAAGGAAACTTTATTCAATAAGGAAATCAATATTGTTCGCTTCAAGAGCAAATACTATAAAGAAATTATATACGAATATTGTTACATAAAAATGTGTGAAAACATTTAATACTACCTTGATAAAAAAAAAAACTACAGACAGAAAAAGAAATCAAAATTATATTAGATAACCAACCAAAATAGTTTTATGTATTTGCATTAATAATTACATAATACTAATTAAGTAATTTACTAAATAAGATCACAAATCAAAGATGAAGCAAAGCAAGTACGATTAACAGAACACGACAATATCAAATTAAGAGTCGCTTGGATTGGGAATAGGCCGGGTTGGGTGAGGTTAGATTAGCAAGAAGCTGGGTACCTGAGACTGAGGTCAGGGCTGGCACAGCGCACCACAGAGCTGGGCGTGGCCGGTACCACACGGAAGGCCAGCGTGAGATAGTTGCGCCAGACATGCATATACATGTCCCTCTCATTGGCGGGCTTGCGAGGTGCCGCCGTACTACGTAAAAGAGAGGCTCGATTATCACTCACGGGCCTGAAACATCACAAATATTCCAAGTGTCTCTTTGCATGAATGATTCGTAAAATAGTAAACAGAAAAAAGTAACAAGCGGAGAATAGAGAAGTAAAATTAAATTAATTCAATTAAACAACAATATAATTTGAAATAAAATTATTAACATATTTAATCATTTTATTTATTAAATATTTTTACATGTTTCAGGTGTAAATACATGTATATAACTGTTAATACAAACAAAATAACAAAAATATGTAATAAATAAAAGTGAATTGAACAGTGTAAATCATTCTATGTCAAAGCTGACCACATTCATGGTAAAATATTTGTTTTGTATATATAATATTTAACTTCACTGATGACTTCTGTGTCCCGAAACATGTGTTAATGTTTAATTTTTTTTATTTTTTCTATGTTAAATAAAAAGTTGTTTTACAAAGTAAAAAATAATGTTTAATTATGAATCTACAAATAAATTCTATTTCAAATTACAAAGGAATTCCACAGTGTTAACACCTATAATATATTTGATAAAAGATTTTCTTTTTGATGAAGAGATAACAATAGTAATACTCACGTAGGATCTATAACAAGATAAAGAGCATTAATTCTGGCATAGAGAATGGGCCAGGCATGGTGCACAGCAGTGGGGCAGCGCGTGGGCAAACGCTGGCGCTCCATGAACCCAAACAGCAGTCGGCCCCAAGGGTCTGCAGGGGGTCCTGCTACCGTCCCTGCGCCATTCTTTCCATTGCTCTCGTCATAAAGACCTGGATTCAAATAATATCATTTATATTACAAACATGAAATAGAACATGAAATATAGAATATCAAGTCCAATCCAATAGAAGTCTCAACCATTGGCTATTGTTGTAGCTACCAAAATTGTAACTAGGATAACATTGGTAATCTACATAGTTCATTAGTTTTATCAAAGGGTTCTTTAGATACGTTCAACAAAATTGAATCTTTATATATAGTGAGAATCATAATTTTAGAAAAGTTATTAGTTTATTAGAAATATCCTATGCAAATACGATTCATATAGGCAGTCAAAATCCCATTATATTCAAGAAACTCTTCTCATTGTGGAAGAGGTTTGGTGGACTTTGTGTCATTTACAAGGATGCCGTATTATAATTTCAGTAACACCACATGTGGAGGCACCCTCCTAGCCAAATATTTATAATAATTAAGTAATAGCACGCTTTCGCTCACCTGGCGTCCATGCAGTATGGCTACGTTCACAGAACCACTGCAAGTCTGGAGATGCAGCAGCCAGTAGTGCCTGTTTCTCGGCAGCTGGCAACAGCGGCAAGCAAAGCTCCGCCAAAGCAGGACAGCATGCATCCATGGCGTCAACAGCGCAACACTCATCTGTGGCGCCCAATTTTTCCAGCAGCAGCTTAGCCTCTCTGCACAACATAAATCAAATAATATCTAATGGGTAAATAACCTTAAATAACAAAGAAAGCAACACAATGGCGCACCAGAAGCAAAATCAAGATTGATTTGAAATATAAGTGAGTTCATACAAGTTAAAAATCATATTTTACCGGAGAATAAGAAAGGACACCTTCCTGGGATATAACCGGCACTGGCAAAGCATGGAGATGGCGAAGGCCTCTACGACACGGACAACGGGCGCCGCAGGGTCAGGGGGGCCACCCGCTGTGATGCTATTCTTCCAACTTGTCATGAGCTGCAGCAGCATTCGTAAACCATTGTCTACCAATTGTGGAAAGGTGTCCTGTACACAACACACACACATTTTTTTATTTATAAAAACCAACTAAACATCGGTACCATCATCTCCAATGACCCCCCGGTCTATATATTACCGAGGGGCCATCAGGCGCATCTTATCGGCGAGGCAATCTAAATTTACCGACACCCGGATAACATCAATTTAAAAGATGGCCTCATCTTATACCCGCATTGTATCCTGTGTATTTCAAGCAATACAACCTACTTGTGCGCCGTCCATGAGCTATGCATCGTGGCCTGAGAGCGACATATCGCCTGGGAACGACACATCACCATCCGTGTGCTAACTAACTCAGGGAACACAGCGCATGTATCTATCTCTCTCTCTCTCTCACTCTCACGCTGCCGGCGGCACGCCACCCAAGAAATACGTATATAATAGCACGCAAAAATCTCGGAGATGTCCAATTTGCTCTCACATTGCCGGCGACACGGCACAGCGTAGGAGTTAAACATGCATTACCAACCAAACATTTATAACCACCCTAAAGATGGAGACTGCAACGATCTCCAAAATTTCGGTCCAGAAAGACGAGTTGCACAGATTTTCCCAAGATCCCAAAAAACATATTGCTACCAACAGTGAAAATCTACGCAATTATTCAAAATACATGTGAGTGTTTTAAATTAGTTTTTAAAATGCCAAAGGATTTATAAAAAGTTTCCCAAAGCAAAAAAATAACACAATATCTCTTGTGTGTGAATAGATTGATTCACATTGTTACTGCATATTCTTAACTAATCTTAATTGTTGAGTTTGTAAAGCATGCTCATTTTTTTTATCCACCCTAGAAGTTAAGTGAGAACTCTAGTGTAGAGGCTTACCTGCACTTCCTTAGCCAGAAACTGGGTAAAACCTCCCAGCACGTCTTGCCGCCAGTCGGGAAAGTCTACTACAAGTGTCTGCAGACTTTGGTATGCGAGTCCGCGTAGCTCCTCGTCCATGTGCACCGTTAGACGAGACAGCATCTCCACCAACTCTACTCCACTCATCCCATCAGGAATAAGCCTGTTGTAATATTAAGAAAAAAATATTATGTTAAATGTGGTCATTGTTCAAGCAACAATAAATAAAATAAAGCTCTTGAAGCTCATATTGAGATAGATTTAAAGTTATTAACAAAAATGTAAGTAAAAGATTTAATAATATATAACAAATATATTTTTTATTTTCTATTAAAAATTCCAAGATTATTTAGAAAATACTGCAATATAACAATTATAAAACAGTATGAATTATATAATTAATCTCACCAATAACACATTTAAAAGTGTGATAAATAAAAAAGAGGTTAATTATGAATGAAAATGTCTGTCTTCAGGAGTTTTATTATATTTTAGATGGAATGACATGTTTCGCCCTTCTAGGTCATTATCTAATGTAAAATATAATATAACTTCTAGAAGACAGACGTTTTCATTCATATTAATTATTTAATATTGAGTTTTCCATCATCGTTCAAAAAACAATAAATAAAATAAGAAGTTATTAGACAAACCTTGGAACAGCAGCAATACAAGTTCGGAATAGATCAATACGTGGTTTCCTGTCTCCCGTGTTGATCTCTTGCTCTTTAGTGATGTTTTGTGTGTTGGTCATTATCAGAGGTCTTCCATAGTGCAAATCAAGAGCTCTCAATATATCCACTAGAATTCTCCGAACATTGGGAAAGTATGCGCTCATTCCAATGGATCTTGCTGTCTCATCTGTGAGTACTTTATTGAGAAATGTTTTCTTTACACGAAGTGTATTTCCAGATGGTAAAATTCCCGCAGTTCTGGGCATGGGCGGTTCTCCTTCTTTCTGCTGCAGACTATCTGCCACCACCAAAAATGCCCTCAGCCCTATGGACATTCTTTCAGGAGTCAAAATTATTTTAATGGGTCGTCCGACCATCAATAAATCAAACACGATCTCGCGCATGGCAAAGTCTAGTCTCTCTTGAGCAATAAACTGAATGATTTTGACAAAAATATTTAATGGGGCATCTCTTGGGACAACACCCTTGGAGCCCTTGGGGAACAAAGAATTGACAATGCTCTGCAAGCGTGACTGTGTGGCCGAATTGCTTTCACACTTAATTCTTATCATATACACCCACAGCAGACGATAAAGGGATTCTAAAAGAATGAGTAATTAAACAATTAACATGGAAACTACTAGTTACTTTATAACAAATGCAGGCATAGACAACAACTTACCTAAAGCAACTCGACACATCTTGGGATCCCGGTTCTTTAGGTTCTGAAGGCACATGGCCAGGAAGTAGTACCAATTGGCGAGAAAGAAGGCTTTCTGAGACACACACAGGAGGCACGTCACAAGTGGGAATAATGCCAATCGATGCTTAGACTTGATGCTGTAGTCCACCGTCTGACTGTACAACATTTCCACAAAATTTTTGAGGCATGGGACATTCACCTCATTCTTCACAGACTGAAACAAATATTCCAAAATTAGTTCTCTATTCATTATTCAAATTTGAAATAATCCCTGACCCTATACTTACTGCTGCTACAGGCACCAAAATCTCAACAAAGAGGCCGGCCAGGGCGTGCTTGATGTCTTTGTCCTTAACATCTAAAAAGTACTGCGCACACTCTTGTAAGAATTGGAAGGAGGCCTCAAATTCTTCTATAGGTACCATCTTAACACGGAAGAATTTCATTCCAATCAAAAGCGATATTATTGACAGTGTTGTGTGGGTAGAAGGTTCACGACTTTTTAATTCCTAAAATGAAGCATAGGTTTCATTAATAGTTGCAATAAAGATGATGATAACAAATAATAATTGCAATAAAGATGCCCGAAATTTTAAATAAAACAAACCTTTAGCTCCGACGTGAACCTCTTGCGAACTGACATGAACCTAGACTGGGCTAGAACTCCAATCACTTCAGCATACAAGTCAGCTATATTGTGAATATTAAGTGCGTTTGGACTTGATTGAATACTAGAAAATAAACAAATACATATTTAAAAAGTGCATTTATTAATTAAATGAAAAAACTAATATTTAAATATGTAAAAAACATAAATACAAAATACTTTAAATGAAATTAACTTATTTCCTATTATAGTGCTAATTACCCTTCTTTATAATTGAAGTGTTTGAAAGCCAAATTTTCAATATACTGCACAAGGTCCTCATGGCCAGGGTGAAAAGGGAGCTGCTTGAGGACTTCAATAAGGCCGAGGCAGAAGAGAAACTCCACCGCTAGGTCCCTCCGTTCTGCCTGCAGTTCTTCCGCGTTTCGTTCAACTGTCTCTGTCACGGGGACACTACCCGACACTATGTACATTATGCTAGAAATTTTTATTAATTTATTAATTTTTGTGGTCTCATAGTTTTATAAATATTATTAGCAATTAGAAGAGCCATGACGAAAGGCAATGATGTGCACGCGGGTTAAAATTCTGGCTGATCTTATATTACAATTAAATGGATCTCAATAGGATTAGAAGAGAGGGATTTCTTAATTAACTTATCAAGGGCCCCCATGAAGGAATATTCAACCCTCGAATACTACATGAAGGCAGAATACCTATTATCAATGTAAAATTAATAGTTACTTAATCGTATTTATCAGAATCAAAAATATTGCTTTGGCAAATTCACTAACAAGGACCACATAATAAAAATAAGCCCCAAGAAAACTAAACAATTAAAATTAATACAAAATCAACAACAATATAATAATAAAAATGCTATCAACACAATCTGAAAATTAAAGTTACGATACCTTTTGTTTTTTTCCTGCTGCGGTTTTTTGGTCTGGTCACTGACATGTAGCGAGTGCTGCATCTGTCGCTCTAGCCAGCCAAATAGCGCCCGTAAGAGTGAGGGCAGGCAGTGCTCTGCCACTGTCCCAAAGGCACATAAGATCTGATCCAGCTGCGGGTCTTCACCTCTCTGCAGAGTCTTTGAGAGAGGTTTTTCCTGTAAACACATTTAAAAAATTGTAATGGGAAAATAATTTGTTTTCTAATAGTACTGTGTGAATTTGAAAAAACTGTAAAATTAAAACTTAATGGAGCATCCACCAGTACCCATTCTAACCATTCTGGTCTGCAGTAATTAAAGTAGCCTAGTACTTAGACAAAGCACACTTCTACAAATATTTTTTGAACCCACCAAAATATTTCTAAGCTTCGAATAAAAACCATTTTCTTTAGTTTAACCCTTTGGTTGCCGAAATCCGATATATAGGCATTCGCTACACTAGTGAAAAGTGCTGAATCCGACGGATTGAAGCCATGATTTATAACAAAATCATATAAGTTTTAGACAGAGCGTGAGGGAGTGAGTCAGTATTTAGATCACATTCATCTATTATACATTATTCGTAGTGTCTAGACTCGGTTAGGAATATTTTTGCATGCCGAGATGAAGCTAAATTAATGGCAGGGTTACAAATTTGATGGTGGTCATAAAAATGGTGGCTGCTGACTATGCACTTTTTTACATTGTGTGTACGAAACTACAATAGTAAGTTTTTGTGTTGCTCTCGGTCCAGAAATATATGAACACCTGCACCCTTGTCAAAGGAGCTGACATAATATAAAATAGATTTATTTTAATTATAATAAAATAAAAGATTTATATTACAGACTATTTACAAATTATATAATACATTTTACATTTGAATGTCTCCTAGTAAGGGGGATGGGCGTTACGCTAACAACCTAACCTTGTAAAACAACCAGCGTTACGAACACTTCAAGAAATTTGTTTCTTAGAGGGAGCTGAAAACCATCAATGGATGTAGGGCCGGAGGAAATTTTTTTTTTTTTAAATTACTCTCTCTAAAATCGCAGCTATTTTGGCCTAGTGATCCCAAAAGTGCCGGCAAACAAAGAGTTTAAGTCAAATTGATTTATATTTGATTTTTTTATAAATTAAAACTGTTTATTCCACTTTTGAGTTTATATTTCTCGACGTGTTTCTAAAGTTTTCACCTTCATCACCAGGAGAACGATATAAACTGATTTATATTCATTTTGGATAAACTTAGTCATTAATACTGTGGACTTCCGTAGTGATGAATTCATTATGAACTAAAACACTGTTTTTTTTTTCACTTTTGATTGTATTTTTATAGACATGTTTCGAAGACTTTACACCTTCATCGCCGAGAGTTTTATCATCATCAGAAAGTTTACATCGTTTTTCTGATGATGAAGGTATAATAAAGCCTTTGAAATATGTCGAGAAAAATGAACTCGAAAGTGGAAAAAAGTGTTTTCATTTACTAAAAAATTCATAATTTATATTCAATAATACAATATGAGACACATCTATTTGTCAACTCAATTCTGTGATCATATTAAAAATTAACAATATTGGATATATCCGTACAGCACAGAAAGCTTTATAACTTACCAATGGTTCAGTCATTACAATTTCCATCTTCTTTTCTGCCTGTATAGTGAATTCTACAAAGAGAGTCCTCATGACAAACTCTCCAGGCTTGAGGTCAGTGTCCACAACAGCGGGTGGTTGACAAGGTCGCTCCTTGTGCGCACCCCATGGCAGCATGGTGCCACGGCTTGGCAGGAAGCTCGGTGCTTCTTCCCAGCCCGCCTCCTCCACTGGCTGCTGCGCCACTAGAGTACCCGTTGACTCATTGTGAGCTTCTGAGCCTGAATGACTATCTGCTATAGATGGCTGTGCAGACGACACTATTGTTGACTCCGACTCTGTTTCACTTGAGACAGTCGAGGATAGCTCATCATAACCTGAAATAGCTCATCAAATTAATAGATACAATTATATAAACTACGATCATAGGTATAAATAAAACTAAAAAAAAATAGTTTTAATTTTTTGACCCTGTGAGGCTCTCCTATACAATTGACCAAAAACGGAGTTAGCAGGTTAGCACTCTTTTTTATCTTTTTTTTACTCTTATTTCTACTTTTATCCTTCTTTTGCCGGTTTTTCAGAATTATTAATAATTATATGTTTAATGCTAATGTACTTTTACACACATATTATTGAAAAACTCCAGGTGTTTATAAATAGGTGCCTTTGCTCAATATTCAATATCTACTGGCCCCAAACAGTGTCAAATGCCGTTCTCTGGACCATGGCAGGCGAAAAGCCAATTAGAGAACAAGTCGCTAGATGCAAATGGCAGTGGATCGGTCACACTCTGAGACGAAACCCAGCCTGCACCGCTCAGGGCGCACTAGACTGGTCGCCTATGGGGGGAAAGAGGAAGCTAGGCAGACCTAGAGCCACCTAGAGAAGAGCCCTGCAGGACGAGGTTAAGCAGCAGGCCTCACTTGGGATGATGTTAGGCATCAGGCATGCGATAGAGTCGGGGTGGAGAAGGTTCCTTGAGGCCCTATGCACCACGGAGGTGTGAACGGACAAAGAGAAGAAGTAGACATTCAGGATAGAATAGTGTGGCGGTCCATTCTATCTGCCTACCAATGCGGAAAACTCGTCAAACAATAGAAAAAATATAGAACTATTTGTATGAATACAAACCTGTGGAGTCATCTGCATTATCTCGCTGGGAGCTATTTGACCCATCCGGGTCGCCATCGGACTGTATGAACATCATTTTCGCTGTAAAATATTAAAATATTCTAAAGATTTGAGAATTACTCGAGTTAAAATTTTTTTTTGAGACAGTGTAAATATAAATTTTGTAGAAATTTTATATAATATTTCTTAACCTATTCATTTACCTATTCATTTTTAGTGAGGTTTTTTGAACTCAACAAAATTAAATTAAAAATCAATGCTAAATCATAGAATACAAAATTACAACACATTTTTACTGAGGAACCTACTACAAAGATACAATATTTAGCGATTCAGAGGGAAAAAATAAATCAATCTATCAGAATAGATTGCTAATTTATTTAACAAAATTGGAATTATGTCTAGATAAATGAAGAAGTACAAAATATTTTTTTTCTTTTCACATAAAATTATCGAACATTATTTTTAAATTCCGCATAAATCGAAGCCCAACATTAAAAGGTTGACAATCAACATGAGAGTGATGTCACGTGAATTACTCTGTCAGTATTGAAGATACATTGCTAAAACTTGGAACATTTGTGACAAATGGTTCACAGATGACAGGATCGTTCGGTATTCGTCAAATTTTTTTAAATAAATTATTCATTGTTTCTTGAACAATGATGTAAAATTCCATATTAAATAATTAATATGAATGAAAACGTCAGTTTTCTAGGAGTTTAATTATATTTTAGATGGAATGACATGTTTCACCCTTCTAAGGCATTATCAAAATAAAACCTTAGAAGTTAGAAACATTTTATGTCCAAATCATATCTTGTATTGGTAATTATTATAGGCGCAACCATACAGGTACTGTCATAACACCGGTCAAGATAATTATTAAATATATAACCCTTTGTACAGATCACAAATGTGTTATCAGCGATACTACAGTTGCCCATATAAACAATCAACAATACAAAACTTGGACATAAAATAACCCACATTAAAGCGTCACACATAAGAGAGTCACATTAATAGACAATGCGACTATAGATTTGATTTGATTTGATTTGAACAACATTCCGCCCTTCTTATGACCACCACATCTGACAATTTTTTGAAACTTGTATATATGCTAGAATCCCGCGCTTATCTTTACATATTTTAGTTCACTCTACACTAACGTCATCTATTTAGATTTTCATTGCGTAACATAATAAATAATTACTATTTATTTTTGTATATTATACACGTCGGTGAGCGTTTATAAAAACCACAAACATGCTGGGCGCGTATTGAGCACTTAATGAGATTCCGGAAGTACACGTCTAGCGCGTACTCAGAATCAATGTGTTAATATATGGCATTTATTATAGAGTAATCCTAAAGTTTTATCTCAAAAAACTACTCCTTAGATATTCGCAATATCTGGGAGAAAGAAGTTGAAAACTGATTTATTCTTCCCTCTGGTATCACCAATTATTTTAAATAATACTAATGGAAACGTCTGTTTTCTATAAGTTTTATTATAATTTATAGGAATGACATGTTTCAACATTCTAAGGCATTATTGACAATGCCATAGAAACACGAAACATGTCATTTCCATAAATTATAATAAAACTTCTAGAAAACAGATGTTATTATTCGTATTAATTATTAAATATAGAGTTTTACATCATTGTTCAAGAAACAGTAAACTAATAATTTTATTTTTAAAAATTATGTATTTGAAAATACTTTATTCTAATACTTTTAAATTATTTAAACAAACGTCATGTTTGCATTGTAAATTTCCGTAAAATATAATATGTACAGTTTGTGTCCTTAGTTTTTACACATAAAAATAGATCTATTCATCTGAAGAACACGAGTTTAAATAAATTAAGTGTTATATTAATTTAACAAAGTATTATAATTTCAATTACATTCTGTATAAATACGAATTTACAACACAAGTGATGGGAAATATAAATAATATATATTTTATATACTTTTTTTTATTTTTTATTTCGTTGCTTTATGATATTTGCTGGTGTTTATCTCAAGGTTGAAAATATTTACTCCTATTTGACATAAAGTGCAGAAAACATTTATGCTAAGAACAGATCCTTCAAACTCAATTTAGAAATACTCCAATAGATGGTTCTAGATTAAATCAATGCTTCACATACCTCACTTTTCCCTGATGAGGGTCTCTCGAGCCTTAATAGTCCTGCATTTCTGACAACCAAGGTGAATGACCTTGTGTTGTCTAAATATTTGATGCACAAAGCACAAGTCCAAATTATTATCTCATGTTCTTAGGATTAAAAAAAACAGTAATTATTATTAAGGAATAGAAAAAGTTTTAACAAAATTTCTAAAATATACGCGGTATGGACTCCGATGCAGTAGTGCTGCATTTACAACGCGGAAAAACTCGTCACTAGTATCGAATGATCCAAACTTTGAAAGCCTACATTCAAGTTGATAAATGATTCACCAAGTCCGTAGTAATGTAAGTTTTAAAATAAAAAAATAAATTAACAGCAAGATCCTACAATTTTAATCAAACATAACTTCGAAAGATGGTTAACCGAATCCAATTACTTGGTCAGCTGTTCGAAATGATTCACCAAATGTAAAGAAATTACAATGTTCTCGCTGTTGTACGATCATTATTCTAATATGTGACGCAACCCTTACTATTCGAATTTAACGATTATTATTTCAATCAATACTGAATAAAACATAAACAAAAATATAATGTTTATGTATTGCCTGATTGAATGTTATGACTTGTTAGAAAATAGCTTAAATATATTTTACTGCGGCGTTCGTTTACAGATAAAATGCGTATATTGAAAGACAAAAGACATTAAGATTATACCATTGGTCAGTTTGAAGGTGATTATTTACATATAAGAGTTCAAAGATTACAACTATTACACTACAAAAATTATTCACAGCGCTGGCTTATCGTATAAATTACAAATCGCAAAACAATAGAATCAGATAAGTCCGATAGTGATCTAATTGCGTATGGCAACAGCGCTAGTAGTAATAATTTTCCTAACATCATAAACATAAATCGGAGTCTAGTTGCTTTAGAAATGTATACCATATAGTCCGATAAGACTTTAGTTATAATTTTAGCCACACGCAATAACTTTGCGATTATTTGCAGAATCCATAGATTTATTAAAACGTCAAAGTAAAATAATATTGTTTATGACCAATGTTGTCAGTATATTCAATTTATATAATGGGTAAATACCATATTCACTAGAATATTTTTTTTTTTCAATATCTCCTTAATTTCTTGCTGTACATTGAGTATAATTGGAATATAATTGATATAAAGAAATTGTTAAAATAACCCATTACACCGCGTCTCTCGTGGGGGCGAAAAGAGAAGGATGGAGTGCCGCATCGGTTAAAGCGTGGCAATCCATTCTTTCTACCTACCCTTTCGGAGAGACGGCGTAATGGTTAGTTAGTTAGTTAGTTAAAACATAATAATACTAGTGACCAGGAAATATTAATGTACTCAATTTAAAGTATTACAACTCATTATGTACTAAACTGCATTTTATCAATAATTAAATTCAAATAATTATATCAAAGTACTAAAAACTTTAAAAAGGTAATTTTTTTCTCGAAAATTGTACTTTTTCATCTTTTCGGAGTGCGATGTCAGGTTCCCTGGCGTAAGCCTCTCTGTCCTGTGCCAGCCGGATCAAATTCCCCAATCCTCCAAATTCCGGTCCACGCTTTGATGTTCTCGAGCCATGATATCTGGGGTCTTCCTACACCACGCCTACCCTCAATATTTCCTTTCATGATGAGGTGCAGCAGATCGAATTTCTCGTTGCGAAAATTAAACATTGACTAATTAATTGATGCTCACTAGAAACTTACATTATGGTCGATTTTTTTATAGATATCCTACTCTATTTTCTCCATAATAAATAATTTACGTACGAGTATAAGAAAGATATTAATTTATTTTCTAATAACTAGCATCCATTATCAGGTATTTTTTTTTTTGCATTATAATGATGTGTTATTTTTACAGAATGTATCTAATTATTTAAACGGGGCACGATCAAATTATCTTATATTAAATGTCGGCCAGGGGAGGAGTCAGAGAAAGACTTGCGTACATGACACAATGTATAAATGGTGAGAAAGTGAGAAAAGTATGTCAGGAAAGAACAATGTGGCAATTCATTCTTTATACCTACCCTTTCAGAGAGACGGCGTGATGGCTAGTTAGTTAGTTATGTAACTATTTCTTTAGATAATGCATTGATTTGGCCCTCAAAAAATATTCAGCAATTGCTTAGTCCAAAATGCAGATATTCATTGTCATTCAATTTTGTATCTTTCAGATAACTAGCAATTAGTGGGTTGTCCATACGTTTCGTTCGCTTCCACCTTTCGATTCCTCATATTACATAGCCTTAACCCGTAGATCAAGTAATTTTATTTTGTAAAATATGAAGTCAAACGTAACAATTAACACATGGTGAGTCCATGCAACTCTGTGCCTAGATATATATTATATACGATACTTAAACAAATAAGTCGTATTTGAATAACTTTTTGGAAACAACACGGTTTCGGGACACAAACTTCGGTTCTTCAGTGTATAAATTTTAACAGTTGAATGAAAGAGATTGCTTTCTTGGAATGACGTAATATTTCATGGGTAAACAGGTTAACAAAATGATATGATTTAATTAATCTTCCAGAGTAGTTCTTACCTCTGCGCATCCTCTAAAAATCATAACAGAGTAGGGAAAATTATGATTTAATTTAGAACAAACTAGCATCACAAATAATTGGGACATTATAAATTAAAATATCATCATGTATTTAACAGTTTTTATTAAAAAATAATAATAATAATATTTGACATATATTTATTGCAATTTATCGAAATTTCAAATAGATGAAGTAGTAATACAATGCTGCCCACTATGCATTATAAAGGCATCTATGGTTTGATGTTGAAAGAAATTTGGATTTGTCTATATACTATTTATTCCATATCAATTGTATAATAATTAAAATACCACTGGACATCTTCAAAATTAGATGACTTGTTTAAAAATACAAATTCTCTTGACTTTCATATATGTATATACAAATATGTAGATACCCCATTATACTTATGAGTAGATTGAATAGATGCATAAAACAGAAAAAATAGGCATTGTATTGGTACAAAATATAAATTATGTTTTATGATATAATTAATTTGGGATGATAAATCATTAAATATGTAATAATGTATTAGAAATAATCTAAATTACGCATATTATGAACCTACCATTGGCACAACAAATAGTTATTAATATAATAATTCAAAAATTCTCTTTTGCCGAGATATCTAAACCCAAATTATTTCACTTTATGCAATTGCTATTGAACAGAATAAGTAGTAAGATAAATCACCCTTCTTAAAAAGAAAAAAATATTGTTTGAATTGTGTGGTCAATAGAACCTTTAAAAAATATGGAAATAGTTATTCTTAACCCAAAAAAGCAGGGCAGTACCTAAGATTTAACACTTTCAGATTCTTTCACATTCTTATTAAGATTATTATTTTTAGACAGTCATGTTGAATCACGGAATTACATAGAATAAACCCAAACGGTATATGAAATTTATTTTAAACAGTAGCAATCAACCAATCTGTCAACTTTTCTGGAAACCAATTTATGTTAGTAATGAGTTAAATAATTTAATTAACAACGGAAACATGAGTTACATCCTTAAAAACCGGAGAATACCGATCAACCTGAAATGAAAAGTCTATGAAGCCTGCATTCTGCCAGTTAGTACTTATAGTCTTGAAACTGTTACATTGTCCAAACAAAGTGCCGAGAAACTATGAGTGACCCAAAGAGCCATGGAAAGAGCCATGTTAGGAATAAGCCTAAGAGACAGTCAGAAAGGATACGGTGAGAGAAAAAACAAAGGTCACTGACATCATCCACCGGGTAACGATTCTAAAATGGCAATGGCAGGTCACGTAGCCAGAAGCTCAGATGAAAAGTGCACAAGAAGACTGCTGACTTGGAGACCGTGGACGGTAAAGAGAAGTGCAGGGCAACCGCAACTACGATGGAAGGATGATCTGAACAGACACATCGGAATAACCTGGATGCAGTCTGCACAGGACAGAGTGACATGGAAGCGAATGGAGGAGGCCTTTGTCCAGGAGTGGACGGGAATAGGCTGAGGAAGAAGAAGAAGATGAGTTAAACATAACTCATATAAATTGGACTCCTTTATTCATTAAAAGGTTACTGGAAATTGGAAATTAAAATTTCAGATTTTCACAATATCATAAGCATAATATTATTATGACCTACAGACCTAAATAAAACCTAATTTTCACATACTTTATTACCGAGGTATTTTTGTTAAAAAATATATATTATAGATTTTTCCTCATTACTATTCTCATTTTGAATCTCAAATCTACTTAAACACATATTAGTCTTGTGGAGCGCGGCCGTCGGTGCTAGCGTTGCGCTGCGAGCCTGCTGCAATAATATCTCTTTTACAAAAGGAGAATGCGTAACTAACACACTTCATTCCACCTAACTTCTACAAACAATACTTTATACATTACTGAACTAATAAAAATACTCAGTTACACTGTTAATTGCAGCAATGCCATGCTGTCTATTAAATAAACTATAGTCAAATACCAAAAACCATTAACAATTTATAGAGATACAATTAACAAAGAAAAAATCTCTCGTGTCACATAGAAAAGCAGTTAATAAAAATTAATATTTATGAACCACAAATCTATGTAGTTGTGCTTTGCATTCGCAGGTTATTATTGTTTTTTACTGTTTTAATATATGTTTGAGAGAACACGAAAATTTGAGCAACACATCAAAACATTAATTACTAATATTTATAGTTTCATGAGAATAGACTAAAATAGAAAGAGCAGACCAAATGCAAATCAAACAAAAAATGTTGTTATACTCAAGATGGCAATTGGGTAGTGAAGTTAAATAACCTAGAAACATTAATCATAATGATATGGCATGCACACGGATAGAATGCATATTTCAAAAACCATATATACTTGTCAAAAAATAAAATTGATGTGTAACGAGACTGGATATTTCTACTGACTGTTATCAACAATATTGGATCTAGTCCACTCTTACCAGTATATAAATACAACATACAGGAATAGCAAGTATTATATCAAGTTTTCTATTATTCTATATAATATATGTATATATATATATATATATGTATATAAATGTAGTTGTCTAACAAGGAAACCTTAAAAAACAACCAAATATAAATTAAATCTAAATTTATTAAAACGATTGCATTGTTGTTGAATTATTCTACAAAAAAAATTAATACAAAAAATTATTCCTACGGTTTTAAATAAATCTTACTTATAGACATGACTCCGGTAATTATTTAAAATAATTTGTTATCCTTGTTGGTTCATCAATATAAAAATTTCAGGTCGTCGTTAATAAAAATGTATAATTATATAATTAAATAAATGATTTCCATTGAAGGGTACGAGAATAAAACGGTGACATAAAAAAAGTTGAGTTAAATTTTATCTATAAACTTTTAATGTAATGAAATAAAGCTTATTTTATAAAAAAATATATAAAAGTTGAAATTTTCTATACGTATTAACTATTTATTCACTACTTAAAGTTTTATAATAAATATAATATTTTTTGCAAGGTCTACATATTTTTACTAAAAATTGTTCTACTTTTTATTGACCCCAGACATAATCTTAAATGGATATAAAAGGGTTATATGTATTTATAAACAATTGTAAATCTTTGATATGCATATTTTTTTATTTATTAACACTTCATTCATAAAGGAAATCATATTTAAATTATTTAATATTTAGCAGTCCATACCGGTGTACAAATAACGTGGCAGACTTCAAACTGTGGTCCTCTCGCCCAGATATCTATCCCAGATAGATATCTGCCTTGATCAGAAACAGATATCTATAATTATGTGGAATATGTATGTGTGTACATTTACAAAAGTGTAATAGAAATTTGGACAAAACAGTTCAAGTAATAATTAAGAGTGGAGTAAACATGTCTATAAAAATATATTATCACCAACCAATATTTTAATTCTCATCACATGATTAATGACTAATGTTTAGCTCCATTTTTTGTTTCTTTCCCCTTTTTGAATTGTTCAAACATGCCCTTAATATCTGCCAGAGCTTCTTCGATCTGGGTAGCAAACTTTGAAGAATTCTGAAAAAAAAAAAAATTATGTAAAGCATTGACAATATGCATTTGACAAAGAAAAAGTAGCATAATAAAATTATGAGCCACAAAATTGTAACACATAAATGCACATATTTATTTATCGTTCGTACATATAGTATTCAAGTTGACCTAAAATAATGTAACTAACTAACTAAACATCATGCCGTCTCCCCAAACCGGTAAGGAGAAAGTATGGACCGTCATACTGTTCTTTCCTGGCATACTTACTCTCGTTTCCTTAACGTCGATTTCTCAAACATTTCACGTGGCCAACATTTAAGATCAGATTGTGCCATGTTTTCCTCGGTCTTTCTCTCTGTCTTGTTCCATTTACATCTAAGGATGTTAAGACATATACTTTCTTCATTTATTCTTTCTAAACATCTAAACATCTTAATGACTCTTTCATTATTTTGTTCATAACAGTGGCGGTACTACCATAGAAGCCCCGAAGCCCGGCTTGCGTAAGAAATTTAGAATCAAAACCCCCAAATCTAAAAAAATCGTGCCCCCTTATAAACCAACAACCCACCAAATCACATTTTAACAATGTTACCATCAAACGTAAGAGGGATAGCCACAAGAGCTGAACCTCTACAAGCCAGAAGAGGTTTTGATTAAAATTTTCTTACGCAAGCCGGGCTTCTGGGCTTCTATGACAGTACCGCCACTGGTTCATAACACTGCATTCACATTTTATATTTGCATTTGACACCCTGTCATACACTGATTTACAAACATCCGTCTACGTGATCTCATTTCTACTACATAAATTCTACTCTCATCCTTCTGTTGCCAGTTCCAAGCTTCACTTCCTACACATAACGTATTAATTACTATTATTCTCTCTAGTTCCAATAAGAATAAAAAATATGAAAAATAGTTACAGTTTTTAGGCAGCTGTTCTTGCAGGAGATGTGGAAGAATACAAGGTTCTCTCCTGCAATAATGTAGGATACTCCATAACCGTCGTCTGCTACCGGGCCAAAGCCACCCCCAGCACTGATGCAATTAGGATACTTCTTCAGATCCATTTTTGATGTTTGTCCTAAATAAGTAATATTTTGTTAATAATATATAAAAAGTATTTAATGGAAATAAAACATTTATGTGGGGAAAAATACAATGGATAAAATGGAAGAAGATACATTTTTGTGATCCTCTTGTAGCCATAATATAAAAAGATCTTATATATTGTTTCTTCAATAATGATTTAAAACTCCATATTAAATAATTAACACGAATGAAAACATCTGTTTTCTAGAAGTTTTATTATAATTTGTGGGAATGACATGTTTCGCATATCTAAAGCATTATCAAAATGATGTGAGAACAGGCAAAACATGTCACAATGGATTGGTTTGCAGCATTTATGCTGGTTCTTAGGATGCCATTTGGGCCTTTTTATTGTGGTAGTTTCCCGTTGCTCTCCACATTTGTATACAGCAGGTTATTTGAACCCGATTACTGTCCACAACATTTAAGCTATTGATTCTTATGACATGTGATAGGTAGCTAGTGTATCGACTTTATATTGACACATAAATTCTACACCAGACAAAAGACAGTGTGACAATCACAGGGAATCGAAACCGGGACCTTCAGTGTGGCAGTCATAGCTCTTGCCACTCTGTGATGAAGGTCGTCTACAGCACTTTATTTCCACTAAAATTGTGTATAAAATACTTTTTCATGTAGTAGCAAATTTTTTAAAACCTTTAGTAACATTGTTGAAAATCAAACTTTACTGTTAAATTCAAGTGACTGATTTAACAAAATATAAAAAATTAATTGAAGTGTAACACTGATAATTATTGTCAATTTTTAAAGAGACAAACACGGCTGCCTTGTCCAACGTATACACAGAAGGGGTGTTCAACACACGGGACATATTTAACTTCTTTAAAAAGGTTTTTTATAGTTTTCCTGGTAATCTGAATTAAAACAATATATCGTCCAAATGAAAATAAAATATAAAGGTGTAATTTTAATGGAAATTAAACTCTATTAGAAAATGTACATAGACAAACCGTGAGGGGTCTGGCTAGTGGATAATCGCCATGGCTCACTGAGCACCTCCTGCAGGAATGGAGAATCTAGCTCCAGGTACTTAGACACGATGTAAAGACAGAAGAGATGGCGATCAATACCCTTGCCACACATAGCATCTTGGTAGCCCAGCTGATGACGTGCAGAAGCCGCTGCGAATAACCGCATCCGCTCCTCCGCCTATATAAAAAAAATATTGGAAATATAAACTAGTTTTATATATTGAGTGTTTCGGAAAGTTCGGTCTGTTTTTTGTATGAAAATCAGATTGATTTGAAAGGTTAAATAAAAAATATATCAATCAATATATTGTCCATCATTAGCAACTACTTTTTCCCATCTTTCTGGCAATAGATGAATCCCGTGTCAAAAAAACGCCTTGTCTTTTGAGGCAATCCAGGCATCGACCCAATTCTTGACATCTGCTTATGAATGAAAGTGGTGCTCTTCTAAGCATGTGTCATGGATCTAAACAAGTGGTAATCCGATGGTCCCACGTCTGGTGAATAAGGCGGGTGCGGTATATCTCCCGACCCACATTCTGTATGTAATTTTTGACCATGATTGTGATGTGAGGTCAAATGTTGTCATGTTGAAGAATCAGCTTGCTGTGCCTGTTGCCCCATTCCGGTCATTTTTTAGCCAGCATTTTATGTGGGTCAGCTGCATTCTTTTTCCGATTAAAACAGAACAACAGAACTTCCCACAAATGCTTCTTATTTACCATGGAAGTTGAAATTTTAAGGAGCAATAAAACAAATGTTGTTGTGGGAATGACAAACATGTGCAAACTGAACTTAATTGACAGATGCTCAGGCTTACAAAAAAAATGGCAGCCACATTTAAAGGCTTGAAGCAGCCAGAGCCTTCCGTTGTAAAAAGGACCAAAATTTCCGAAACACCTAATACTATAAGTGAGTAATGTAATATCAATGATGGACATCTGTCTTTTTTTTTGTCTACTTTTAAAGTAAATATGAAACTTCGACATTGAAATAAACACAAAATATTGCTTATTTTATTTAATAAAACAAATATCACAAAAAAAAATATTTCAATTCGTTTTTTCATATCCTATATATTCAATCATTACTTAAATTTTAATGTTGGTGACAGATGAAATACTATATAACCCATATACTCACTGTTACACTCTTATCTTCCATAGATTTGACCCATGCAGAGCTCTCAATAGTACAAGGGCGCACAGTCTCAGTTCGTCCTTCACGGAATAGACGGGTCATGGAGGCTTCATATGTTAAGCTAAAGCGACCAGCATTCCGGTAGTATGCCAACTGGAGAGCCATCTGGATATAAGCATCCGGAGAGGTCCGGCACTGCTTCATGAATCCTGAAATTCAAATTATTTATAATTTAATCAATTCTTCAAAAAGGGGTTACTTATTATTTTTACTAATTTCTTATTATATGCTCGAACTTTGGGTGAATTAATAAAAAAAAATCAAATTCAATATTGCTTGAGCAAAAGCTCTACATGACCAAAATGAAGATTGCGTCCCGATCAGTTATCTGAGTTATCTGACCGGGACGCATTATTTGTCATCTACTCAATATGTGCGAACTTCAGGGTGGTTGGTTAGATTCAAGACCTCTGTATGTTATCTGACAATGATCAAAACCCATTAGGGTGTTTATAACTTGAAAAATTATAGAAATATAGACCTTAGTGTTGCCGGTCTCAAAACTATCCATTTTTAGCTTATGACCTATAAAGGGTTAAGGTTGCCCCTATAATAGATAAGGTCTAGGAAGCCAGATTGATTGTGGTTTGGTTACGTCACGCATCGAGAAGATGGTCAGGTTATAAAGTCTGTCGGTCCAGAGGGGTAGAGAAAGGTCTTTGGCGACATGGGGGTTAGATAAGATAGAGCATCCTGGAGAAATTATATTAAGAGGACCGACTCCATTTAAAGTGAGAAATGGGAAAAAGAAAGAAGAAATGTTTTAACATTAACTCTTTTCGTTCACGAGGTGGACAACGACCTCTGAGTAAAGGATTAACAACTCACCCTTCCCGTATCCTGTATACATGAAAATCCTCAAATCCAGGTCATTGACGAGACGCTCTGCGATCTGGTATGATGCTTGCACAGCCTCTCGGTAGTCCTCACCAGTGAGATCCCATTGCAGCCGGGTGGGCAGTGGAGGCCGGGTCAACACCTCCCCCATCGAATTTCCGTTTTTATCGTATCTAGCATAAGCAGTACAATAACCCATATAAGCCAAAATGAATTAATTTTATTTACAAAGATAATGAAATCAATCCAAGATTTACTTCACAAAATAGTGCATTTGTTTAACTTCTATAAATATGATTGTCTTCCACCAATAATAAGCAGTAAAAATCTGAATACACATAAGGGGAGAGCACGACATGGGATATTGACTTTAAAAACTTTTTATTTTAGAACACTGTTATAGTATCAGAATTTATTTATTTGATTTTTATGAAATTGTCACAAAAGCTGTTTCGCGAACCGATGTTGACATCATTAGGTCTAACAATAATAAGTATAGTGTTTATGCCAAAATAATGGATGTTCTAATCAAATTGTCTTTATATAATAATAGCTGACCCTGCAAACTTCGTAACGCCTCAGAATTAATAAATGTTGTGTTAACTTATCAGCTGAATTAAATTCAGTTATTCATTAAGTTAAAATTAATTAAGTTCAATAAATGTGCAAAAATCAAAATGTAAAGTATTTGAATTACATTGATATGAATGTAATTCACATGGCAGCAAGGGATTTGCTTTATTGAAGCAAATCGAAATGATTCGCGTATTAATTCGGGTCGATTTTTTCCGATGTTTTAATAGTTATTCTGCTATTCGGGACGGGGACAAATCCAACAAATTTAAGATCATCAAAATCGGTCCAGCCGTTCTTGAGTTATAAATGGTGTAACCAACATGACTTTGACATATAAAGATGATTATTAACTTTATTATAATACGATTATAGATTTTAAACAAGTAAACAAGTGTTGCTGCTGTTGGGTAGGCTTGCTCATTTTACTTGCCAGGTAGCATGGGTTCAATTTCTATCCTTGACCTTTTTTGTGGTTGATTTCTAATATATAAACTGCATTTAAAAAGTTGGAAAGTATTTTCTCAGCTCAAGCTCAGAATCAACTCGCTTCTTAGTTTAACTATTAAGGCCCCTTTGGAGATATGTACAACAATCCTGCAAAGTCCCAAATCTAAAGTCAATTTCCCACGTGTCCACCTTATGTCAGATATTCATTTTTTGAATGTAGGGAAATCAACTTTCAAAGAATAACCATATTTATTACTATCATGAAATGAAAAAAAAAATGAAAAAGGTATTTTTGTTGTATTGTGAAATCTTTAAAATTAACACGTCACATTATAATTTAGTTATTTACCATTATCCCACTAAGGTTTAAAATGGATGTTTAATTAAGGTAATAATATTATATACAAAAAATAAATAGGTTTCCATAATAAATAAATTATTTAGGTTAAATTTGAAATGGACAATGTTTTGTACAAATTCCTCAATAATTGAAAATAATATAATAATTACATATCTAACATTTATTAGATATGCAAATAGGATAGAGAGAATAAACTACGAGACATAGAGAAGAATAATTCAAATTTATCATGCCGTTTAATTCTAATAAAACAGATTTACATATCTCACAAGCAAATATGCATATACACGTTCTAACATACAGAGACAGACAATCGGACATCTCTAGAACTCTGGACTAACAGATTAAATAACTATAAAATTTTACTACTGGTAAAATTTATTTGATCAAAGAATCTGCCAGTTGGAGCAATACAAAAACGCATGCATGCGGTACTAACAGTACACCACAATCTGTCTGAATATATAAAGCTATACTAAATATAACGGTATTCTGCAATACTAAAAATATTATCTAATACATAATTATGATAGTGTTATATTATACTATTCATAAAAATGTATTTTCTTAACCTCTGCTTCTTTCAAGTTTTTGATTAATAAATTGTTTGCAGAAGATAAAAATTTATCAAATTTTAAAACTATCAAGATTTGAGTCCCGAAGGAATCTTACTCGGGTATTTATTGCAATAGTTGTCAATTCGTGATTTCATATAATATAAAAATATTTCACAGTAATTTTAAAATGTTTTAAAAAACAATACAGTAAGTTTTACGTAAATACAAGATTTACTGTATACTCGTATATCATTGGCAACAGAATACATAATAGGACATTATAACATGATATATTTGCATAGACTGTGCATTCAACACATAAATACATACATAACATATGATACATACATACACACCCAGGAGATCTTGGTGATACCAAAAGGTTTGTGGTGGAAACCGTTAAAAAGTAAGTGTTTAATATTGTAGAAAGACTAATAATATGTTGGAGGTAATTGAATGATGTGTAGTGTTAAAGTAACAAAGTATACAAAACACCAATGATATTTGCGCATTTCAGTTATGGAATAGAAGTTATCAAATTTAATTGCTGTAAGAACCAAGAGTTCAGAAGCCAGTATCACCGAGTTCTTTATCCCACAGCTTGAAAGCACCAATAGCATTGGTATTGTAGAGTAGAATATAAAAGAGTAAGATTACCCCATCTCCATTTCGGAACCAATGACGTATTCCCAGAGGTGCCCCATGACAGGAGCGTCAGCCCTATAAAAAGTAGTGCCTATTTCAAGAGAACTTTAATACCGGAGGGGTTAGTTGGATAAGGACAGGGGCTATGTACAGAACGGTTGGAAGCTGAGAATTATTATTATACTGATGGCTCCTTTAATCTACAATATGTAAACCATTCATCTGCAGTAAAATATTTACAAAACATTACAGGAAATAATATTTAAGATGATTCATTTATAAAAATTAACATTACTCGGTTTACAGTTTGTCAAACAAAGTAGCCAAAAGTTGGGCAAGCACAAAAAAAGCGTATAATATAATAACAATTAAAGCTCCTCTACACATATTTGTGTAATACATAAAAATAACAAGCTTAGGAATAATTTAGACTAGAGTGCTAAATGATTATCCCGCATTCCACAAGACTCTGAAATATAAAGACTGCCATCCAAGAACCACGAGAGTTTGTGCTGAAGAATATATAATCCTCCTTGGAGTAATACCCACAGGTTGGACTGCGCCTCCTCCATGATCACTATCTCCCAGAGGTGGGACATCACTCCCGCATCCCCCCTGCGATACATAAACACTTTGGTCAGAGGCCGTAGCTTTCTGAAGGGCAGATTGCGAGAGGCGCACTTCTCTAGCCCAAACTATACAGAAAAAGTTCACATCTAGCAAAAAAATTGGCACATTTTTAATTTTGTAGTAAGAACGATTAAAGCATTATTTTTAATTTACGCTAAAAAAAATTATAATAAAAATAAAAGAAAAAGCGGTATGTGCGGCCCACTCTTAATATTAAAAATAAATATAAAATAACACAATAGTCAAAAAGTATGCAAATGCAGTTATGTGAACCTTTACTTTATTCAACAAAATAATTAATTCTATGGATAGTTTTAGTTACTGTATATTCACTTAAAAACCATCTGTTGACACTGCTATCAACCTATATCAATGCCCAATATTGAACTGTGCTCATTCTATATAATAAAAATAATTTGGTTAATTTCCACAGCACCGTTTTCGTGAGTTACTCATCTCTGAAAAGGTGCTAGATAAATATAGATAAACAATCAAGTATCATATAAAAAAATATGTGGTTCAATTAGATTATTAATTTTTTCAGTGAGCATAGTACAAACTCAGACAAACAAAAAAAAAATTTATGTTAATTTTGATACAAGTTATATTCAGGAAACATCTGAAAATCAAAAAAATATTAATTAAATATAGAGGAAATTTTAATAACATCTAACTGCAAATAACAGTGTACAGTTTTGAACCCCTTAATCATTTTTATTTCCGTGATCATAAAAATGATATTAATTTTTAATATTCATGATTTATTCTCAAATAAAGTCAATGTCTACTTTAATGGTACATTATCTTCCATCATGAATAAAAAATCTATTTTGATATGTATGTAGGAAAAAAAACTAACTTGATTTAATATGCATTATGATAATATCTTAATTGCAAATTCCAATTATCTCTAATCTATAGCACTTCAATAACCTGGGATTACACTCATGGTGGGAAATGTGTTTTAGCATATTGCACACACATTTTAAATGCATTTTAACTATTATATAATTTGCAAGAGCTATATTCAATCAACTATTAAAAGTTCAATAAAAATGCTAAAGTTAACAACTTTGAAAATTTATTTATAAATTAATTAAAAATACATTAAGAGTGATGAACGAGGAAGTACTGCAATAAAAATAAATTATCATGAACATAAAACGGACGAAACTGGAATACTTCAGGCACGAAAAACAAAGTGTCGGGAAAATAAAAAATCCTGGCTAAAATGAAAACCTTTTTGGATGATTCATTTGTACTCAGAGATGCTGTATCAAAAGTAAAAAATAGCCATGATGTTTCAGCCTCTGATAAGAGAGGAACAAGAAGAAGATTAATTTAAAATAAAAAATGTATGTACAAAATGTCTCATATACGTGAATAAAAACTGAGTGGACTCTTACCACGTGTGTTCGGCGTTAAATCCAACCTGAAAACATATTATATAATCAATATCATATCATAGCATATGGTAGTTCATAGTAGTGAAGTGAGATTCCAAAGAAACATTGAATGTTTGAAATGAGTATGATTTATAATTTCTAAAACCTGGGTGAATTTTTACAGTGATGAGATGAGATTGTAACTTTAACTTTCAAAATAATGAGGGCAAACTGTTGTATATGCAAACAAATATATACATCAATTTCGTTAATTTTGTCATATATCTGTACCTATGGCCAACATATTTAAGTTATTATTCCTTAATAAAAATAAACTGTAAGTGTAAAAATATATATATATATATTTACCCTTCCATTGTTGCCGAAGCAGAGGGTAAAAGACTTGTCAAACCAGCGGTCATATCCATTTCCATGGAGAAGAATGCGTCCATAGTGATCCAGCTTGCTTGAGTCACTCTCGTCAAACTCATAGGGGATATCATCTAAAATAACAAAAGACAATAAATTACATTCACCGTAACTATTTTTACTCAAATAATACACAAAAAAAATATTAACAATTATTTCTGCAAATGTTTACCAAATCAAAATATATACATATTTTATCGCCAATAAAATTAGAGGAGTGTAAATCCACCATAACTCTAATGAACATTATATTGTTTAAACCAACGCAAAAAAATATTCTGCAATTTATAACAATACACAAAATTATACATTCAGAAAATTATCATAGCAAGATACGCATTCAACAACGCAATGCAATGGACACATAGTAATATTTGATCAGTTCAGGTTACAGGAACTAGGTTACTATGCACACAAAGGTCGAGGACACATAACAAATTAAAGTCAATATTATAAACACCTTGACTTAAAACACAGATTAAAAAAAGGTAATGCCGTTAACAAAAGAGTTACTTATTCAAACCACATATTTACATATGACACAATTTAAAGGTTAGATTGATGACTTATATTTACAAGTATGTCAAATAATTTGATTGAAACAAAGAATATGCGTGTTATAATGGTTACTTCATGAATAATTATGTGTTTATGCTAGATAAACTTTAACTATATTTCACATTAATGCATTGAATTATAAAAAAGTTAAGGGATAAACTGACTTCCGTAATAATAACAAATATTCAGAAAGTGAAACTGAGCATAAAGTAGGTGACAGTTATCGTCACCTGAAGGTGAAGTTGGATAATGATAAAGACCAGAGCAAGTTCCGTTAAAGATGCTCTTTGTCCCCGTCTACACGTTCATTACTAATAGATAACATTCATTGTCTGAAAATAATAATACTTCTGTCTGGAGGGAAAATATTTTACTGATTAACTATTATACATTTGTAAGATTACTACATATCAACAAAGCCTCAAGGTGTGACTTATTATAAATTTGCTAATTTTTATATCAGACAGTCACCTTTACTTGACCATTTTTTATATATACATATAATACACACCGCATTGAATCCACAGTGATTATTTGAATTAAGGGATTATTATATATTACAGAAGAATGTAAAAGAAGTACAGTTTACTATTCACAATTGTATGTGATAAATCATTTATTTTACAACACATCGCATTGATTAAAAATTGATAAGAACAAATAAGATAAAGAAACTCAAAGTACCTACTCAATCTTCTAAGATTATCTTGCAGATTCTTTTCAGAGATTCAATAATAAGATTAAACTGAAAATTTGATTATCATCAATCGACTAAATATGATGACAAGGTTCCACATATAATTATTATGCAAGGTAAAAAAACACAATGTGTGTACATCACTAATCTAATATTCTAATCTTGCAGGAAGTGCCAGCAGACATATAATTTAGAAATAGCAGACACCATCCCCCTGTATCATATTCAAGATGAATGAAATACTGACCGAGTGTGACAGTAAATACAGCAGTCTCAATGAGGTGCAGTGAAGTGCGGTTGTAGCCTTTGTTGAAGACGGTCTGACGGACGTGTGCCCAATGCGAGCGCTCCCCTGCTGTCAAGCACGCCACTTTCTCTTCTCCCTCCAAAGGCTCTGACTTGTCATCGAGAATTGCTTGCATTTGTCTACAATATCATGATAAAGGCTCTATTAATACAAAGAGGGGAAATCAACCACAACAAATGATAAGAAAACAACATACACACAGAGTCAACATCATAAGCAAATTCTCTAATAATTTTACCAAAAGAATATACAATTAACAAAGTTAGACTTTATGTAAAATACATACATAAACTGCAGAGCAATTAAGTTAAAGTAAAAAAAAAACAATAAGCTAAAATAATGAAAAAATAATAATAATTCTCTCAAAATGCTTAAGGCGTGTAAATATTTGTAATTTATAAAATAGTCATTAATTACACTTGAATTTCAGCAGGTTTCAAGAGCCGACCGCGGGTATAGATGAGCACTTTGAAGTAGCGGCCCTTGTGATAGACCACAATATGATTGCTATCCTGGTAATGGACGATCTTGTCTGTCTCCACACCGGGCACGCGTACTGTGTTGAATATGCGCTCATATTGCCAAGAGCACAGTGGCACCATTCCTTGGACCATGATCTAGAATAACACTGTTCTATTACCACCCGTGATTTAATGTTCCAAATATATTAAACATGGGAATGTTCCAAATATATTAAAGTTACTATAAATCTCAGATAGCACAACAACCGCTTCAATTACAAATTGTGTTTAACCACCCTACGTATTCAAACGTACGTGATACATTCACTTTGAATGTACCATTCTGAGCTATCCCATATCACGTACGTGCTTGAAAAAAGTAATGTTCCTAAAATGTAAAAACTGTTAGGGTAACGCGCGTGTGCCAACAACACTCGAGTACAAGTCTTCAAATAAGATAGTTTTACAAGGGGCAGGGGAAGTGTGCGGTCTAGTCTTTGACATTTCGCAATTTAAAAAAATTAAATTTATATATGCTGCTTTTTTGCACGTTTCTCAGAAAATTCCCTGAAGGTAGGGCGGTTAAAGATCTTAATCGTATAATCCAAACACCCCAAAAAATATATTTTTTGAGATATTGGTTACATCTCTATAAAATAGGATTATCTTTGACCAATGTTTTAACAATAAAACATTATTTTCATTATTTTTCATCATAAATTCCTTGTTTAAAGAGGTCACCATGAGATTTACAACATTTATCATTTAAAGAAAAGGGTGGTACACATCGGCTCTATTGCGCGCCCACCGTTGAAGGATACAGCTTGACATAGACATCTAAAAAAAACTGTTTAAATGGCTTACCGGTTCCAGATCTTGCCTATCAATGTGTCTCCTGAAGACTAGGCAGAGGTAAATAATGTTTGCAGCACGCGCCGCTTGCACTGTGGTTTGCTGCATGAGCAGGGCGTCAATTCCGTAAAAGTTGGAGTTAATCATGAGGGGTGAGCGCCCACGTAGGTACACATACTCTTCCCACCAATCTGAAACATAATTGCTGGACCACCTAAGGCCAGCACAAAATAACTTAAATAATCTCAAAGCCATTTCTAATGATTCTGTTAAATAATCTCCATAGGGCATATTGAATGCACTTATTACTTAATTGAATAAAAAGGACTTATTCATATGAACACAATGAAAAAACTTTACCAGGTTGTGTAGGAATAATTATGATATTGTGTTTTTACACTGTATTTTCTTAGAGGGCTATAAATAATATTATACCTATCTCAAAATGGTTCCCTGACTAATTAAACCTTTCAAAATTATTACAGATAAATTGTAATGATCTAGTTTAAAATAACACTATGCTGTTAAAAAAATATAAAGCACAAACAAATCACTAGATCTATTAATGTAAAGAAGTTTTCTGGACATATTTTGAAACACTTATTTGTTATATTTATTGCATCTTCTTTTTGTGAATGAATTAAGTGATTACCATTCACTTCAAAACTAACTAACTATCACGCCGTCTCCCCGAAAGGGTAGGCAGAAAGAATGGACTGTCACACTTTAACCGATGCGGCACTCCATCCTTCTCTTTTGGCCCCGTGGGAGACACGGTGTGATGGGTTGCGAACCTCATCGCCACCAATGGACATCTCCCAACTTCAGAAAACAATCATTTCAATCAGCAGGTGAAATATAATGGAAACATGTGGTAACCAATGATTAAAGTCAAGAGTATACAACTATAATTCACACTAACTACAAGAGGCATATCAAGTTTTGAGCCTTTATTATTTTATTATTTTGTTGATTCGCTCTTTACATCATTGCAGCGTGAGCCAAATTCATGTAAAGGAAATAGCTATCATATTGATTCTCATTACATGTGATAGGTAGTTAATTTATCACCGTTTTATTGTCAGGTGAATTCTACACCAGACTAAAGACAGTGTTACAATCACACTGCCATCGCTGGGAATCGAACCTGAGACCGAGACTCAGTTACAAAGACTAAGTAATGAAATTTTATTTTATTTTCAGAAACCTCAATGCAATATTTAAAATGTGATTTAAATCTGCTTAGTATCCAACAATTGAAAAACATACATAGAAAATACAATAAAATGATAACATTGTCCATCAAACTAAAAGAAGGAGAGCGCAAAGGTACATACCATGACTTGAGGACGAGGTATCTTTGCAACTTCACAGCGATGCCTTTCTGAAACTCGTTAGCAAGGTTCACCATCCGGTTGTAGTTATCATCATCTAGAAGTGGGCGAACACTCCGAAGGTACTAGAAAATCAACACGACCAAATATTAGTTACACACTATAAAATAATTGTTCCACATAATGTATATTTTCCGCTTGATTATATAATATATATTTTTTAATAACACATACTGTATTTTTTTATGATTAACATACAACCATTCATGCGGAAATAAATGGATAAATAAATAATGGCAGCTGTGTTAAAGCATTATACTCGTACATACATACTTAACTAAACATTACGCATTCTGTTTGAAATAAGTAAATAAAAAATGCAATTTAATAGGATACATTTTTTTTCAGCACCAAACTATTAACTAATCATTGTGCCATTTCTGGAGGGGTAGGCAAAGAGAATGGACTGCCATTTGCTGTATCCTAACACACCTCTCGAGCTTCCTCTACATTTATACATTGTAACATGCATGCTCGTCAGTTTTTTAAACTTCGAATGAGGGAACCTTTTAATAATGTGTTAATTTGGCCATGCCATCCATTCCTAGGTCTCTTTTTCCACACACACTGCTTGTACACAACTTTTTAACTATTCTTCTCTCATCCATTTGTTCTATATGTCCAAACAATCTGAAGGATCCTCTGCCTTACATTTCTTTTTTATTTCAACATTTTATCATACATAATTTTCTCGTATATTCTTCTCGGAGATATCATTTCTACAGTATCTATCCTATGGCTCCAAGAATCACTTCCATTCAAAAGAGTTGGCACTAGAACTCTATTATGTACTACCATCTTTGCTACCGTGGATATATTTCTATTAGCAGTGATGACTGAGTAAATCATTTATTTGGGTTGATTATATATAAACTCTCATAAAAAGTTTTGAAAAATCAAAAAAATATATAAATACCCTCTTCATGGTATCATCAACAGATGGCAGGGGTAGGCGGGGCAGGGATCCCTGGAAGCTGTAAAGGCGCGGGGGGTTCCAGCCGGACAGCAACCTTACAGCACCGATCCAAAGCTTGGTGGGCAACGAAACCCGTCCACCAGGCCCACGCGACTCGTACATCCAGCCTTTGTAGATGAAAAGTAGCTTCAGGGAATAGCGCACCATGAAGATCACACCGAGCCATAGTGCCAAGGATGCCAGCACGCAGGCCACCACCTCCCACACCAGCGAGGACCTGCACAACACTCAGTGCTCAGTGCTCTACTTTCCCGGGAACGCACCGCCTCTCAATTCACATTGTAGTATAAACCACATTCGCTTCAACATACATTTACAAAATATATAATTAAATTTGAAATATAGGTTCCCCTATACTTGTTATATAGGCCTTTACAGATAAGCAAATGCAATAAAATTTTCTATTCTAATCTTACTTGAACTGTTTGATTACCATTTCAAATAATTATATGTTTAAAATTTAATCATAAAAACACATTTGTGTATTTGAATTTAAAGTCATAAATGCATAATTATTTCTAGTGATTTCGCAAAACACTATAATTAAACTCTAAAGATGCAAAATCAATATTTTAAATCCAAATAATTGCGTATTTTCAAGGTTGATAACAATAATATATGTTTTCTGGGATCTCGGGATGTTTCAGAGACTGCAACGATCTCCGAAACATCGGACGAGAAAAACAAGTTACCTGGTTGGGTATAAAAACGCATTCAGAGGAAACACAATTTTTTCAAATAAAATGGAAACATGATACTTACGCCAAGTATTTAATACTCGCTCAAATAAAAAATCATCATGTCATAAAATATGCAATTTTCTTAAATATCATACAAGATCTGCTAATGGTTCTATTGGTTAAAAAAAATATTTGTTAAAAAATTGTTTACGACAAGTCCAAGTAATTGAAATTATCTGGTAACAAGGGAAGCCACAAAGATAGAATTAAATTGCGTTTTATGTAATATTCTATACATTATAGTGAAGATCATATAAGATTTTTTAAATCATAATTCCAATTCGTTTGGATTCAATGAATTCCAATTGGTTTGGAACGTAAATGCACCATATATATTTTTATTAAAAACAAAAATATTGAATTTAATAATTTATTAACTCGGAGTTAATATCGTTCTCCTGATGATGAAGGTTTAAAGCCATGGAAACATGACGAGAAAAATACACACAAAAGTGGAAAAAACATTGTGATAATTCATAAAAATTTTCATCATTATGGAATTTCAAAGTGTTAATGCATTAGTATTTATAAATGCAATATAATAAATAGTTAAACTCCACAATAAGGACAATGTATTCTTATCCTCGATGTGGAAGAAAAGGAGCAGAAATAATTCAAATGCCAAAATTACAGAACATTTGAAAAGATACTTTTAAACTGCAAATTTGAAAGAATGACAATCTGTTCCTGCCAGGCTAAACCAACTACGATTTATTATGCTAATGCTAACGTAAAAACTCTTTCAGATTTAAAGCAACATAGGAATAATTATAATAATAAGTAGCTTTGAGTATTTAAGAAAACAATACTCATTTAAATTTAAATGTTTTTTTTTGTGCTGTTATGTATTTTTAATGAACATTTATGTAAATTCCATTATTGTTACAATTGAACAGTTAAAATCGCAAAATAAGCACCAGTAAGTACATTTTATTTTCATAATTAAGTAGATAATAAAAATATAGACAAATTTTATTTTAATATATTTATTGTTTCTTTGTGGCGATAAGGTTCGCAACCCATCAGACCGCGTCTCCCGTGGGGCGAAAAGAGATGGACGGAGTGCCGCATCGGTTAAAATGTGACAGTCCATTATTTCTGCCTCCCCTTTTGGGAAGACGGCGTGATGGTTAGTTAGTTAGTTTCTTGAACAATGATGAACGAATGAAAACGTCTGTTTTCTAGAAGTTTTATTATAATTTACACAACGCCTTAGAAAGGCTAAACATGTAATTCCAATAAATTATAATAAAACTTCTAAAATAGAGACGTTCTCATTCGTATTAATTATTATTATAATACAGAGAAAATCCAAAACTTGATTTGATCCCAGAAACTAATGATTTCAGAGTAGGAAGTAGTGTATTTTGACGAGACACACGCCATACAAAATATGGAGGTTCTTTTAGAGGACAAAACAATGAACTAGACAATTTTGTATTCAGATATTCTGAGACCAAGTGATGACATTTATTACGCTCGTTGAGCGAATTGGTGCTTTCTTTCAACATCAAACACTTTATTTTTATTCGTAATAACATCTTGATAAGCTTTAAACATTTCTTCATTCATTCACAAACGATGTAATTTAAATAGCATAATAAATACATAACGCAAAGTATTGAGTTCAACACCAATGTCAATGTCTCTACATTGACATAAAAAACAATGTGTCGCGTTTGTTTAACATGCAAATAATGGCGATGTGATTTAGTTCAAATGTGAATAAAATGATTTTTTGAAAGATGTACGTAAAGACCATTTTTTTTAATTGTAAAAAAAATGTTCACGTGATTAACATATCCGACGTCAAAAGACTAAACTGTTCGCAAAATAATTTTAAAATACATTTCTACTTGATGTTTCATCACTTTATTTTTGTTTTATCAAAATAACCGGTTTCCAAATACATATATAAAAAGAGTGGGTAGAGGTTGTGGGCTATAATGTATTAGAAACAAAAGGGAAATGTGTACGTGGTCCATTAGTGGGGTATAAGTCTACCCCACTAATTGATCGTGTATCTGTTTCTTATATATTAGCCCCCCCACCATTTATATGTTTATATAATGTGTTTTACTATGTTATTATTTTTTTTTTAATTTTAATTTTAGATAAACGTAAGACGTTAACACTGTGGAATTCCATAATGACGATTTTTTATGAATTTACTGTTTTTTCCACTGAGTTTATTTTTCTATATTTTATATCTTTCTCCCGATGATGAAGGTGTAACCCTTCGAAACATATTTAGTTTGTTTTTTGTAACACTAACGAAGCTCCGGCGGGAGCGAAACCGTTTGGTTTGATGAAACCAAATTAAAGTGAAAAAAAAAACAATTAGAGAAATCACTTTATTTTTGTAAATTGTTTCCAATATCATTACGAAAAAAATTTGGTCATTATTAATAGATTTATTAAGAATTGAAGAAGTTATTATACTGCCCTGGAGAAGCTTGGGTCCAAGCGAAACTAGTTGCCGTCAATTTTATTAACGCTACAAAGTGTTTTATTAGTTTATATCTATAAGTGTAAAATGTCTAAACCACAAAGTGAGTGCTTCATGTGAAAATTTAATTAGAGAAATGTTTTTAAATAAGTATCCTTGTTTGTTCAGTTAACAAATAAAAATTGCCAACGTCACTGTCGATCGTTACGTACCTGTCCCGCGGAAGGTGTGTACGGAGTTACGTCGAATCAGATAAATAAATTTTGTGTTCAGAAACACGTAAATACAGATAATCACGTGGCTTCCCGCCAACACTCATACCGACCGTTGCCCCGCGATAAACACCCACAAACACAGACAAACGTATCTATGGGAGGTGCTTGTGACGTCTGGCGGACGGAGACGATGCGGAGATCACCGAGCGATCAGCAGGCGCCGCCGTATACCGTACACGTGCAAGGTTCATGCGGCATATGCGGGCACAAAGGGTGCAGCGCAGGTGATACAGCAACCAGAACTATCCATATCGGGAAATAATACATATTTAACTAACAAACATTCACGCTGTCTCTCCGAGGGGACAGTCAGAAATAATGGACAACCTTCATATATCGTGTAATTGGCGCAAGACTCTCTCTCTCCCTCTCTCGATTTGTGTATCTTTTTTTTTTTTTTAAAGACTAATACCAAGGATTTTAATCAATGATATTAGAATTTATTATTACAATCTTCAATGTGAGCAGAAAATAGCTCATTATTATGAAGAAGGAATCTGGTCGTGTCCAGGCTTGAACCCACGTCCCCTAGATCAGGAGCCAAGCGTTCTATCCCCTAGACCACCACCCGATTTGTAAATAAAAATAAGATATTTTTAGAAGCCACCCCGGACTGTCACACTGTCTTTGGTCTGGTGTAGAATTCACGTGACAATAAAACGGCGATAGATTAGCAACCTATCACATGACACGAAAATCACTTTGATAGCTGTAATACCTTTTACATCGATTTGGCTGACGCTGTCATGATGTAAAGAGCGATTCAACAATAAATAAAAATACCATTTCAAAATCCGTATCAATTATTAAATAAGCACGTCAACAAGATACATTTTTTATCAATCTGTTGATGAAAGATAAATAACCAACCATCACGCCGTCTCCCCGAAGTGGTAGGCAGAAATAATTGACAGCCACACTTTTGTTTCCTGACATAATTTTAATCGCTTCCTCAACATTCATACATAGTGTCATGCACGCAAGTCGATTACTCCGACTCCTCACGTGGCTGACATTTAATATTGGATTAATTTGATCGTGTCACATTAATTTCTCTCGGTGTTTCATTACTGATTTTTTACTTTTTTTAATATACAACATGTTATTTGAAACCAATTACTGTACACAACTTTTTAGCTATTGTTGATTCTCATAACATGTGATTGATAGCTAGTCTATCGCCATTGTTATTGTCACGTGAATTCTACAAGGCAAACACAGCGTCTTATTATTTTTTAGAAAAAAAAATAATAATAATAATAAGGAGACCATGGGAAAATAGGAGAAGCGTCGGCAGGCCACAAAAAATGTGGCCCGACGACATTTCTGCCGTGGGGGGGGGGGGAATGTGGCTGTAGCTGGCAGAAAATAGAGACGAGTGGAAAGGAAGGGAAGAGGCCTATGTCCAGCAGTGGACCGATGAAGGCTGACGAAGAAGAAGAAGAAGAAACACAGCGTCAGATTTTTTTTTCACACTGTCATCGCCGGAAATTGATCCGGGACCTTTTGTGTACCAGTCATAGCTGTTACCACTCTGCCCAGCTTACTTTATTTATCATTCATTATTTATATGAGTAGAAACCATCTTAATGAGCACTGCTTTCACTTCTTATATTTGCTTTTGACGCCATATCATATGCAAATTTACAACACATTCCTCTAATTCTAATTGGCGAGGAATTCATCTAATCTTTAGCTTATAGAAATATATATTTTCTTAACTTAACTATAAAAAATATTAGCCATATAAATTACTGCTAACAAATTACCCATTGACATCAAAATGCATCGTTATCAGTTACACTAGTTAGATATACTGTTCAGGACGAGCGTCAATTATGCTACAGAAATTTGATAATTTTCATCATGAAAAATGAAGGCAAAAAAACGAGTTTAAAAAAAATACATTACTTTTACCTTGGCATTGATTTCTTCAAACTCAAATAAATAACACAATAATTAGCAGTAACCAATAATTATTGTAATCAATATGAATGAAAACGTGTTATATTTTAGATAAACTTAAGGCGTTAACACTGTGGAATTCGTTCAAATAGAAAGAGTGTGGAAATAGAAAGAATGTGTAATTCATTCAAATGGAAAGATAACAATAGACATATCAATGGGTTAAATTTTGAAAGGATTTATCTCCCTAGTACTAGCTAAGTTAACTAACACATGCACTCAGTTTGTAATAATTTTGGTTAGTTTATATCGTTCTCCCGATGATGAAGCTTTGAAACATGTCGAGAAAAATAAAGTGGAAAAAACATAAGTGTTTTAATTCATAAAAAAAAAAATTCAAAAAACTTGTAATATATTTTATAGGAATGACATATTTCGCCATGCTACGTCATTATCAAATGTGATAGGTGTAAACAGATATAAACATATGATAATTCCTTAGCTAAGTGAAACATGCCATTCCCACGAAAAAAAATCATTTTATAGGAATGAGATGTTTCGCCTCGTCATCCCCATAAAATATAATAAAACTTGTATAAAACATGGAAAGAGCCATGTTAGGAATAAGCCTAAGAGATAGAGTTAGAAACGATAAGGTGAAAGAAAAAACAAAAGTCACTGACATCATCCACCGGGTGGCGACTCTAAAATGGCCACGTAGCCGGAAGATCAGATGAAAAGTGGACAAGAAGACTGCTGACTTGGAGACCGTGGACGGCAAAGAGAAGTGCAGGGCGACCGCAACTACGGTGGAAGGATGATCTGAACAGACACGTCGGAATAACCTGGATGCAGTCTGCACAGGACAGAGTGACATGGAAGCGAATGGAGGAGGCCTTTGTCCAGGAGTGGACGGGAATAGGCTGAGAAGAAGAAGAAGATGAGTTAAACATAACTAATATAAATTGGATTCCTTTATTCATTAAAAGGTTGCTGGAAAATGGAAATTAAAAATTCAGATTTTCACAATATCATAAGCATAATATTATTATGACCTACAGACCTAAATAAAACCAAATTTTCACATACTTTATTACCGAGTTATTTTTGTTAAAAAATATATATTATAGATTTTTCCTCATTACTATTCTCATTTTGAATCTCAAATCTACTTAAACACGGGAACAGGCTGAGGAAGAAGAAGAAGAAGAAGAAAGCAGACGTTTCCATTCGGATATTATTTTATAAGGAGTTTTACATCATTGTTCAAGAAACAATATGTACTAATTATTGTACTTGGATTATATTTATGGTTCTTTTGTACAGTACGCGGCCGCCCCGTTCCGGGCGAGCCCGCTCTACCGTCCGAGGCGAACACGAGCGGCCTTGCGCTCCTGTCTCGCCTCGGACTAGAGCGCGGACTTTGGACCTCACTAGCACCGGCACACACACACAACACACACACATACACACACCATAGCGAAGTATATCTTCACCAATCTCCATAATTAAAAACAATTTATTATTGTTGCTCCACAAACAGTGTTATTGTTTTTCAACTGAATACAAACAAGTGATATGTGTCCTAAATTCAACTCTTGACTATGTGAACAGGAATTATTATTATTTTATTGAGTAGCTCTTTATATCATTACAGTACGAGCCAAACTGATAAAGGGGATACCGATTATACTGATTCTCGTGGCATGTGAGAGGTAGCTAATGTGATAGCTGTCATAGTCATAGCTGTTGGTCATCAATGTTATATAACTAGATAAACATCACGTGGAACGGGGAAGAGGATGTTAAACATCGGTCTGCGTGACAGGAAACGCAATGAGTGGTCAGAGAAAGGACCAAAGTATGCAAAAAGAAAAATAATAAAAATAAAATAAACGATATCTGAAACGTCGGTCGAAGAGAATACCGAAGATGCCCAAAATCCTAAGAAACATAATTTTATCAAAAATATATTTATTGACACTTTTATAATGGTGCACTTTAAATGGTGCACTTAAAGTTGTCATCGCAAACAAAAGCCTATCCAAAAAAGCTAAGATGGCAGTGCACAATGGTGTTCTTGTGCCGACCCTTATGTATGGAAGTGAAGCATGGAACTGGCAAAAGAAGGATGAAAGTAGAATAAATGCAATAGAAATGAGATCTCTAAAGACGAATGTGTGGCAACTCTGTATGTGATAGAGTGACAAATGCAAGTATAAGAAGTGAATGTGGTGCGAATGAAAGTGTTATGAACAAAATAAGGAAAGGGTCATTAAGATGGTTTGGACACATGGAAAGAATGAGTGAAGACAGAATGGTACAGAAGGTATATGTAAACGGCGTGAACGGAGCTAGAAATAGAGGAAGGCCGAGGAAAACGTGGCACGATCAAATCAATCAAATGTTGAATGTCGGTCACGTGAGGAGTCGGAAAAATCGACGTGCGTGCATGACAAGATGTATGAATGTAGAGGAATCGAGAGACGTATGTCAGGACAGAACAGTGTGGCGTTCCATTCTTTCTGCCTACGTGAGACGGCGTGATGGTAAGTTAGTTAAACACTTTTATATTTTGTTTATTCAACGTTTTATTTGTTTTAAGAAACCAACCGGTTTCTCTCTCTCTAAAGTTTCGTCAAGGTTACAGAAAATTTCTAATTTACAACATTTTGGCAATTAAATGTGTATTTTTGAAGTTTATTAGAACTATTTCAAAACAAGTAAAGTGCTTCATACGAAATTACCTGAAATATTCTAGACACATTCAATAAACTATTTTGTATATTTTCACAGTGACCACGGCAATATAAAATTGGATGTGACAATCGGCCGCTTCGGTATCATATTTTTCAAACTCGCTATTCAATCAAAATGGTATATTATTTAAACCTTATCACCCTCCGCTTCGGTGCTAGGTCTATAATATATAAATCCATAAATTGGAAAAATGTACATCGGTTGGATAAGTCAATTTTCAATTGGAAGTACTCGCGAGGAGGCCGAAAGTCACTAACATAAAGCACATACGAATAAAAAGTGTTTGTTGTATTATTGGCAAAAAAAAAATGTTATGCAATTTTTTTCAGGTCAAGGATTTGCTACAGCTGTTTTATATAAATACACATAGATGTGTATAACAGCTTTATAAAAACTTAATTAAATCTCTAGAAATGACATGTAAAAATAGTCAAATAGATTTAATTTTATCCAAAATTATTTGTATTTTAGAAATACGAATATTAGAGCGATAGTTATTATTTATAACGCATGGATGGAGAAAGAATGGTTAAGAAAGTATACGTTAATGATGTAAATGGGGTACGAAGTCGAGGCAGACCGAGGAAAACATGGTATGACCAAATCAATTAAATTTTAAAGGTTGGTCATGTTAGAAGTCGGAGGAATCGACGTGCATCTATGACTCGTTGTATGAATGTGGAGAAATCTAGAGAGGTTTGCCAGAATAGAGTAGTGTGACGGTCCATTCTCTCTGCCTACCCCTGCGGGGAAACGTTTGTTTGTTTGTTTGTTTAATTGTTATTTTAACATGACAAAACAATAACTAAAATCAGTACCGATAAATAAAAAATGGTGTGGAGTCTATTGAAGGGTTAATTCATTATTCACAGTACCTACGATGAGTGTCTTAATAATAGGCAATACCGTTTTGGACGCATACCTCCCGTACCGGTTGTGCCGCAAAGTCGGTCGTGTTTACCAATCCGAGGTGACGCAAAAATACATATATTGAAACCGGCCTAAACCCGTTCGGGGATTGAAGGTCGCCTATTCTTGAATTTCTACTGATAGCAAATCGGTTAATAGATTGCTACATTTTTTTTAATTTTAATTTTTAGTCAAGATTATTATTGTACAATAGATAATACTGACAATTGACAATGTTAAGAATTGGCGATACGGTCAGCGCGAATCGATAAAGATTTCGAATACAGCGGGAATCGATAAAATAACGTGAGCGGGTGCTAACGAAATTACATAAAAAAATCTTGACCCAAGTTTTAAAACATCTCTTAAGGCCAAAATCGAAGATAATAAACGATATTGGTGATACAATGTTTGATAGTCTCGCTATAAGTGATGATAATGAAATACATTTAACAGATTGCCAAGCAAACATCGCTCTATTGATAACAGACATTACCAGTAAATCATTTCTACCCTAGAGAATCCAATACTAACTAACTAATTAACTAACCATCACGCCATTTCCCCGGAGGGGAAGGCAGAGAGGATGGATCGGCACAATGCTCTGTCCTGGCATACCTGTCGGGCTTCCTCTACATTCATACATCGTACCATGCACGCACGTCGATTATTCCGACTTCGAATGTGACCGCCTTTTAGTAATTGTTTTCCTCGGTCGTCCTCGGCTTCTTTTTCCACTCACGCTGCTTGTGTACAACTTTTTAACCATTCTACTCTCATCCATTCATTCCGTATGTCCAAACCATCTCAGGGATCCTTTTTTAATTTTATCCATAATGCAGTCATCTGCCTTACATTTCTTTCTTATTTCATCGTTCGGTATTCTATCATACAACGTTTTTCCGTACATTATTCTTAGTGATCTCATTTCTACGGTGTTTATCCTGCTTTCATCCTTCTTTTGGCAGCTCCAAGCTTCACTTCCATACATGAGGGTTGGCACTAGAAATGAGGGTATTATTTGCAAACCTGGCAAACTCCATCATTAGATGTTTTGAGTAAATCGCAAAAAACTGATACGCTAATAAAATGCGCTTTTTTACGATATTTATTTTTTTCATCTCAACCAGTTAGTATTTTAAAAGTAATCAGCCATGAAATAATCATCATTATGTTGATAATTAAAGTAAAATAATGAATTTCATTTTGGAGTTTGCCAGCCTTGCAACACTCAAGTGGAGGTTGCCATGTTTGCAACAAACCCAATATTTTAATAGCAAAATTCTTCAGAATGAAGCCGAATTTGAAACTGAAAATCAATAAAAATTGTGTGCAAATTTATTATGAATAAGACCCAATTCATATCTCACTTTTGATTGTTGGTGGAGTTTGCCGGGTTTGCAAATAATACCCTCATATATATATTTGTTTACAAAGCCCTACACGGGTGACTACTGCGATAAAAATGCGTTGTAAAAATAAAATCATTTTATTCAAAGGACCCGAGACATGTGTTTAATAAACAATTAATAAGAAGCTGTATTCACGATGTTGCGCGAAATACATTACGCACATAGGTAAGCACCAATTACATGTCCGAATAAATCATGCGTAATAACATTGTGTGCGTAGTACTAAAGGTTTTGCATTACATAAACGTTAGTACGCAATATAAGAGGTGATATACTCATATGGAGTTCTTGATCGATGAATTCAATCGGCCGATAAACAGATTGCAGAGAAGTGATTGATAACAACACCACAATACATGCGTTGAAAACCGTGCCACACTGTTTTAAACAAGCTCTCCACATCGGTCTCCACCGGCGGTTTAAAACTGCGTAGACACTTGTTTGAAACCAAAATTCGTTTGACCTTCAACAACCTTTGTGGACGGACGCGCATAGTATGCGTGTTGTAAACTGTTGTAAACGCGCATTCCACGTGTTGGGCTCCACATTCCACCAAGGTCACCCTTGTGGAGAGCTTGTTTCAAACAGTGTGACATGGCCTTGAACAAGGCAGGCGCGGAGCTGAGAGTTAGGAGCTTAGAGCTTATAGGCAATGGGAAACGAGAACACTGGAGAAATGTAGAACGATGAATTTGGAAGTCAAGTTTAACAACATATTTTTTCTGGAAAAAGAATGAATTGGTGATGAATGTGTCTAAATCTAAAGTGATGGTTTTCGAGAAAGAATGATGTAGTTCGATTTGTGATATACTCGTAAGTGCGATAGGCGAGAAATTGGAGCAAGTTACTGAATTTACGTATCTGGGAAGCATGTTTACAAGAGACGGAAAAAATGGAGAAAGACATCGAAAGAAGGGTTGGTGCTGGGAATAAAATAAATGGCGCACTCAAACTCAAAGATTTTTGAAAAAGAAGAAATCATGACAGTCTACAACATTAGCGTGAATGGTGAAAATTTGGAGCAAGTAGATGAGTTCGTGTATTTAGGTAGTATGTTTACAAAAGAGGGGCGAATGGAGAGGGATATTGAAAGAAGGGTTGAGGAAGGCAACAAAGTGAATGGTGCACTTAAAGTTGTCATCGCAAATAAAAACCTATCCAAAAAAGCTCAAATGGCAGTGCACAATGGTGTTATGTATGGAAGCGAAGCATGGAACTGGCAAAAGAAGGATGAAAGTAGAATAATAGAGTAAAAATGAGATCTCTTAAGATGAAAAATAAATATGTGAATGCGGTGTGAATGAAAGTGTTATAAATAAAATAAGGAATGGTTCGTTAAGGTGGTTTGGATACATGGAAAAAATGAGTGAAGACAGAATGGTGATGAAGGTATATGTTAACGGCGTGAACAGAACTGGAAGGCCGAGGAAAACGTGGCACGATCAAAACAATCAAATATTAAATGTCGGTCACGCGAGGAGTCTGAGAAATCGACATGAGTCCGAGAAATCGACACAATGCATGAATGACGACCTTCGTGGCAGAGTGGTTACAAGCTCTGACTTCCATGCCGAAGGTCCTGGGATCGATTCCCGGCGATGGCATTGTGATTGTCACACTGTCTTTGGTCTGGTGTAGAATTCACGTGACAATAAAATGGCGATAGATTGGCTACCTATCACATGTCACGAGAATCAATATAATAGCTAAAAAATAAAAATTGTATACAGTAATTGGGTCCAAGCGACCTGTTGTGTACATAATAAAAATGTAGAAGAAGCGAGATAAGTATGTATGAACAGAACAGTGTGTCGGTCCATTATTTCTACCTACCCCTTCGGGGAGACGGTGTGATGTTTAGTTAGATAATTTATTCGTAAAATTACTTACACATTATTGGACCTTTAAATAGGTTAGAATTAGTGTTTATAACGGACGACATGAAAATGTACAGAACCATGAATGCTACTGTTATGAGAACCGTTACGATTTTACTCTCGCTGGAGTAACCTGCCTCGTAGGTTTAAGATTGCCGAGTTCTGGAAAGTGTTGTACCCACATGCATCAAATGTAGATCGCGACAAACAGGAAATCGGTAACTCTCACCAAGCCAGGCGATTTTAAAGACGCATTCATCTCTGTAAAATAATCATCGTTCAATTACGTCAATAGCATTCAAATCAAATCAAATCAGTTTATTTTCTCATAAGATATTACAAACAATAATTATAGTTTAAGACATCATCTATTGAGAACAGGTAAAATAAAATCAATATATAATACCAGGAACGCATGAGAGATGGTTCGACTTACATAACTCAAGATATTCTCCAAAGTCAAGAGTATTTGTCTTCTGAACGTACATTCACGAATATGAAAGACATCGATATCCGAAGCGATCATGTTCAGCAGTTTGATTGCTCTCCTCGCTGGCATTACCAGAGGCAGATGGGTTCTGCATGCTAAAAATAAAACAGTCTGTGCTGACGCTGTCGAAGATAACCATCCGGAACATAAAGATGGATAGCCTCTGAGATGACGGAATTATCAAAGAATCCCCTGATAAGTCTGAAGAAATGGGTAACGTAAAGTACGTTCAGGGGACAAATACTCTCGTCTTTAGAAAGTATCTTGTCTTCCTAATGTCGAACCATCACTAATGCGTTCCTGGTATTATATTGTATGTGTATAATATTTTACCTGTACTCAATAGATGCCTTAAACATTTATGTATTTTTGTTTGTAAGATCTATTAAAAGAAGAAGAAGAAGTAATTATTTTTGAGTAAATAAACTGATTTGATTTGATTTGATCATATACAAAAGAGTGTGAAAATGTGACGATTAATGATATAGGCACAAACACGAATCCAGCTAGTTCAATCTTCAGCGCCAACGTCATAAATCGCAAGTGCGGACGCAACACATCATTCGCAGGCAAACAAGGAAAATTGGTATATAATATTTTCCTTTCGGGTATAAAGATCAACGAGATCGTTCTCCATCCAACAAATAAACGGATCTGGCAACATGGTGAAAAAAATAGTGTAAGGGGCGGTAGGTGGGGCTAGAAAACGAATAAAGGCAGAAACATACTATTAACACGCGACGCGACGCAACGTGTCGACACTTGTGTGAAGATTACTATTAACACTCGACGTGTGTACACCGTGCACATTACCAACATGCGACGCCACAGCGTATTAGCAATTTCTGAGTACAGTTAGCTGACAGCAGTGAAAGTGTATGGTTGTGTGCTATGAATTTAATAAATAACTAGTCAGATGAAGACTTTGAAGAAGATTTGATGCAAATTTTGGGTACATACATGATATTTAAACGACTCAAAAAAAAAGAATAATTAGGCGTTACTGGATACATGAAATAAATCAAAATAGAAGTACGTGTGGTGAATATCATACTCTGTATCCAGACTTACTTCAAGATAATGAAAGATTTCACATGTATTTTCGGGTTACTAAAACACAATTTGAAGAAATACACGAATTTAATCAAAGAAATAATTTGTGTGTATTCATTTGCTCGGCAATTTCTTCCCATGCATTATTTCTTACAGTATGATCCCTGTATATAGCCAAACTCGTGTTATATAAAACAGGATATCGTTTAACCAACTCAATCAATTGTTCGTCGGTCATTTTGCTAAATAAATGCAAAAATATGTACATATTAAATTTGTATGCGTGTATGCTCTGCGAAAGTACTCGAACGACTGACGCGTGGGGTCGGGTCTAGAAACAAACTGCGTGCATCGCGTCGGGTGGCGTGTTTACTCCCACCATCGGCAACACGCCGATCTAGCTCGTCTGGATCGGGTGGCGTGTGCGCGCATGGCGTCGCGTCGGGTGTTTATAGTGTGATTCTGTTCATAGAAAACAATACAATTTGATTCGACTCAACACGCATCACGTTTCATCGGGTGGCGTCGCGTGTTAATAGTATGTTTCTGCCTTAAATGTGTCCTTACACATAGATACACGCAGGTGCACACTTCTTTCCACTAATATGACTACAGTACCGTGTCCGGTTAGCATTACCGATGAATAGGCACCCCGCCTAATAACAATATTGATAAATTCGTGCTTCTCGATTGCAATGTCGGAGTTTGAGCCCAGAACTTTGTTCGCAATCCAAACATTCGGGTTATCAGGAGAATGATAATAATAATGTATTTATAATAAATGTAAATAACGTACTAACTTGTTAAGTATATCGATCTATTGTTGTAGTTAACTAAACTAACTAACCATCACGCCGTCTCTCCGAAGGGGTGGGCAGAAAGAATGGACTGCCACACTTTTCTTTCCTGACATATTTCTCTCGCTCGCTCAACATTCATACATCGTGTCAGGCACGCGCGTTGATTTCTCTGACTCCGCACGTGGCCAACGAAAAACGTTTTATTCTGTCTTCCTCTATTTCTAGTTCCATTTACATACAATTTTTACCATTCTTTTTTCATTCATTCTTTCCATATGTCCAAACCATCTTAATGATCCTTTTATTATTTTGTTCATAACACCATCATTCCCACCGCATTCACTTCTTATATTTTCATTCGACACTATCATACACAGAGTCTCTTTGTTGCCTGCCCCAACCCTTCTTTCAATATCCTTCTATACTCGCCCATCTTTTGTAAACATACTACCTAAATACACGAACTTATCTACTTGCTCCAATTTTCGCCATTCACGCTAATAGTGAATAGTATGTATGAGATATGCATGCGAAAAGATCTGATGATGAATGTTAATAAGTCCAAGGTAATGATTTTTGAAAAAGAAAAAATCATGACAGTCTGCAACATACTATTCACACATTCGTCTAAGAGATCATTTATTCTACTGCATTTATTCTACTTTCATCCTTCTTTTGCCAGTTCCATGCTTCGCTTCCACACATAAGGGTCGGTACAAGAACACCATTGTGCACCGCCATTTTAGATAGGTTTTTGTTTGCGATGCCAACTTTAAGTGCACCATTCTCTTTGTTGCCTGCCCCAACCCTTCTTTCAATATCCCTCTATACTCGCCCATCTTTTGTAAACATACTACCTAAATACACGAACTTATCTACTTGCTCCAATTTTCGCCATTCACGCTAATGTTGCAGACTGTCATGATTTTTTATTTTTCAAAAATCATTACCTTGGACTTATTAACATTCATCATCAGATCTTTTCGCATGCATACCTCATACATACTATTCACCAGGACTTGTAGTTCATGCTCGTTGTCTGCAAGTAGTTAACCCTCCCTTCCCTGTGATGGGTATTTTCTACACATTGCTTCTAATAACCATCAATATCTTCATAAATATAATAAATACAAGGTTAAGATTTTAGGTCTTCCTCCATAATATATTTACACATTGAATAAAAAAATAATATTAATAATAATCAGTTTTTAACAAATAAATCTCAATTATTATAATTTTTAACTTAAATTATAATTAATTAAGGGGATTAGCTAAGAATGTTCTTATTTTTCCGATTTAAAATCGCTAATTTTTGATTGGGTACTGACTACCCAACACAGGTAGGCGCGTTTTTATTTTAGCACCGTAAGGGAAAGGTTAAATAATATAAAATAGTTATTTATCTAACTAACTAACCATCACGCCGTATCCCCGGAGGGGTAGGCAGAAATACTGGAACGCCACACTGTTCTGTCCTGACATACCTCGCTTCCTCTACATTCATAGATCTTGCCATGCAAGCACGTCGATTTCTCCGACTCCTCACGTGTCCGACATTCAATATTTGATTGATTTGATCGTGCCACGTTTTCCTCGGCTTTCCTCTATTTCTAGCTCCGTTCACGCCGTTTACATATACCTTCTTTACCATTCTGTCTTCACTCATTCTTTCCCTGTGTCCAAACCATCTTAATGACCCTTTCCTTATTTTGTTCATAACACTTTAAAACCTAAAACGAGAAGTCGGAATATAGGGAAGTTTCGAATAAAGTGTAAATGATTTTTTGACTAGCATTACAATTACATAAAATGTTAGACAACCAAAACTTTGCACATTGCATTGGGGAAGAAAATAAACATAACCTAAAAAATATAGGTGCACGAGTAACATTGCAATCTGGCACAAGGCCAGAATTGTCGCTAGTCGCCAGAATTTAAATATGCTGTTTAAATTTTGTGTTTTGTAGATTCATCATTATTATTTTTTTAATAAAGTTGTATTCGTCAAAGCGCACTTTCAAATATGAAATAATGATGCTCTGCAATTGGTAAAAAATATGTTTAATATTACCGAAAATTGTGAAGACCTCGGTTAGATTTTTATCAAAAAGTGTTAACAAAGTAAAATAACAGTTTTGTAATACAATATTACTTAAATAATTTAATGTATTGTTTCATGAACAATGACTTAAAACTACATATTAAATCATTAATACGAATTGAAACGCATTCGAGAAGTTTTAATATATTTTGTGGGAATGACAAGTTTCGACTTGCAAAGGCGTTATCAAATGTCTGTGTCTGTTATACCGATTGACCAGTGACGCGCGACTGTAGCCCAGACAAAACGTGTTGCAATTCTTTCAGTAACTTTATATGATTTTTATGTAATGAAAAACACATTTTTATAATGCCTTAAGCTAGGTGAAACATGTCTTTCCCATTATATATAATACAATTTCTAGAAAATATACGTTTTCATCAGTGGCGGTACTCCCATAGAAGCCCAGAAGCCCGGCTTGAGTAAGAAATTTTGAATCAAAACCCCGCATAAACCAACAACCCACCAAATCACCTTCCAAAAATGTTCCCATCAGACGTAAGGGGAATAGCCACAAGAGCTGAACCTCTGTAAGCCAGAAGAAGGTTTTGATTCAAAATTTCTTACGCAAGCCTGGCTTCTGGGCTTCTATGGGAGTACCGCCACTGGTTTTCATTCGTATAAAGTAAATTATTTAACATAATAATGTTTTCAATTTCGATTTCAATGTGTTCTCTTTGTGTGGTCAATATTATGTTTAGTGATAGACGATTAAAGTTAGTAGCAAATAAAATTTAAAAAAATATATAAACAATATTTCAAAATGGTACAGGTTTATAGAATCTTGAAATACAAGCAAGACGCGTAAAACTTGCAAGATAAAGTTGTACAACGCATGGAGTACGGTACCTGTCCAGGTGCGAAGAAATCCTGTTGACGAGGTTGAAGGGAGTCGGGAAGCCGCCGAAGTGTAAGGCCGCCAGCGCGGCACAAACGGCCCACAGCGAACGCAGATGGGCCGGGTACACTCCATTATGGACGCTATTCTGCAAGAGACAACCACCATTAGACACTGCATAATCAATTTTATCATTTTCAATTTAAAATATTTATTTTTCCATATGAACATTATCATCAGCCCTCTGTCATCCACTGCTGAACGTAGGCCTCTAAGCACGCCACCGCCCCCTATCCATTGCCGCTCCCATCCATCCATGTCAAATCAAATCAAATCAAATCAGTTTATTATCGCAAAAGACATTACAAACATTTTTTTTATATAATAGTTTAAGGCATCTATTGAGAACAGGTAAAACATAATAAATATATAATACCAGGAAAGCATGAGAGATGGTTCGACATTAGGAATACAAGATACTTTCCAAAGTCAAGAGTATTTGTCTTCTGAACGTACTTTCACGAATATGAAAGACATCGATCTCCGAAGCGATTATGTTCAGCAGTTTGATTGCTCTCCCCACCGGCATCAGGCAGGCTGGTTCTGCATGCTGGGAGATAAAACAGTCTGTGCTGACGCTGTCGAAGATAACCATCCGGAACATAAAGATCGATAGCCTCCAAGATGACGGAATTCTCAAAGAATCCTCTGATAAGTCTGAAGAAATGGAAATGTCCAGCAATCCTCTTCAGATCGTCGGTCCCGAACCCGTCTCTTCAATCGGCCGTCGGTTCTCCAACAGATATGGCCAGCCCATCGCCACTTCAGCCCGCCTATCCTCAGAGCCATATCAGTCACCTTGGTTTGCTGTCGAATAAATTCGTTTCTAAATCTGTCCCGCAAGGTTATTCCAAGCATGTCTCTTTCCATGGCGCGTTCGGCGACCTTGAACCTGTAGACTAGACCTTTTGTAAATCGGCTCCGTACGTCATGACTGGCAAGACGCACTGGTTGGAAGACTTTAGTCTTGAGGCATTGTGGTATTTTAGAGGTGAGAACATGACGTAATTTTCCAAAGGCCGCCCAACCCAACTGAATTCTTCGGTCGGATATGAATTTGATATGAACATCACAAATATTTAATCGTCAATTAGGAGAATGCATCAACCCAGGAACACAAGAACAATTACGACGCTAAGGAGACTGAATACTTCCCAATATTTTAATAATTTTCCTCTAGAACATTGTTTTATTAACGTGAAAAATCATCAGATTCCTTTTGGCCACAGCGCCCTGGAGATGAGTAATTCATAAAAATGGCGCTCTATAAATTATCCAATTTATTATTACTATTATTATTAGCTGTATAGCTGGGAGTCAACTTCCTAAGACAGGCCAGCTTAACAATAGTAACAGACCAAGGGTCTAAAAGGAGAAGAAAAAAAAATGTCAACTCAGAAGCGACCGTGTCCAGCAGTTTTATTACTCTCCCCACTGTCATCCCCAGTAGCAGGTTGGTTATGTGTGTTGAGATAAGAGTATGTGCTGACGTTGTCGTAGATACCCACCCCAAGTTGAATAGGTACTCATCAAAGTGCCAGAGTTCTCAAAGAATCTCATAAGTCTAAAGAAATTGATAAGTGTGAATCCGTCCCTTCGTATATGTAAACTATTGTTACCCAGCATGTCTACGCGGTGGAGTAAAGCCACGGATAGGTACTAAACTCCTGCATGCAGAGGTACCTCAGGAAACTTTCCTGAACCCACTTTAACATGAACAAGTACCGTGCCTCGTTGGGAATCCAATTACCGAGCGACACTAGAACCGGCTCCAGACCAGTGAGTTGTACAGTATTCACAAAACAGAGATTCCCAAAAACTCGACCAGTTCAGAAAATAAATTTGTATCCTCGCATCCAGTACTTTTAACACTCGCCACACCGTGGTGGACACCAAGTGACAAGTGACGCGCGAGGTCATTCTTGCTGTGACTATCACGCAGACAAAAAGTGTGTGCATTTCTTTCAGTAATTTTATACATTATAATTAAAAACACATTTTTAACTAGATACTCGGCACCGTTAAGCGAGTTTAAAACAATTGCTGTTTTAGTTCCATAAGATATACACACATGGAAAGAATGAGTGAAGACAGAATGGTAAAGAAGGTATATGTAAACGGCGTGAACGGAGCTAGAAATAGAGGAAGGCCGAGGAAAACGTGGCACGATCAAATCAATCAAATATTGAATGTCGGTCACGTGAGGAGTCGGAAAAATCGACGTGCGTGCATGACAAGATGTATGAATGTAGAGGAAGCGAGAGACGTATGTCAGGACAGAACAGTGTGGCGTTCCATTCTTTCTGCCTACCCCTCCGGGGAGACGGCGTGATGGTAAGTTAGTTAGTTAGTTTTATACATTTTAGTACATCAAACAAAAAATCTTATTGGACTTGGATCTTCTGGCTTACAGAGGTTCAGCTCATGTGGCTATTCCTCTTACGTCTGATGGGAACATTGTTGGAAGGTGATTTGGTGGGTTGTTAGTTTATGCGGGGCATGATTTGTGTGGCCCGGAGTATTCCTCTGAAGGAGGATCGATTTTGGGCGCTTGTGGCGGCTGGAGATATTTGCGATTTTATTCTCGTATATTTAAAAATGTATCTTATTATTGCAAATCCCAGAACTCTTATGTGACATTATTTTTTTGGGTGTGATAAAGATTACGATTTTCTTCACCCAAATACCCCCAGAAAAATTAAAAATATAAACCTTGCAGCCCCTTACACAATTATTATTGAACGTTAATAAAATGTTTACATTACGAACGTTTCAAAAAATCTATTTAAACTTGCCACAAATACCGACAAATAAAATAATACCGACAAAACCAGTTTGTAAAAACAGAAAAACAATCCCAAAGGGCAGCGTTCAAAATTAATGATTAATTATTTCGAACATCATTATTATTTAATTTCATTAGGTTGTTATTTACCTGGAAATATATTAAATAAATGTTGAATTAATGAAATGATTTTTAATTTATATGAAAGAAAATGTATGTTTTATTATATATTAAAAGAATAACATGTTTCACCTTAGCAAGACATTATAAACATTAGATAATACCTTAGCAAGGTTAAACATGTCATCATTATAATTATTATTATTTAATTAAATACATAGTTCCGTACATCATTAAGTGTGATCCAGCTATTAAAAGATTCCCATGAAATGTGATAGGTAGCTAATCCATCGACATTTTATTGTCACGTGAATTCTACACCAGACCAAAGACAGTGTGAGAATCACATTGTCTTTGGATCGCCAGGAATCGAACACGGGACCTTCGACGTGGCAGTCATAGCTGTTGCCACTCTGCCACGGAAGTCGGTCATATAACTTTAAAAAAAAACTCTAGAAAACACACGTTTTCAATCATATGAATTATTAGAAATGACTTGGACTTGAATCTTCAAGAAATAATAAAACGATTTTTCGTATGAGGGTTTTTGACAAATTGCGTTCCTTACGAGATTTATATATTTTTCTCGTTAATGTGATATAGCATTAACGATAAATATATATAAATCTCGTAAGGATCAAAACGCGATATACAGAAGTTGTTTCTTTATTCTTTATTATTAGAAATCCATATTAAAAAATTAATGGGAATGAAAACGTCTACTTTCTAGAAAATTTATTATATTTCATGATAATGACATGTTTCGACTTTCTAAGGCATTATCAAATGTAATATGAAACTCTAAATATATTATAAAGCAATTTTAAATATGTGGACATTTGATAATATAACAAATACCTTAGAAAGGCGAAACATGTCATTCCCATAAAATATAATAAAATTTATATTTGTGTTTTTGATATTGAAGATTTAAAGAAACGAGATTTTTATGGTGCAGAGCTTGTGTGATCTTAATTATTGTATACTCGTATACCTCTTGAAATGAAAGCGATACGTCTTTTAAATCAGGTGGCAAAGGAGACAGACCTGTTTGGATGCAATTATAGCGAATTCGTGAATACCCTTACGATAGGAACAACAAAGAGATAACTGTCTACTACTATTCACGTGGTTCTACGTATATTTCCTTTGATGTTATTTTTGTTCACTCTTTACATCGATTCGACTCGCGCTGTATTGATGTAAATAGTTTTTTAACAAAATAATAATAATACGAATCAAATCCCTTCTGTATTCGTCATCACTTTGTGTTGTGGATTTACATTTGAATAACTTTTTGAAAACATTGTTTTTTCACAACACTTTTTTGCACCTTTCACAAACATGTTTCGAGACACAGATATCCCTTCTTCAGTACATGAATTGATGAAGAAGGGAAGTCTGTTTCCCGAAACATGTTTGTCAAAGGTGCAAAAATTTGTTGTGAAAATACAATGTTTTCAAAAAGAAATTGAAATCAAATTCGTTTATTTTCTCAAAATATATTACAAACAACAATTATAGTTTTTAGGCATGTATTAACAACAGGTAAAATATAATATATTATATAACACCAGAAACGCATGAGAGATGGTTCGACTTAAGGAATACAAGATACTCTCTAAAATCAAGAGTATTTATTTTCTGAACGTACTAATATGAATGACGTCGATCTCCGAAGCGATCATGTTCAGTAGTTTGATTGCTCGCCTCGCTGGCATCACCAGAGGCAGGTTGCTTCTGCATGTTGGGAGATAAAACGGTCTAGGCTGACGCTGTCGAAGATAACCATCCGGAACATAAAGTTGCATACCCTCCAAAATGACGGACCTTTCAAATAATCCCCTGATAAGTTTGAAGAAATGGGTAAGCGTGAACCCATCCCTCCTTATCTGTAGACTATTGGCCCATGCCCAAGAGGAATGCAGTGGGATAAAGCCACGGCTAGCTACCAAACTCCCTAATGTAGAAATATCTCAGAAAAAATCTGGTCGATTTCTCAAATTACGATTGAAATATTCTATTAATCTTTTATACAGTTTCAAATTATACCTTTATCGTTATCATCAAGTAATTATATTTATAATATAATACGTTCATCGTTCTTTGAATTCCGCATTATTTAAAAGAATTGTAATGAATTTAAAATATCTGACGTATCTCGCGAGATTTGGTTTGGAGATTATGGTTCGGTTCTCGGCTACCAAGGCTGGACTCGCGCTGCCGATACGATCACGGATTTAGATAGTGTCGTCAGTCAGAGGATCGAAATTAATAATCTTAATTATGTGCTTTCATATCAATTATAATATCTAAATGAAATCTCTCAGTCTATTAATAAGCAGGTTTAAATACATTAAATACCTTTACATATTGCAATGAAGATATGAGAACGGATACATTTTTATTTAGATATTTGAAATATGACGTTGCTGGTATAAATTCATAATAAAGGATTCTTCTTCTTGTTTTTTTAATAGATCTGACGATCTGTGACACAGAAATCATATCTAGTCGGATGATGAGATTCAGCTGTCCCTCCATCTCTTAGGCGGTCTTACAGGTGGGCGGTGTCCGGAGGGGATTTCATAAGCGGCTGTATATGCAAGTCTGACACCATCCATTCGGGCTACATGGTCCCTCCAGTATCTTCTTCTGGATCTACTCCACTGAACGATATCCTCTTTTTCGCCAGTTTTTCTTATGTCTACGTTGTGGACACGGTCTCGGAGAGTTTTTCCAGTAATTGATCTTAGGACCTTGATTGATCTTAGGTTTTATAAATTCTGATCTTGCTGTCGATACGCATGTGCTTGTTCTTCCAGCACATGCGTTCAATAAAGGATTCAACACAATATATTTACGTAGAACAATTACCAGATTATGATTTATTTTCTTAATGTTTTAATTATGATACACTGTATCATAATTGATTATGATACAACTCTCTGCAGCTTCGAAGAGACGGGCATCTCATAACCCATTGCTTTAGATTACTCAGTGGATATTTCGGTAACTCGGCCGAGCTAGAGTGCTTTTTGTCCCTGATAGATATCTCCGACAGCATAGATTGTTTTACCTACCGGCCGTCAGAACCAACCTGCCTCTGGTGACACCGGTGATACGATTGCTGGATGTCATCAAGAAAGAATACGAGAATATTTTGAATAATAGAGAGCCAGACCGGAATACTTCGATTCTCTCTGAAAGTAATTCGAAAAATTCGAATGCACACGATGAACGTTTCTCGATTATTTTAAATATTGTTCTGATTATATTGTTGTATAACGGCAGAGTACAAAACAAAAGGAGAGCATTTTGGTATTGTTAATTGTGAATGTGTATGAAAGAGCTGAAAAGGTTGGATGTAGGTGCCAAAATGAGCGGAGTGTCAGTAAGCTGTCTCTTGTTTGCGGATGTCGCTGTCCTACTTGCAGATAACGAGCATGAATTACAAGTCCTGGTGAATAGTATGAATGAGGTATGCATGCGAAATGATCTAATGATGAATGGTAATCAGTCCAAAATGATATTTGAAAAAGAAGAAATCACGACAGTCTGAAACATTAGCGTGAATGGTGAAAATTTGGAGCAAGTAAATCGGTTCGTGTATTTGGGTAGTATGTTTACAAAAGATGGGCGAGTGGAAAGGGATATTGAAAGAAGGGTTGAAGTAGGCAACAAAGTGAATGGTAGACTTAAAGTTGTGATTGCAAACAAAAACCTATCCAAAAAGCTAAAATGGCGGTGCACAATGGTGTTCTTGTATCGACCCTTATATATGGAAGCGAAGCATGGAACTGGCAAAAGAAGGATGAAAGTAGGATAAACGCAGTAGAAATGAGATCTCTTATACGAATGTGTGAATATTCTGTGTATGATTCGAGTGTCGAATGAAAATAAAATACAAGAATTGAATGCGGTGCGAATGATGTTGTTATGAACAAAATAATGAAAGGATCATTAAGATGGTTTGGACACATGGAAAGAATGAATGAAGAAAGAATGGTAAAAAATATATATGTTAACGATGTAAATGGAACTAGAAATAGAGGTAGACCGAGAAAAACGTCTTTCGTTGGCCACGTGAGGAGTCAGAGAAATCGACGCGCGTGCATGACACGATGTATGAATGTTGAGGAAGCGAGATAAATATGTCAGGAAAGAAAAGTGTGGCAGTCCACAGAGACGGTGTGATGGTTAGTTAGTTAGTTAGTTTAATTGTGAAATTTTTAACGTGTGATAAAAAAGATTTTCATTTAAAGTTAAAACATATAACTGATTACGATAATACAGTGTACCAAGTTTTTTAAAGGGTAAAAAATCATTACTTGCGTGAATATTTCACGGGTAGCAACTAGTATAAATTAATTGTGATACGTATAATAAGAGTTTTTCAAAATTAAAACATTTAACAATTTTGAAATATTAATCACAAAAGTCCGGATCGTCCATGTCACCAAGTGCACCCGTCTAAAATGAACATTGTGTGTTAAAATATTTTTATTTTATTTTATTTTATATCATTGTATTTTGTATGATTTGGTATAGATTGATTTTGTAGATGTTGGACGATCGAAGTGTGCGTGGGAGATGCCTATTGGTGGAGATGAGGTTCGCAACCCATCACACCGCGTCTCCCGCGGGGCGAAAAGAGAAGGATGGAGTGCCGCATCGATTAAAATGTGGCAGTCCATTCTTTCTGCCTACCCTTTCGGGGAGACGGCGTGATAGTTAGTTAGTTAGAAATATTAATGTTCGGCCACAATAGTGGATTATTTTTTATGATAATACACAGAGGTACCCGCTTAGTTTCAACGAATCCTCAGGATTGATGTTTTCCAGTTGATCAAAGCAAACAAAGAAAATGACCTCACGATTGGCGATATCATGACTTTATAACTACTATACTAATTGTAATCAGAGATTTTTAAATGATATGACCGACAACAAAATACGGCCTCACGATCCTCTCTGATCCGTGGGATGAATCCAATGATATTAAACAATATTCGTGGCTTGTCTACAAATATAAAACAAACAAACAAACAAACCATCACGCCGTTTCCCCGCAGGGGTAGGCAGAAGAATGGACCGCCACACTACTCTATCCTGGCAAACCTCTCTAGCTTCCTGCACATTCATACAACGAGTCATAAACGCACGTCGATTCCTCCGACTTCTAACATGACCAACCTTTAAAATTTGATTAATTTGGTCATGCCATATTTTCCTCGGTCTGCCTCGACTTCATACCCCATTTACATCATTAACGTATACTTTCTCCATCCATGCGTTCCATATGTCCGAACCAACACAGCGATCCTTTCATTATTTTGTTCATAATACCTTTTTCCGCTCTACATTCCTTTCTTATCTCTTACATTTGAGATTCTGTCGTATATCGTTCTACCACACATACGTCTTAGGGACCTCATCTCTACCGCATTTATTCTGTTCTCATTCTTCTTCTGCCAGTTCCATGCTTCGTTTCCATACATTAGGGTTGGGACCAGAACTCCATTGTGAACGGCCGTTTTCGCTTTCATTGATAATATAAATAGATAAATGCCGTAGAACTGAGGTAACTAAGAATAACGTACGGAAAAAACAATGTATGATAAAATATCTAATGGTGAAATGATAACGAAACGTAAGGCGGATGATTGCGTCCTAAATAAAATTAAGAAAGGGTCACTAAGTATGAATGTAAAAAGAAGCCGAGGAAGGTCAAGGATGACCAAATTAATCAATGACTAAAAGACGGCCATGTTCGAAGCGTACATGGCATGATGTGTGAATGTAGAAGATGCGCGAGAGTTATGTCGGGATAGAACAGAGTGGCGGTCCATCCTCTCTGCCTACACCTGCGGGAAACGACGTTGGTTAGTTAGTTACAAGTATACGCAAACTACAATGAACATAGAGATAGGAGGCGGGATTCAGTCTAATCGGTATGAAATAAAAATAAATAAATTGCATGGCATGTGTGAATGTAGATGATGCGCGAGAGTTATGTCAGGATAAAACAGTGTGGCGGTCCATCCTCTCTGCCTACACCTCCGGGAAACGACGTTGGTTAGTTAGTTAGTTACAAATATACGCAAACTACAATGAACACTGTATGACGATAGGTGGCGGGATTCAGTCTAATCGTTATGAAATAAAAATAAATAAATTCAACTGAAGCCTCACAAAAGATCACTCTCTCACCCCACAGAACTTATCACTCGTTACGATACTTCCGGGTATCGTCGTGCAGTCCCTCGGACACATATTTACGGTTCGCGCAAGAAACTATTGTATTTACCAACAGCAAGCGCAGGAGACGCTCTTGCGAGAGGCGTCTGGGCCGGATCATGGCGCGGCTGATGATGCCCAGGTGTGCGGCGTGGAGTGCTTTGTTTTGCATACTTCAAGTGTGTACCGGTCAAGTAGGTACTATTTTTTTCGAACTCTTCGATCTTTGACCTGTACGTAGGATTACTCGTATAAAAAGTATTGGCGACGTGCACCCGTCCAAGGAAAATGTAAATAGGTAAGTCCGTTTCCAATGTTTATTGTTCGCGGCTTGTGAGTACCTAAAGATGAACACGGTGTTCCGAAACTAAATTGCAAAAATCCAAAGGGTTCGCACTTAAAGATGGAACACAAAATTAGTGACGGTAGACGGACCCAACAGGTGCTTCTTCTGCTTTTTCTTCTCAGCCATTGCTGAATATAGGCCTCTTTCAACGTTATCTATCGTGTGATATCTATTGCCACCTACGACTCGCAAGTTGAATAATATTGACAACCTTTGTGGTAGTGGTAAGAGCTATGCCTACCACACCTAAAGTCCCGGGTTTGATTCCCGACGATGGCAGTGTAATGTCACACTGTCTTGAGCCTAGTGTACAATTCACGTGACAATAAAATGGCGATAGATTCAGTGGCGGTACTCCCACAGAAGCCCAGAAGCCCAGCTTGCATTAGAAATATTGAATCAAAACCTCTTCTGGCTTACAGAGGTACAGCTCTTGTGACTACTCCTTTTACGTCTGATGGGAACATTGTTGGAAGGTGAATTGGTGGGTTGATGGTTTATGCGGGGGCATGATTACTTAGATTTGGGGGTTTTGATTCAAAATTTCAATTTCAAGCGCCCTTGAGGTGAGCGAAAACGGCGCTATACAAATAAACCTAATTATTATTATTATTATTACATTACCGCTACTGGATAGATTAGCTACCTATCCCATGTCATGAGAATCAAAAAATAGCTAAAAAAAATTGTATGCAGTAATTGCGTTTAAACGACCTGTTGTATATAAAAATAAAACATCATTCGTCCATCTTTCTTGTTGTCTTATTATGCCTCTTCTGTTATTCCAAGGCCTACACTTCAGGATCTGAGCTGAGATGGTCGCCTAGAACAAGGTGCTGCGAAATCATAATTGCTAGATCGAGTAATAAACAAATATGACTTGACATAAATGTTAGGGATACGAATCAAATGATCCTAAGCGTTCACATTATAAATATTATTTTAGATAATGGAATGATTTTACTGAAATATCTTCATGGAAATTCATTTTAAATATTGTAATTAAAAAACTATGTTTTTTAACTACTTTTGTCTTTATTTCGACAGCGACCGGTTTCGCCAGGTTCGCTGGCATTGTATTGAAAACATAATGCTCAACATCAACAACAACAACAACAAACCATCACGCCGTTTCCCCGCAGGGGTAGGCAGAGAGAATGGACCGCCACACTACTCTATCCTGACATACCTCTCTAGCTTCCTCCACATTCATACATCGGGTCATACACTCACGTCGATTCTTCCGGCTTCTGACATGACCAACCTTTAATATGTGATTAATTTGGTCATGCCATGTTTTCCTCGGTCTACCTCGACTCCTTACTCAATTTACATCGTTAACGTATACTCTTTTAACCATTCTTTTTTCAACCATGCACTCCATATGTCAGAAATAACGCAGCGATCCTTTGATAATTTTGTTCAGAATACCTTCGTTCGCTCTACATTCCTTCCTAATATCAGCATTTGAGATTCTGTCGTACATCGTTCTATCACACATATCACACGTCTTAGGGACCTCATCAATAAATTTTACATAATTATTTTAATATTATTTTTGTATAGAATCATGATTATCACCCCTGATCTGTATGTATATAAAAGAGTCATTTTATAACAGTGTCACCATTCTGTAAATGCCCGCGAGCTTGGCGAAGTCGGTCGCCGTCGAAATTAAGACAAAAGAGGAAGTAATTATAAAAATATCGTTTTATTTCAATATTATTTGAGACTGCGAGGTATATAGTATAAAATGGAGAACACGTAATGGCAAGATGAGAAAAGAGAAACATTATTACGAGAGTTCGATGACATTGGCCAGGTAGCCCGCAGGGAGTGGGGACATTGCAGTGGACCCTGTCAAACAGGGATTCGTGTACACTACATTATATCAAAAATCAAGTTTCGATCGATACATGTTCGACATGTTTATCGAGACATTTATCGTAATTTTGCTATTCACCGAGATGCGTATATCCTCATCACTAAATATGTTTTTTTCACCCAATATTACTAATTGACCTAAGTGTATCTAAGTGAAACATGTAACTAACAAAATAAAGATGAAAATAGAATAAATTCAGTAGTTATGAGATATCTTAGACGAATGTGTGATAAAGCGAATGATAGTGTTATGAACAAAATAATGAAAGGATCATTAATATGGTTTAGACATATGGAAAGAATGAATGAAGAAAGAATGGTTAAAAAATTATATGTTAACGATGTAAATGGAACCAGAAATAGAATCGGAAGACCGAGGAAAACGTGGCACGATCAAATAAATCAAATATTGAATGTCGGCCATGTGAGGAGTCGGATAAATCGACGCGCGTGCATGACACGATGTATGAATGTTGAGGAAGCGAGAGAAATATGTCAGGAAAGAAAAAGTGTGGCAGTGCATTCTTTCTGCCCACCCCTTCGGGGAGACGGCGTGATGGTTAGTTAGTTATGTGTGATAAATCTATATTCAAATAGTCCATTGTTTTGGCCGAAACACTATGATACTTCAAGATTATTACTGTTAAAATTTAAAACACTGTTATAATATCACAATTTCTTTTAATTCACTTAGATTGTCGCGACAACTGTTTCGCCAACCGACGTTGGCATCATCAGGTGTTACAATAAACTATTTCTCGATAATTGTATAACTTAAAAAGTTTTAACAATAATAAATCTATATTTGATAAGAATATCAAATGCAAATATAAGAAGTAAATGCAGTGCGAATGAAAGTGTTACGAACAAAATAATGAAAGGGTCATTAAAATGGTTTAGACACATGGAAAGAATGAATGAAAAAATAAAGATAAATAAACTATACGTAAACGGAATAAGAAATCGAAGAAAACCGTGGAAAACGTAACACGATTAAATCAATTAAATATTAAATATCGCCCACACGAGGAGTCGACGAAAATCGACGCTTATGCATGACACGATGTATGAATGTTGATGAATCAAGTAAGTCAGGAAATAACAGTTTGGCGGTCGATTCATTCTGCCTACCCCTTGCGTGATATTTAATAAGTAATACTAATTTCAAAACACCATGTCATCTCATTATATACGGCATAACATTAATAGGTTTTTATTGTTTTTTGTGGCTTAAGAGTTCGTCCGATGTTTACTTAGTTAGAAATCTTATCGATAAAAAAATATGTATAAACGTTAAATCATTGGCCATTTCAATAATTAGCACTAACAATAATTAATATGAATTGAAAACGTCTGTTTTCTAGAAGTTTTATTATATTTTAAGTGAATGAAATGTTTCGCCTATCTAAGGCATTATCAAATGTGATTTGACATGACATTTGATAACGCCTTAGACTGGCGAAACATGACATTCACATAAAATATAATTAAACTTCTAGAAAATATACGTGTTCATTCCTATTAATTATTTGCGAGTTTTACATAATTTTTCAAGAAACAATAAATAACAAGGCAATAGATAGCAGGCAAGACACTGAGGGATCGCGTGAGGAACACCAGAATAAGAGAGATATGTGAGGTTGAGGATATTATAAGATGGAGCAGACAGCGAAAAAGGGACTGGTACGGTCATGTTCAAAGAATGGACTCCACCAGACTCCCCTATATTGCATTGCATAATCAACCTCATGGGACTCGTCCTCCTAAAAGATGGAAGGACAGCTGGGAATCTACCTCACAGGAGGAGCAACTCTCTGGAGAACAGACCACATAGTTCTACAATAAGGAAGAAGAAGAAGAAACAATAGATATCTACATGGTAGGATCAATAAGTAGTAGGACTGAATTTCTGTAGCGCGAACCGAGCGGTGGAGGAGTGTCAGACCACCTGGACGTGGTAGTGGGGAGCCTTCTAAAGAGACCGATATTTTTTCCAGTGCAAGCGGAGAGTAAGCACGTTGATTTCCGTAAACCTCTGCTAAAAAGTGTCGTTGCGATCCGAGATGGAGAAAAATCTCGAGTCTGCGTCATCAAATTCTTCGTCAAACTCGGGAAAACCACGAAGGAGACCCTCGGAATGATTAAGGACGCCTACGGGGATGCTACCATGAGCCACTCAACAGTGTTCAAGTGGCATAAGCTGTTCTGGGAGGGACGGGAGCTCGTTGAAGACGACCAGCGCACCGGTCGCCTGTCAACTTCAAGGATTTATGAAAATGTGTCCAGAGTAGAGGCGCTCAAGAACTCCGACCGGCGCACAAACATTCGTGTGCTTGTTGATGAGTTAGAGATTTCGTACGGTAGCATCCAAAAAAATATTACCAAGAATTTGGCCATGCGAAAGGTGTGCGCCAAGTGTGTGCCAAACCATGCCACACCGCGCTGCTGGTGAGGGAGTTTGTGACCAAGCATAGGGTTGCTACGTTTCCTCACCCCCTACAGTCCAGATCTGGCACCGTCGGACTTCTTCCTCCTTCCTTGGCTCAAGCGACACCTCAAGGGAAACCGATACAGCTCCGTAGAAGACGTTCAAAGGGCCGTGACGGCATCTCTGAAGGGGATTCAGAAGGCGTACGCATAGTGGGAATCGCGTTATACGCGTTATGTCGAAGCACAAGGGTGCTATTTCGAGGACTGCTAAGGATTTGTACCGATTAGTTCAATAAAAAAAATATTAATTCCGTTGTAGGTACTACTTTTTGATCCTACCCTGTATGTTTTATAATTCATTGGTATAATAGCGTTAGTCTTATAGAAGAGATTTGAATTCATTATAACATCCGTGAAATATGAATGATTAAGCACTAAGCACTGAAAATATAATACATATATAAAATAATGTTTTTTGTATGCGAATTTTGATTTTATGCCTGCATGTAATCGTTATGACTCAATAAATATTATATATGTACATATGTTGATGTGTTAGAGATTTCGTACGGTTGCATTCAAAAATTTATTACCAAGGATTTGGCCATGCGAAAGGTGTGCACCGAGTGTGTGCCACACCGTGTGCCAAGCCGTGCCACACCACGCTGCTGGTGAGGGAGTTTCTGACCACAGGGTTGCCACGTTGCCTCACCCCCCCCCCTACAGTCCAGATCTGGCACCGCCGCGCCGGACTTCTTCCTCTTTCCTCGGCTCAAGCGGGACCTCAAGGGAAACCGATACAGCGCCGTAGAAGACGTCCATAGGTCCGTGACGGCATCTCTGAAGAGGATTGCGGAAAGCTTGTTCCAGAAGGCGTACGCGTTTGATTCTACCCTGTGTGTTTTACAATTCATTGGTATAATAGCGTTAGTCTTATAGAAGAGATTTGAATTAATTAAAACATCCGTGAAATATGAATGATTAAGCACTTAGCACTTAAAATAAAATACCTACGTATATAAAAAAACAAATAAAATAATATTTTTTGTATGTGGATTTTGATTTAATGCCCGCACGTAATCGTTATTACATCATTCATTAATATTACTCAAAAAATATTATTTATGTACATATTATACATGAAAGAAAAAACTTCTGTGATGCGAAATGATAACATTTGTTTTCTAAAAGTTTTTTTTTTATGAGAATGACAAGTTTCGCATTAGAAAGCCAAAACATAGCATTTTCCCATAAAATAGAATGAAACTTCTAGAAAACAGACGTTTTCTAGAAAACAGATTAATTAAATTTAAATAAATATTGACGAGAACTATTTTATTCATAAATCAAAGCATCTCTCAACGTTAACTGCTTAAATATGTATACATTTATAATCTCCATATCCTTTAAATTTTTCAAACGAAATCGTCTTCATAAGAGCTGAACCTCTGTAAGCCTCTGTAAGTCAAAGTCCATTTGTATTCGTACCGTGGTACGGATGGAGAGCAGCAGACGAAGACGAGCTCCGAATGCTAGCACTTTTATCACGGTATTAAAATGTGACCATCACAAGATTGCAAAAGAGTCAGAAGATTTTAAAATTTAAACCGGTTTTCTCCAAAAACGCATTCCCGTGCGATGCCCGTACACTTGTGTAGAAAGTTTTGGCGTGCAAACCTAAGTGGTTTGTCATGACATGCGAATCAAAACAAACCATTCCAGTAAAGCGAACGCGACATATCCAAGGCAGTTATTATTACAACACTATAAGTTTATAAAAGTAAGTTTATAAACCACCAAAACAAACATAACGCGGTATACGAACTCTTTCGTGAACGGGTCAATGTTTAAAGTTGGTCTAAAATAAGAATTCGGGTCAGATTAAATTGAATTAAATTATATTTAAAATATATACCAGATTCCTTCTTTGGACTGGGTGAAAAGTGTCGTGGCAACTGTTATTTCTTTATGGTAATCACGCATTTTAACCACATTTATTTAAAGTTAAAAAAACTCACAAATGTAAATGGTAGAAAATTTAAACTAGCATAGTTATAAAGAACAGATTTTAGATAAACTTAAGGCGTTAACACTGGAATTCCATAATGACCCATTTTTATGAATTAAAACACTGTTTTTTACACTTTTGAGTTTATTTTTCTCGACATGTTTCGAAGGCTTACTTCATTATCGGGAGAACGATATAAACCGTTCAGTTTATACCGTTCTCACGATGATGAAAGTGTAAGCCTTCGAAACATGTCGAGAAAAATAAACCCAAAAGTGGAAAAACAGTGTTTTAATTCATAAAAATTCGAACAGAAGTTTGATAAATAAAGTTAACAAATCACATTTAAGTCAAACTAGTAGTTAAATTAAGAATGAAATGTTTTGCTTTCAAACATCGTGGACATAATTAAAAATAATCAGAAGAGATCAACATGTCACCATAAATATCTTCCACTTAGATAAAATACATATTAGATCCGCCATATCTGGCGAAATGAGAATGAAATTATCATTTTCACACTGTACAGGAATGTTCTTGAGAATGTTTTTTTACATTCCTGTGCTTAAAAAAAATTGTTTGCACGTTACGGTGTGGTGTAATCATAACACACTTTAAAAAAAATTTGAAAACGGAAAAATGGAATATTTATATATTTATATATATGATATTGCTTCATCTACAACACTTGAAGTCATAATAGTCAGGTCATAGTCGTCTTCTTCTTCTTTACTAGCTTTCTTCTCTATCCTGCCCCCTTTGTATCCAAGATTTTCTAACCCTTTTGATAATATCATCGGTCCATCTCATCGGTGGCCTTCCGACACTTCGTTTATTTTCCCATGGTCTCCCAACTGAGTATCCTGGTTGCCATCAACATGGCTTCGGCGGTATCGGGTTGTTTCAAGGATATAATAAGGAAAAACAAGTATATGAGAACTGACAGTAAGGTCAGAATATATAAAACCTGCGTAGGGCCTATACTGACATCTACCATTGAGACCAGAGCGGATACCACAAGAACGAAGGCTAAAGTACGGGTGGCAGAGATGAGGACGCTGAGGATGATAGCAGGAAGGACTATTCGAGATAGGGTGAGGAACACGGTCATCCGCGAGATCTGCAAGGTGGTGGATGTCGTGAGATGGGGCAGACAACGCAAAAGATACTGGAATGCGCACGTGCAGAGGATGGATCCCACCAGAATCCCACACGCTGTGGCGCATCAGATTTCTGCCGGCTGCCGTCCTCACGGAAGACCGCCGAAGAGATGGAGAGAGGCCAGCCTGATTTCAGGAACAGACCAAAGGTCTATAAGGAGAAGAAGAAGAAAGAAGAAGAATATATGGTGCTGGGAAATATTAAACAATCACTCATGCGTAATTTTTTAAGAAGAAACGAAAAAACGAACTGACCTATTTCAGAAAACAATGGTTATTATGTCCAACTGCGATTTAGAGCACCTAACTATTATAAAAGTCAAAGAGTGATGAGACGTCTGTGAACGTAAACAACTCGTAGTAAGCGGCTGTCGAATAAAATTGAATATTTTTAGATACATTAATGTTGTACATTATAATAGCCGCTACAGCCTTGCTAATGAACTCGCGGTCAAGGATATAGGGCGGGTATACTATAAAAGGTAATTATTATTGGGCACAACGTGTAAACGTAACAGTTATTTTACCGACATTAGATTCGTAATAGGATAATCATTTTGAGGATTTAAAAAAATTATCAAATGGTAAAATCAAATCTCCTGGCCAATTTCTTTGTTGCAGTACTTTCATAATTTTTAGTTACGAAACTTAATACATTTGGGCTGTTTTGATGTTGAAATAATATAAGTTTTTCGTTTATGTGGAGAGTTATTTTTATTTTGTTAATTTATTTTAGATTATTTGTTTTAGATTTATTTTGCGAACGTTGGACGATCGAAGTTTGCGCGAGAGATGCCTATTGGTAGCGATGAGGTTCGCAACCCATCACACCGCGTCTCCCGCGGGGGCGAAAAGAGAAAGATGGAGTGCCGCATCGGTGAAAGTGTGGCAGTCCATTATTTCTGCCTACCCCTTTGGAGAGACGGCGTAATGGTTATTTAGTTAGTTAGTAAAATCCAATGTTTCCACTAGCACGAAAACATCTGCATGTGCAATTTCGCAAGTGTTTTTGAGCGTGCAGTTGGCTCTGGTAGCTTACTTATGCGGAAGTAAAATACCCTAAAAACCTCCGCATGTGCAGTTTCGTTTTGATCGTGGAGTCGCCCCTGTCAGCTTAATTTTGCGGAAGTAAATCATGCGAACACTTGCGGAAATTCTTTTGCTAGTTGACAATTCGCTTTTTATTTTATTTCTGGCTAATTCACCGCCAATTACATAAGAGCCTCCACTGATAATTAACGAGCACCCGGTGTACGACTTTGAAATATATGTGCTTTGTTCAAATTCCTGTCAAGTTATTGGTGCATATCAGGTGTGTCAAGAATAAGAACCAGATTCCAATAAACAAGGTTTCGAAATCCAGTATACAGTATAGATAGCATTTCGGTAGTGGATTTTTTAAGTTTGAAATTAATGCGTCTAGCACGTTTACGCGTGTATATTTAACCCTTAATTGTGCGCCAAGAGAAGTACAAAATAAAACACCAAAAAAAAAATCTGTTAATATACTTCCGAATTGTTATTCTTTGCATTACATGTAAATTTTATTTATAGTATATAACATTTTGTAAGTAATACTCAACAATTTTCTATATGAAGGTGGATAATGTCAAATCGGAAATATTTTCCTTCGGCCTAATTGAGGGCTTAGACGGTAAATCCAAGGGAAAAAGCACCAAGGGACTTAATGCAAGTTCCCTGGATAAATTTCTGATGATAAATTATCAATAACAATATTTCGGATGTATTCAGCGGAGCTTATGGAGCAGTAGTGACAAATGTGAGATTAGTGGTTGGCGACATGATATCCTGGAGATGTCTAGTAAGTGATGTCTACATGCTTCACTCAGGGGCAAACGTGGCAATTATTATTTTCTTTCTTTTCTCTTTTTACTAATTAATTATTATTTTACCTAATTTAATAGGTACTGTACATAAGATAAAATGATAGCATAACTTTTTTATTAAAGAAAAAAAAAACATTTCTAACAAACTGACTATAGTAGGTAAAATGTGACTTCAATTTGAATACCTTACCGTGGTATTATGTATCAGCGAAAATGCACTAAGTCATGTCAATCCACTATTATTTTGAAAAAAATGTGCTGAAAGTTCATTTATTATTTATTAAACCATTAAATAAAATGTAGTTAATATATCAATATACCATTTTTTCAAATTGGCTTAGAAATGTTTAGTATAAAAAAAATTGTTATATCCGTACAAACTTTAAACTTCAATTATCTCAGAAGTAGTCATTTTAACTTAGTGCTTCTTCGCAGAATACCCCCGATATATACTCGTATATATTCACAAAATACGTGATGGATAAACATACCAAAAATCTAGCCGCCCTCTTCTTCCATGAGCGGACTCCGGACTCCCAGACCAGCCAAAGAACCTCGCGATCGAAGTTCACGTCCCACCCCTCGTGGGTGATGGCGAAGGAAAATGCGACGGCAGAGTGCGCTTCCGCCATGGTGCCCGCGCTGCAAGAACAGCCTGCATTATTAATTTATTCAATAATATATACAAAACAAATAAATAATATGAATAAAAATAATAGCAACCGTACTCAAAGTATACATTCTGATGAATAATACAATAATTACGGATGAGTAATATACCATTTTGACTTCAATTTGACTACTATTTTGGAATATGCTTTTAAATACCTGAACTGGGAAGAAAAACGTATCAAGGTGGACGGAAAAAAACCTTAACAATTTAAGATTCGCGGATGACATCTTATTAATATCTGAAGATCTGGATGAAGCACGTGTCATGAAGCGACAAAAAAGTAGGGCTCTGTATAAACACAACCAAGACCAATATAATGACGAATCTGATCCTCGGCGGTGCTATAGAGATTGACAATCAGCTAATAGAAGAAGTCAAAGAATACAAATATCTCGGCCACAACATCTTGCTTTCCAGAGATAATCAGACTGCTGAGATTCAGAGAAGAATCGGTCTTGGGTGGGCGGTATATGGCAATCTGAAGAAGTTCTTTAATAGTAAGATTCCCCAGTGTCTGAAACGCAAAATGTATGATCAATGCGAACTTCCAGTACTGACATACGGAGCAGAAACGCTAACCCTCACCAAGTCGACCGTAAGGAGACTCCGTGTAGCACAGAGGAAACACGAAAGAGCCATGCTACACGTAAGACTCTCAGACCGGATAGAAATACTGAAATACGTAGAAGGTCGGGAGTAACAGATGTCGTCGCAAGGGTAGCGAAGCTTAAATGGTCATTTGCGGGACATGTTGCCAGATTGGTAGACGATAGATGGACCAGAAGGGTGTTAGAGTGGAGACCCCGTAAAGACAAACGAAACAGAGGGAGACCCCCCACACGATGGTCCGATGACATTACAAAAATTGCTGGCGATTGGATGCAAAAGGCACAAGATAGAGATACGTGGAGGAGTATGGGGGAGGCCTATGTCCAGCAGTGGACGACAACGGCTGTCTAAAGAAGTAAGTAATATATAATACCATAAATGAAAATCGATTGTTGATAAACTTAAGGCATTTAGTTAATGGTGTTTTTTTTTTTTTTTAATTTCATTGTAAATTATTGTAAATAATGAAAATTAAAAAAAATAATAATAATTTTAATATATAGGTATATTTTATAAAAAAATAATTCTTTTTTCATTATAAGGCGTAATACTGGAATTGCCGAATTTTTTATTGCATTTATTTTTTCAAATTAAATTACCTCAAAAGTGAAAAAAAACGGTGATATAACTCCAAAAAATTCGTTAATATAAATCGAAGAAATAACGCTTTTTTATGATCACGATTTCCAACAGCATAGGCTTGCTCCAACACGATATCATGTACAATAGTTAACTTTTTCAATACAAAAACAATAGCCGGTGTGTTTTTACAAGCATTCAAAAATATAATAATATTTAGGACTACTTACTACTTTGCTGAAATTTAATTAAGTGCATTTCTTTCGGTTCATATTTTGCGGTATACCTAAGTTATCAACTGTGTTATAAGTATTCATATGTTCTAAAAATAAATGGTAAATAATCAAATAAAGAAAATCTTTTGATTCTGGGCATAACAGCAGTAATGAATAAGAAATTTATTGAATTGCGGTTAAATCAAACGAAAATACAGTAATATTTTTTGTTTTGTATTATACGTACATTTACATTCTGTAATAATAATAATAATAATAAACAAGTTGCTTATGTAGACTTTAAACAAAACTATTTGTATTTAAAAAGTTTTCGGAACGTGACTGCACTTTTTGTTTGTACTGGTTATAATACTCGTATAAGACGGTTTTAGACGACACGGATTTTCTGGGTAGCTATCTACCAGGGTTGGGTGTGTATATTTAGTTGTTTAGAACAATGCTTAGATGCCCTAAATTGAGTAAATACAAATATATATTTTTTTAAAGTCCATTATACTATTTTTTTTTTGAAAAAATAAAGCGATTTTATGAGCTTTATACTGCTGCAACAGTATAGAAATTTAATCCGAAATAAGTATGATCGTGTGCTATCTTATATAAGAAAGCATGGTACATCTATTAAACATTGGTTTAAAAGATGTACCAATTAAACAAAATCAGCGTATCGGTTATGATACAAATATGTGATAATAATAAGTTTAATATATAAGTATACTTTTCTTTAAACTGTGTACATAAACGAATGTCAAAATGTTGATTCAATAGATAAGTGGGTCACTGTCACAAGTCACATCTGACTATATAACCCGATTCGGGCTGAATAAGTAAATGTCTACTAAAATGCTTAAGTAAGACAATTCCGCGACAATAATAATGAATCAACAAAACAGGTTTATTAGTTGTAAGTAAAACAATAATTACGGCTGCAATGATGGGAGAATCTATACTAATAATAAATAAATAAAATATAATCAATGATGCAGGGAATATTTAACAATATAAATAATAACTACTATAAACACAAGTCAGAGATTATTGAAATGAAAACAATTTCGAGAATTAGGTTACCAACAACAAAATGTGACGAAGTAAATTGTGGCCAGCAAGTCACAGAAGAAATTTCACGTCTCCTCGGTCACGGGCTCTGTTTGCGTACTCCACGTGTCGTGTCGTTGTTTATAATACCGTTTAATTATCACAAACAAGTTATTTCACGTGCACAAAAGTACTTACCAGAACTGAAAATGTCTATATGCGAAACACCTGTATTGAATAACCGAGAAAAATATAAACCAATTTCAACCAAGACAGACTGTATTTTTTTTTCAAAATTTATCCAAACTAGGATGAATAGGGTCCAGATTATTCTAAGACCTCAAATAAAGCTGTTATACGGAGAGACACGAAATCCGTCTCAACTCCGAAGAGACTGAAAAACTTTTGACAGAGAACGACCCAAAAACGAACGGGAGCTTCACACCAATTCGGACGTAAACTCCGCCACAACTGAACTGAACGTAGTAACTATTCCGTGCAAGAAAACTGATTCAGGCGTACCATAATTCCATAACAAAATATACAGTGAAGGTAACATTGTAATAATAATAAATCAGCTCGGTAAGTACTGGTACAATATTGTGAAACGCTGGCCCATAATTATAACTTTAATATAGACTAATTAAATTTTATTATCCATGCGCTTGGTTTGCTTTTTTAACTATTATATAAAGAATTAAGATGTGTAGAAGCTTAAAGATTTATGTATCTCTATTATATATTAACCACCGAATCTGTTGGATATTGGTAATTTGTTTAGATTTGCCCCAGCCAGAACAATAATTTTAATTCCCAAATTAAATAGTGATATAAAAAATACATTTCCAACATGGGCTAGCCAAAACATCCCGATGTTTTGGCTAGGTCCTCCTTATTCATTTTATCTCTTACTCTCTTACTTTAGAAAAGACGGTCTAATAAATATTCAATTATAAAAAGTTGAACAAATGCATTAATAAATCATATTCTTTTAAAACTATTTAATGTTAAACGATGTATCAATGTAAACATACATATTTAATTTAACTTTAACGTATTTTAATAAAATTGCAAATAATTTATTAAAATATAACAATGCAATGTTTTTCACAAATATATTTCTAATGAATAATAATCATTCTTCAGTATAAAATGTTGAAATACAAATTATTTTTAAATTTGAATTAATTACATAATTTTATGCCATTATTTAATAGGTGTCTGGTCAGGTGTCAAGAATCATTTGGTTCACAATTTTGAAGTTCGGTTTTCTTTCATTCACTGGAGATGTCCCAACATCTTAGGCGGCATACATTTATAAACCATCTTCTCCCTCTTGTCCTGTCACACCTCCGTGGTGCATAGAACCTCAAGTAGCCTTCTCCACCTGAACTCTATTGCATGCCTGATGCCTAACATCATCCCAAGGGAGGCCTGCTGCTTTAACCTTGTCCTGCAGGGCTCTTCTCCAGGTGGCTCTGAGCGATGCAGGGTAGGTTCCGTATCAGAGTGTGACTGATCCACAGCCATTTGCGTCTAGCGACTTGTTCTCTGATTGGCTTTTCGCCTGCCATGGTCCAGATAACGGCTTTGACACTGTTTGGGGCCAACTTGGGAGCTTGTCCCACTTCAACACTGTTGTCTTGTTCAAGGAAGCATCCCCATAAGGTTTGCTTGATCATGGTGAGACCCAGATTTGCTAGATTAACACAAAATTTCACTGCGTAACGCTATTTCAAAAGTTGCTTATTCTAGTATGTAACGAGACTTGATGACATCGCACCGTGAGTGTAAAACCGAGATAACTGCAAATATACATTTTGGAGATATGGGAGTTTAAAGACTTCATATTGCTTGGAAAAACTGTTTTTTTTAAATAAACCAATGATTTTCGGTTTATAGTAATATACCTATAAACCGAAAATCATTGGTTTATTTGAAATAAAACAGTTTTTTCAAGCAATATGAAGTCTTTAAACTCCCATATCTCCAAAATGTATATTTGCACATATCTCGGTTTTACACTCACGGTGCGACATGGGTCTGCTATCCACATGATCCTCACACTGCACAGGCTCGCAGACAACTAAACAATGGCTCCATATCCCCATTTGGAGCCTTCCATGTGGGGCCAGAGGCAAATTGCGGGCCCTAAGGCAGTCAACAGGGGCGGTCATGGCATACCGATTCAAGAAATTAGTAATAAAATATTTTGATAATACAATTTTCATGAATAAACATTTAATTTATCTATGTATTGTAAATAAAAATATATCTACTTAAGTAATCGCGTGAAAATATATATCTTTTTTTAAATAGCATTAGTAATTCATATAACATACCTAATTTTGTTAAGTAAATAAACCTAATTTTGTTGAGCAACTGTAACAACTGGAGGGGAATCACTATCCTTTCCGTGGTGACAAAGATTCTTGCGAGAATCATACTGAGGAGAATGACTAGTGCACTCGAAAGGGGTATGCGAGAGGAACAGGCTGGTTTCTCCGAAGTGGCCGGTCTTGCGTTGAGCACTTGAACACACTCTGCATCATAATTGAGGAGGCCTCTCAATGGCGATACAGCATGTACCTAATGTTCGTCAACTTTGAATACTTTCTACTTTCGATGGTCCTTGTGGCATTCCGTGAATACATCCTACCCAGTTGGAGGATCTAGTTTATGCTGATGACCTCTGTCTGCTTTCGATAAACCGGGTGGATGCAGAACAGAAATCTCAAAAATAACTTGTCCAAGACAGTAGACCTACGAGTGTCCACAAATGACTCCACCCCAATTTGCTCCAGTGTCCCCCTTGTGTCCACCGCCAGCATTTGCTACCTCGGTAGTATGATAGCAGGCTCGGGTGGTAAGGAGGAAGATGTAGCCAGCAGACTCAGCAAGGCAAGGGAAGCTTTCGCAATGCTTCGCCCATCAAATTATGTGGCCAACCTATTTTAATATATTAAAAATGTATAGTTTAATTGGTAGAAACACTAGAATCAACATAGTTAACAAAAATGTTAGTAGATATAAAAGTTAGTAGACATTATTTAAAAAATCAATAATACACTTTTTTAATATTTGTATCTAACCACTTTATTTGTTAACACCAACCGGTTTCTTTCCTGCCAGAGCTTTGTCAGAGTGAGAGAATAAACTGACCAGTTTCTCACCCTGACCGGAACCGGTTAGTGTTAACAAACAAAGTGGTTTAGATACAAATATTAAAGTGTATTATTAAAGGTCGAGAAGAAGTTACCGAAATCACACGGTGTTACCCAAAAACACAACAAACATAAGTGTATTATTGTTTTATTTATAATGGTTTGAATTTTATAATATTTGTAATTTGTGCATTGTGTTTTCACCAGAGTGAATGGGGATCGACAAAAGGGTTTGCTTTGTCATAATGCGACCTGGCATTAAAATAATAAAATACTTTGCAAGTCAATAATTAGTTGGCATTGGTTAATGACAATATTTCTAAAGTGAGATTCTGTCAAATCTGGTTCTATATATTTTATAATCTTCTTCTCGATGCTACATTCTGGTTTGGGATTTTGCATCCTCCATTGACTCCTGTCCCTAACCATCTCTCTTTGTTCTTCATATCTATCTAGTTCTTATCAGTCCTCTTCTACACAGTCCGCCTATCTTTTTCTTTGTCTCTTTTTGCGCTGCACCCGTCCGTACATAATTTTCGGTGCTCTGCCCTCTGACACTCTTTCTAAATGTCCAGCCAACCACAGGCATTGAGACTTACAGGATCTAACCACTATTTCCTGGTTAATCAGTATTTCTAGCTTAAGATTTCTTTTGATTCTGCAAGTCCCTTCCTCCAGCGTGGGTCCAACATTTTACCTAGGATCCTCTTTTAAAAAATATATTTTATAACACATAGGTAAATTTGATTTTGTATTTGTTAATCCAATTTTTATGGTTCTGAACTAAAATAAACTTTCTGTAATCGCTGAAAACCTACCATGAGTATATTTTAAAACTTTTAAGTATAACAAATCCTTCGCATTGCATTTATTGCTTTACATTACTTATTTATCTGTGAGGTTCTTTACACATAAGATTTACTTATTTTTTAATGTACGTTATATACATTTCTAAAATTGTTTTCTACTTTTAATAAGTTTAATGATTGTATATCTTTATTGTCTGTGTTTGTGTAATACCACAAGTCCATCATTACAGTATTGAGGAGGTAAAGAATTAAAGAACTGCCTAAATAATATCATATATATTTAATTACTTTTATTTAATATATTATACTTCAAACACAAGTGTTGAAGATCTTAGGAAAATAAAAAAGCTACAATAATTTATTTTTATATTCTGTATTATTTAGTTATTTCAGTAACACTTTCAAGATTAATTAATACGAATGAAAATGTCAGTTTTCTAGAAGTTTTATTATATTTTATGGGAATGACATGTTTCGCCCTTCTAAGGCATTATCAAATGTTTTTACATTAACATTTAATAATGCCTTAGGGCGAAGCATGTCATTCCCATAAAATATAATAAAACTTCTAGAAAACTGACGTTTTCATTTATATTAATTATTTAATATGAAGTTTTACATCATTGTTCAAGAAACAATAAATACATACAAGATTGTTAAAACACCCATCAAGATGAAAGGAAATGTCAACTACAAAAGGTACATAGGAAGATGGTTATCCAGATTATCTGTGTACATGCTTGGAATTTATTTAAATGCAATGCATCGCTGTAAATCCTTCCCTCTTCAGCTCAAGGGAGTTAATCCTAGCATAGAATAGATTTTTTTTAACATTCTCCAACATGAGAATACTTATGAAGACTCAATATAATGGCACCTCCCTCGAGCACGCTTTTGACTAATTTATATAGAGAAGAACAACGATAACTATACTAGCTTTATATTTTTTTCCTTTGAAAATTATAAGTTATTCATGATATAATCAACACAGTAATCTTTTTAACTATCAACATGCTCCGAAATAGATCCACATATTTTGAGATTATAATCCTGCTTGATATTACGTGTCATTTTGGATAAAAACACTAAACGTTTTCTGACCAATCTTCTTCAGTGATATCAGTTGGCGTTTGAGACAATGTCATAAAATATGTCAACAAAAATACAAATACGTCGGAACGAGTTCAGTCCATAGATAAAAATATTAAGCGTTTAGTTTTCTTCTTTCTTTTTTATGGCTTTTCACTGCTTTTTCTGGCCAGTCTCAAGTAAGGGTAGTTGTAGTATTAGTAGCAATGCCGCGCCGTCTTGAACCCTTAAATATAGACTTCGATACGACATTGACAGTGCCATCTTGACGTTATAACTTTAAAGATTAGAAATTTTGTTAGTATTTTTTACACATTTTTGTTAGATGAGGAAATAAGAGTGGACATGTTGGTAGGGAATGGTATATTAAGGTCAATAAGGTCTGGGATAAAATTTTGGTATTGTAGATTGAACGGACAGTTCAAGAATATAATTATGTTCGAGGATGAAAATCTCGAACATAATTATTAATTATGCCACATTCACAAGTGACAGAGTCTAGAATGTGAATTTTGGTAAGATACGCTCTGTGACAACAGTGTCCGATGCACATTCTACAAATCGAGCTGGTTTCCCATTTATTTAATTTTAGTTCATTATACCAGGGCGTCGACAAGACATTGGGCTGGAGTTCCGAATACATTTTCCCTTAAGACTGACTGGAAATGTTCCAATCTTTCTGCCATGTGTGCTTCATTTTTTTGCGCATTACAGGGATAAGATCATTCATGGGGGTGTGAGTGATATATCATCACCAAAAAGAATTGCCTGTGTAGCTATATTGTCTGCTTTTTAATTTCCAGAGATCCAGCAGTGACTCGAAATCAGATAAAAAAAAATATATTAAGTTTTGAGAGATTACACAACTGAAGATAGAGGCCAATTTGTGTAGTCTGAACAGTCTTTCGTGGTTGTTAAATTCACAATAAATGCTGCCCCAGTATAAAATTCGGAATTTATTTTGGGACCATCCAAATTTACCAGGCGTAAGCATATAGATAATACTTGCAACATGGAGCTTTTCTTCTTTTTTCTGTGATGTTTTATTTCGATTATATATGTGAAATTAATGTAAAATACGACTACGATCTTTTATTTCTCCTTATTTACGTTAACACACATTTTAATATAATACGAGTACATTTGTGTTTTCGCAGTGTTTACTCTGTCTAAATTCTCTCCTTGTTTCGGACCATTTGTAAAGTATATATATATATATATATATATATATATATGTATTTCCTTCAGTGTGTTTAATTTATAAAAGTACTAGTAATATATTGAACCCATTTTGAATTGTATAAAATAGTTTTTGGTATGTAAATGTTCAATTAATCTTTCAATGTTACCTCAAAATTCATATATGTCTTTAATTATATATGGTAATGCCCTTATTAACTATTTACATATATATAATTATTTAATCACAATGAACGCGACAAAATAAATAACCTTAGCTCAATATTTATTCTGTTCTGCCTTCAAAAGATCGGACCGGCGAGTAATACACTGAACTTTAGGAAATACCCAATTCTCTATTATTTTATATCCAAATTTTATTTCGGCAATACAACCAAAAATTATTTGTAATTATTTAAATACAAATCTTGTGCTCCCAACACTGATTCATAATGACACTGGCATTGTTTTCGGTTAAACGATTTTAAGAGCAGGGGGCGGCGATCACACTGTCTTGAAAAAGTCGCTTCTGCAATAAAAGCAGTATCTTTGAGTGCAAAATGCCATAGTTTTATTACACTCCGCAACTACCTGACCATAACCAGCTAAAACCACCATTCATAACGGGATACCCAAATATAAGTTTATTTTTGTTTTGAGATTAAGAGCATATTATTATTTTACTAACTGACTAAACATTACGCCGACAGAGTTCTCTTGATTTTATAACATTCATACATCGTGTCATGTACGCACGTTGAGTCCTCCAATTATACTATTTAAATTATGTTACTCCTGTAATTTTTTTAATACATTCGTATTTCTTGGGAGTGACACGCTTCACCTTTCTAGGGCATTTTCATTTGACAAACCTCATTCAAGGCAAAACATGTAACATGTAACACACTCTTATGAAATAATATAAAAATTTCAAGAAAAGTTCAACAATAATTTACTTTTATATTAAAATAAACTGCTTTCCTTTTTTAGTATTTTATTTTTAGTCAAAACATTAGAATTGTTTTAATTAATTGTTTTTTTTGTGGATTTAAATTAGAATCCATTTTTTCTTTATTAAGGATACTGAAAAAAGAAATAAACGGGTTTATTTATTTATCTTTTTGGTACGTTATTTATATAAACAATGGGAAGAATTATGTACAAATGGTCTACGTAGTAGGTCTGCGTATGTACAAAAGCTAATTTTTAAGAATCAAAATAAATTCTAAAATTTATTGTCTATGGTATTGTAAAACTCTATTTGACAATTTCAGACTTTCTATTTTACTCTGTTCTGTGGTCATAACGCTCGCGAATTTGAGTGTGTTTGGTTGTGTTTCGCCGCGCTCGATCTTATCGAGTATTTTTTTTAAATATACAATTAGTGTCGGTCAACTCTTAAACCGTGTATGCACATGCGATAAAGTCTCCTGCCTTTCATATCGATTTCCTCCGCGTCTGTCATGTCGAAGAGGAACATCGCGTACATTAAGCCAGAAGAACCCAACTTTTTGAAAAGATTGAAGAAGGAAATTGGATACAAAGAAGAATCTTCCATCGAATCTAAGGTTAGTTCTCTTAATTTACATTTACTATACAAACTTTTTAAATCTATGTAAAGAAGTACAAAGCGATCGACCATTTATTATCCTATAAAATCTGTATACATTTTCAATGTCGATTACAAATAGTTGTGTATTTATTTTTTAATGTGTATATTACACACACATTCTAATTTCTCAGGGAAATCGTTGTGTAAGTTAATAAAATGTTATGAATTCGTTATTATTTGACATTCATATTTCTATTTCGTCTCCGATTATAAACTATTACAAACTAATATCTATATAGCTGGTTTGACAATAATAAAAGTTATTGAATAGGACTTGGATGATTCGAGATTAAGTATTTTTGGGGGAAACGTATACGTACATATAATTATGTTTATATAGCGTCTACCATCGTGTCTATGATAAGTAACCGGTTAACACGATAAAAAATGGCGTCATCTGGTAATTCTTTCATCATGATCATGTTGACTCAACTATAACTAGCTTACTCTTTATAATGCCACTACTGTTCATCGTATGCTCTGGATTCTGCCAATTTATTTTATAGTTTTTACCGGTATCTAGTAGAAAACTACATTCAATATACCATACATTTGAAGATTTTGGTGACCTCCCAAAAGGTTTTTGATGCCATAAGATAGAGATTCATATTTTCTTACACGGCCATTTTATTTATTCGCCAAGTCAAGCCGTTTCTTTCCGTGACCCCTTTGAGTAGTTGTTGCGGTTTATTTATTGTCTATTCTTCTGCATCATTCCTGGCATCAGCCTGATTGGGCTTATTTGAAACGGTAGACCCGTGTCATAGATGCTGTTTTATCTATTTGCTGGGGAGTTTTGCGCTTCGCTCTACAATTCCCTCGTCATGTTTTGCGTTTCTCTAGGTTATTTTAAAAAAGGTTTATAATTAAATAACTCTCAAGCAGAAAGAGTTCCGCGAGGAACTCTCTATAATATTTCCATTTCTAGAGAAAACGTCTGGATATTTTTACTTGAGACTTTGTTATAAATACACATTTAGAGATTATATATTTAAATGAATATACTAAAATTCAAGTAACTTAATTGGTTATACAAACTACAAATCAGAGTGGATCGACTATTATTCCTCGCACTACTCCAACTTCATCTCTTTGACCGACTAACCACGACCTAAATTATTACCATCTTCCTTATAAATAATGACCCTTTACCACCAAGTTATCTACCCTTACCCCTCCCGCAATCAATGCGGACAAAAAATCCTCCCCAATAGCCCACTCCGTACTCCGCCAAACAAAATGGTCTCACGCAGGACGCTATCTGCTACCCCAACTCCATCCAGGCACTGCTCCTCTTATCTTCCCCTCGGGGACAGACTTTTTATAATTACAATCCCCACCCTAAATGGTCTTCCATTCCTTGACAATAATGTAAGACTTTATCATAAACCCTAAATCCCCCCTCGCCCTCTTTCGGGGGGACACTCCGGGCCATACATTTAGCCCCATGTTTCCACAATGTTTCCTACAGACGTAAGAGGAATAGCCATTATATATAATATAATAATTAGGCTTATTTGTATAGCGCCGTTTTCGTGAATAGCTCACCTCAAGGGCGCTTGATTAGAGCTGAACCTCTGTAAGCCAGAAGATCCAAGTCCAAGTGGATCGAAATTATAAAATGTAAAGAAAGAGTTAATGCTGAATTGTCTGGTGCTCCTGGGAACATTTTTCACGTTAATTTTTTTTACTCATCGGTTTGCGTATATGAATTCCTAGTAGATATGACGTCTTGGGTCCTCCACCCGTTTTCGTTCTGACGTTCATTGGCGTTCTTGTTAAACCTTATTTATTTCACCAAATGACCCCTTAATTATTTTATATTGATAAAAACATATTTTTCTGGAAGTTTTAATTATATTGAAAGCTTTTAAGCTTTCAATATACCTATTATAATTAAAACTTCCTTCTTTAATTGTCTCGTTTCTGCTAACCTGGCATCAATCCTTGCAACCGTGCTGTCCACGCATACAATAAACTTATCAATAATTGTGTGACTCATTATGACTAATTGTAAGAAAAGGATTAGGGATTTTAGTACATTAGTAGCCAGTCATTGTCAATTTTTAAGTACCGGCGTATTTCACAAAGGTCAGCAATTTCTTAGAATTCTTAATCTATTTTGAAATTTTTGTTTACTCAATATGTTTGTGATTTTCCCGAGCAAAAAATAAACATCGTATTTCAAGATTTCTAAAGCTTTTTATTTTTTAACAATAATGACCTAAATATATATTTACGTTCGTACGCACCTATTGTTTGTTCAAATTTCATTGACCAAAAACTCGTTTTGCTTGTTATTGTTTATTTTTAATTTCCTTGTTTTCATAAACAGTACGCTTACGAAGAAAATTTTTCGCACTCAAAGAGAAAAATCGGCATATTTTGAAATCAAAACAGAAATAAGCAATATTGTTTAAATAATACAAATTTAATTTAAATACACATTATGTAGCCGGGACTTATTCGTAACGTTTTTAAACAAACTGACAATATGATTTGTAATGTCTCTGACGATGATGTCGTATACTCGTACATGTTATTCACAATGGACTAGGAACTTATGTCGCATTATTAATTAAATAGGTCACTTAGGTGGTTTGGGTTTGCGACATGTATTGTAAGGATGAATAAAGCTGCATAGTCCATTCTTAAGATCTCGCGATGAGTGTGCCGGTAGAAAAATGGCGGCAGTGGTCAATTCACTATTTACTTGAATCTGACTTCATCAAAAATAGTGATACTGACAAATGATTTTATTTCTATTTTGTGGCGATTCGACGAAGGAGGCATTATCAGGGATAAAGTACCCACCATGATTTTTTAATCATATTTTTTCTTTGCTTATTACATAAATTATTTACTTAAACTGCCGATGTCGTTCACTGCTGGACCCAGGCCTACGTATTCCTGGGTTGTGCCTTTCACGTCCAATCAATAGTAATTTTGCGAATATCATCGGACCATCGTGTAGGGGTTTACCCTCTGTTTCTTATGTCTTCGTGGGGTCTCCACTTCACCACTTTTCTGGTCTATCTATCGTCTGCCAATCTGGCGACATGTCCTGCAAATGACTATTTGAGTTTAGCCACCCTTTCGAGGACATCCGTTACTCCCGACCTTCTTTCTACTAACTATCTCAGTATTTCTTATCTGGTCTGAGAGTCTTACATGATGCATGGCTCTTTCGTATTTCCTTTGTTCTACACGGAGTCTTCTTATGGTCGACTTGGTGAGGGTTAGCGTTTCTGCTCCATATGCCAGTATCGGAAGTACGCATTGGTCATACATTCTGCGTTTCAGACGTTGGGAAATGTGGCTATTGAAGAACTTCTTCAGAATTATTTGGTTGAAAAGCTCTTTACACCATTACAGCGCTAGCCAAATTGATATGAAGGGCGGAAAAAGAACACCAATACATAGGATTAGTTAACTCTTTGTTGTTCTTATAGTTAGTTTTTTTTCCAAATCGCTATAAATGCATCTTAAGTAGCCTTTCTCAGTTGTTACCTCGTTTAGGAGACGAATCGCCTTCAATATAAGAGGACTTCGAAGCGCCTCTTTGCGGCAATTTGGGCCATACAAGATATGCCTTATAAGCCCCCTTACTATGTTATAGCTGTGGAGAGAGTAAAGATTTAGTTTCCTCAGTTTTCCAGATTGTAAATACCCCCGGATAACAGTTTTAAAAAAAGTTTACCTCTATAGATCATACAATGTATGTACGTGATTAGGATACTATGAGACACGTTTTCAGTCGTGAATTATTTAATTTACCTTGGTATGCACATGTTTATTTTGATTATAAAATATATGAATTTACTATTACGAAATTGCATGACCACAAACTCTCAAATCACGAGAAACTTTTTAAATCAACGTGGAATACGTTTCATGACATACAAATGAAATTATACATTGGTGCTGATTTGAACTGAACATTTTATTTAAATAATCAACAATGGGTTCGCTACCCTAAAGCAAATATAACAGGGGTTCGCGGAAGATTGTACGACCCCCATGTAACCCTCCCCTACCATTATTGGCTTCGGGAGTTAGATTAAATCTACCTATTATTGTTATTCAAATACCACATTTGCTTAATATATAGTGTAATTTTTTAAATACTTAAAATAATTAAATTTTGTATACAAAATAGATATCTTTTGGGACATCGATGCTCGATCTAATAATCTAAAATGAAAAAAATATATATTTAGTTTGATTACAATTATTATTTTTCCGGTTGATTTGGCTGCTCGTATGAAGAGAAGGCGGAATCAGGCTGCAGAACGGGTCCTAATTAGAATAGCATTACGTTTTTTTAATGAATAAGAATTTAAACGTGTATTTTCTAGATGTTTTATTATATTTTATGGGAATGGCATGTTTCGCCTTGCCAAGAATTATGAAATATTTTGATAATGGCACAGCAAGGCGAAACATGTCATTCCCATAGAATCTGTTATAATATAACTTCTATGAAACGGTCGTTCTCATATTAATAATTTAATATTGAGTCTTACATCATTGCTTAAGAAATAATAAAAAAAGTATTTTTTATATACTTAGGACATTGAAAAACTTTGTTTAATCCACTATTTAATAAAACATATTTAAAAAACACGACATGTTGAGGATACATTTCTTTGTTTACTTTTTATTATATTTTTACACCTGAAGATGGAGGTAACCTCCGAAACATGTCGTGTTTTTTAAAATACTTTTTATTAAATAGTGGATTAAACAAAGTTTTTCAATATCCTATGTATATACTATGGAATTCCACAGTGTTCAAGTCTTAGCGTTCAATAAGTTAAAAGTATTTTTTTGGTAGAATTATATAAATTTTTAATTGATTTTTTAATCAAGTAGTTTCAATAACCAACAGTAATATTTCGGAAAATAGAATACAATATAAACACAGAATTTAGAAACTCGATTTTTATTGCGCATATTTTAAAGTAAAAAACATCGTTTTATATAATTATTATTTACACATTTGTATTTATTTTCACCGCCATTTAGTTTTTTTTTTCCTTTGTCTTCTTACAACTGCTGTTTTCTCGGTACATTTTGCAAAACGTGACAACATATTATGCGAATACATTACCGTTATATTACACGGTCGGCGTTACACGGTCGGCGCGCCGTCCCGCCAGGATTATATTCATATTGAGCCACTGAATTATGCGCATCGTTTGATTACGTTAAACACCAAATACATGTAACCTGTCTGCAATCAACCCATAGAACAGGTCGGTACCTTCAGATATCGCGGCATGATCTGCGGGGAGATATGTGTACATCCCCAAGTCAAATCTCTCTGGTTTCAATCCTGGGATTGGTTTGCAGCAATTTCCTCTATTCTTCTCTTCCATTCTTCCCTGTCTTGTGCGGCTCTTTTGAAATCTGCATATGATGAGCAGCGCACGTCCACCAACAGGTCCTCCAGGTACTCTCGGCGTGGGCGTCCCCTCGGTCATACCCTCCATTATGGCATGCAAGAGGCCTTCTTGTCGTATTACATGGCCGATCCATCATGCACGCCTTTCGGACAAGGTCCTGAGCAGGTGCCTTCCTCCTCCGATTCTTTGGAGAACTTTCTCATTTGTGATGTGGTTTCTCCAGGAAATTCCTAATAGTCTTCTATAGGACCATATCTCAAAAGCCTCTAGTCTCCGTTTATCTCTTTCGGATAGGCACCATGTCACGCAGCCGTACATCAAGATACTCCATACATAGGTCTTGATGAGGAGTATTCTCAGTTACATGTAGTTCAAGTCAAATAGGCAGCTGGAATCTCTGGTGTTCTAAAATCCACAATATGGAAAAACAAATTCATGGCTATTAAGAGTAAGATGAGAATATATAAAGCATGCGTTATATCAATAATTACGTATGGCGTTGATGCAAGGGCACACACACACACTAAGGACCAAAGTAGTTTTGAGGACTTCCGAGATGAAGACACTGATAATAATAACAGGCAATTTACTGAGAGATCACGTGAGGAACACCAGAATAAGAGGTATGTGAGACTGAGGATATTATAAGATGGATAAGAGAGCGAAGGAGGCACTGGTACGGTCTTGTCCAAAGAATGAACACCTCCAGACTCCCCTATTTTGCACTACATAATCAGCCACACAAAGACCTCATAAAATATAGTATGACAGCTCTGGGTATCTAACTCACAGGAGGAGCAACCCTCAGGAGAACAGATCAAATTGATCTGTAGCAAGGAATAAGAAGAAGTTTGGTTATGTATCCGTATCTTAAATGGTGTGCACTCGGAGACCCGGGCTTGCAGTGATGTTTACTCCATTAAATGTATAAAATATATACATGGATGTGTACACCAGCAAGTTCATCACACTCCGTAATCACCCTTCAGGGGGTTATCATAAAAGACCTGTGCTTTTCGCCACCGCGAAATATGAAATTTTAATTAACGTTTTCTTTTCAGAGGATTAAAATAAACTTTTTTATAATTCTGTCGTGGAATGACACGAAAAAATATAATTTTTCTTCAATCTGTTGTAGACAACACGATTCTCCATTGTTTGATCTCTATTCCTTATAAAATTATTAATATACAATTCATTAACAATTTCAACGAATATAGTGCTTCTCAGGTGAACAGGCTCGCTATGGAGTGGTGAGGGTTAAGAAATTGTAATTTTATTACATATTACCTTCAAATCAATGAAATGTTAAAAATCTTATCGTTACCCTAACTGAAATTGATATGAAATGTGAGGGTCTTCTTCTTGTCAGCTGTATGTCGTCAACTGCTGAACGTAGGCTTCTCCAAAAGCACGCCACTGCCCCCTATCCATCGCCACTCTCATCCATCCATGACTAGCGATCGTTATAATATCGTCGGTCCGGCGGGCAAAATATGAACTATATGGAATTCTGTGCGCGGTTTCCAATTTATAACCAGTCTACCCCATTGGCTGTCGGTTCTCCGACAAATATGACCAACCCGTCTATCAACAATGCCATCTCAGTCATCATGGTTTGCTGTTGAATAAATTTTGTGGATTAAGTAGAATTCGACGTATCGTAGTATCTGTTATAATTCAACCCACATTTCCCATTACTTCCATTAAATTTATTGAAAAAGAAAAAAGTTTAAATTAATTACAAGTCTTTTGGCAACCAAAACGAGGACGCGCAAACAATGGAAACCTAGGCGCGTAAAGGCAATGGCGACGCGACGGTTAAAAGATAAACATATTTACATTCAAAATCGATCGAATGCCGGACCTACGTCCATTATCCACTACGAGACGTATGACCAGTCCCTGCAAATATACAGAAATCGATTAATTTGTCTCACTTGGTTCGACTTTGGTCTTCTGACACTTAGAGGTGTTCTTTTTTTTTTTTTTTTTTTTACTACATTCACTTTTTAAATATTTAGAAACTAACTAACTATCTAACCATCACGCCGTCTCCCCGAAGGGGTAGGCATAAATAATGGACTGCCACACTTTTCTTTCCTAACATATTTCTCTCGGTTCCTCAACATTCGTAAATCGTGTCATGCATGCGCGTCGATTTCTTTGACTCCTCACATGGCAGACATTCAATATTTGATTTATTTGATCGTGCCACGTTTGATATTATTTAGTATTGTTTATAATTACTATAACTGACATAGGAAGGAAAAATGATATATAAATAAGGAACAAAAATCTTGTACAGTGATTTTTTTTTTTTGCTATGATTTTATATGTAATCATATTTTATTCTCATGTCGCAAACAATTTTTAAAAATGTGTTCTGAAAGCTGATGTAAATTGAAAAGGTCCATCGATGTTTTTTTATTTAAAATAAAATAAACAAGTAAATCTGTACATATCTAAGTTGTTTTTATGAATTAAGACACTTTTTACCAATTTTGGGTTAATAACATGTTTTGAAGTCATTTTTATCATCGGGAGAACGATATAAACCCTAGCTAACCATAACGCCGTCTCTCCGAAGGGATAGGCAGAAACAATGGATTTCCACACTTTTCTTTCTTGACATACTTCTCTCGATTCCACAACGTCATACACGAACCTCAATTTCTCCGACTCATCACGTGGCCGACATTAAGATGGTTCGGACACACGGAAAGAATGAATGGTTTAAAAGTATATTTCAACGATGTAAATGGAACTAGAAATAGAGAAAGACCGAGGAAAAAATGGCACGATCAAATGAGTCAAATATTAATATAAACTCAATAAAGTTTATATCGTTCTCCAGTTGGTTCGGAATAGTGATTCTCGAGACGGGCGATATTCCCCGGGGTCGTTGGAGGGCTACAAGGATGTGACCCTAAGGTTGATAAATCGAAATCAACACGCCTGACTAATCCTAATATACAAGATTATTATCTGTATTATGCAAGAATCAAAGGAAGCCTTATCAAGAAATTGTTAACAGACTGTTGATTGCGAGTAAACATAATAAGAGTATATACAGTTTATAAGTTAACTCTTCGCGTATTTTCTCGTATAAAAGAATGATACAAATCATCGAAGACGTGATTTTAAATTCGTACCTCTTAAGCAGAGGTTCCCAAACTTTTTTGTCCCGGAGACCCATTGCCGATTTCTTCTGTTTTGTGTAGACCCCCTGCTTTCATAAAATGGATTTTTTTACAAATTCATCTTTAACAATAAAATTAGTTTTTGAAGCTGACACAGATCTAAATCAGGCCAAAAAAATCATTAAATAATAGCCGGAATTCTTTGGCGACCTTTTTTTATAGCTCTTTTGGGAAAATCGAATGTTCGATCTTTGCCGAATGAGCTAAAAAAAAGTCGCTAAACGTTTCAACCGGCAGATTTTTCCCAATGAGCTAAAAGAAAAAAAATTGTCGCCAGGTTTTCATTTCTCTGACCCCCCAATTTTTTTTTTCGCTGACATGGACCCCTTGCAAGTTGTAGACCCCTTGGGTTCTATAGATACCACTTTGGGAATCACTGCTCTGAATAATTGTGTGACACAAAATATCACGAAACATTTATTTAATTATCTTACAAACATACAATAGTTTTATTGTATTCCCATGAGTAGATAACTAATTATGGGACAAAAACGAAATCGGATATATGGTACAATCGTTATAGAAAATTCATAAAATAGTACAAACATAGACTTGTAACTAAAACATCTCATAAAATTTCAATATTTGGTCATCTTATCATCAATATGTATAAAAAAACGATTTTTGAGAGATTTGAAAAAAATATTATCAAAGTGAATTCCATTAAATTTATTTTAATCGCCATATCATAAAAAATATGTATGTTCATATTTTACACGATTGCAGAAGGTTATATATGTTCAGAAAGTTTATTCCAGTAATGTCACTGCTATTTCTAATAGCATTAAGGGGTTAGGGGCATTCAGAGATATGAAAATACAAGTATTAAAAAAAATGACAGTAATTTATTTTATTCTAAAATTTAAAGTTTAAATGTAAAAGTGGATTGGAATTACACAGAGGACCTAATTTAAAAAAATCAGGACAAAATTCGGAGTTTGACCCCTAAGTCCATGTTTTTGCCAAATGGGACCAGTGTCCGCCGGTACTTATTTTTTCGCGTTCGAGCGTTCCTTTACAAAAGAAAGGAGTGATTTTTAGCATAATTGTGATCATTTATGTATCTAACAAAAAATCCGAAACCACTCGTAACAATTAATTAAGATGTATAATGTCTGCTGCTTTTAAACGGGCAGAGATATGAAGTAGATGTCGTAACAATTAATGAAGAAGATTATGCCCTCTATAATCCTTACTAAGTTTGGTTTTGACGTATCCACCTGATTCCGAAATAATTGAAAAAATCAGTTTTGCTTCATACAAAAAAAACAACAATAATTTTTTTCTTGGAAATTAGCAGTTATATCAAAAAAGTTAAAAGACAAAAGTGAAACCTAATTTAAAAAAATCGGGGCAAAATTCGGAGTTCGACCCCTAAGTCCACATAACATACTTTATTTATCTCACAATTATCCTGTATTCAAAAATTCTAATAGATTATGGAAATAATCAAAATCTAAGCATTTAAATATGTATACATTTTTAACTTATCGTGCTTTTATTAACTTTGAAAAATTTTCAGAACGATTGCTTTAAATACATTCATTAAAGTCATTCATGAAATTGCATTCAACAAACATCTGTTTATTATAAAGTAACATGGAATTCCGGAATGTTGGTATGTAATTGACCATAAGTGTGTCGAGCTAGCCAGTAGCGGGACTCCCATAGAAGCCCAGAATCCCGGCTTCCGTAAGAAATTTTGAATCAAAACCCCCAAATCTAAGTTATCATGCCCCCGCATAAACCATAAACCCACCAAATCACCTTCCAACAATGTTCCCATCTGACGTAAAAGGAATAGCCCCAAGAGCTTAACCTCTGTAAGTCAGAAGAGGTTTTGATTCAATATTCTTTACGCAAGCCGGGCTTCTGGGCTTCTCTGGGAGTACCGCCACTGGAGCTAGCGTCATTCGCATTATATAGTTTAATCGTAGAACATTGGACTTAGATCTTCTGGCATACCGAGGTACAGGAAAATAGGATAGTGTCAGGAATCAGAAATGATTGGAGAGAATTTTCATATTCAAGTTTCTTATTCCTCTTCTGGTCTTGGGTTAATTATTTTCCAAGACAATCTGTTCGCAAGGCCCTTTCTTTGAAATTTTAGTCATTATGTTATTTCGGTTTCTATTCCATAAAGGTATCGCTGATCTGGTGATTGAATTATATTGTTCGTCTGGAGATTTGCATATAGGTGAGATATCGAAACACAAGTTCATTTTATCTTTTTCTCAAGAATAATATTTTTTTTTTTTTCAAACCTCTTTTAAAACGATGGGCTCCAGTTTTAGATGAACATATCCCTTTTTGCGCTTATCGTAAACTGGAGTTATCTGGTGGCGTATCCTCTGATGTATCTTCTTTATGATGCTTTAGAACCAAACAGAATTTTTGAGTGTTCATGTTATTTGCTTTAAGTGTAGATGTATTATATAAGACTTGTATTCTTCAGATAAGGAATTTATATTTGGCCACTACTTGATAGTAAATCGAGTATTTAATAAGTAAGATACTCATTAAATACGCCCTATTTTAATGAATGCCAAATACGTTGAGTAAAATTTATAAGTTCAATATTTAGTATAAATTTAACCATTGAACCCAGTCCTTTGAAAAATATATTGTACATAAAGGAGTTGTTAGGCATTGAATTAATTATCCTCTACGTTTCCGTTAAAGGGTAGTCTTTAGTTATACAACTTACAGGGTAGTTTTTAGTACAATCACAACATTACAATCATTCTGGCATTATTTACAGACTTCCACATTCATGCAGCTTGTCATAACTAGGGCTCGGACATTAAACGTTTTTTTTTCTGGGGTTAGCTTTCAAAAAGACACATTTTCTTTTGTGTTTTGAGCTTTATAGACCGCCTTTAGCCCTAGTTATCAGAGAATAAAAAAACATAACATATTTCAGGGTTTTGCGAATATTTAAAAATATTTCAGAGTTTTCGCGATTAGACAATTTAGAATAATACTTTACTTTACCCACATTGTATGTAGTCTCCCTTTCGAACTTAAATGATGAACTTGGATCTTCTGGCTTACAGAGGTTCAGCTCTAATGGCTATTCCTCTTACGTCTGTAGGAAACATTGTTGGAATGTGATTTGGTAGTTGTTTTATGATGGGGCTAAATGTATGGCCCGCAGTGTCCCTCCGAAGAATGGGATATTTGCATGTAAATCTTTTTTTTTTAAAGTTTAATAGTATTTTTTTTTTATTCACAAAATTCATGTTTTCATACATAATTTTATGTTTATAAATATCAATTTTTTTTAACTGTTCTGATTGGTTAGCGGTGTATGACTTCACAATACACGTCATTTAATATCAAAACAAAAACGTTGCAACGTGGTCACACAACTCGTTTAAATTTCATATATATTACAGTGAATATTCCTGTTTTCTGTTTTTATTTATAATCTATACATACTCAATATGACTGATGCTGATTTTTTTACAAAGACAGTCTAATAATTTATCTAAATCAATGTTGTTAAGATGGGTTTATTTCATAAGTAAAACGCAAACTTATTTAATGCTGAATATCGTGGTGTAAATAAATATAAAGCTTAGAACAATATATTAATTTTATTCAATTATTTGTTAAAGTTCAGTATGGCTTCCTTCTTTGGCCAGTATTCATCTTCATTCATTTAAATTTAAAAGAAAACGAAAAATCGTAACCTATAATTTTACGTATTCGCGCGCGTATTGGCGCCTGTTGACAGATAATGCATTTTGACATTTCGCGTTCAAACAAAAACTGTTATTATTTCTAAAGAAAACTATTCTGATGTGTATAAATTGCAGTTTATATATATTTTTTAATAAATTGAAAATTATAGTTCACCCTGATTTTGCCAAAGAACCATTTGCCATTTAACCAAATTACTTCTAAGGAGCCATTGTGAGTGTTTTGATTATGAACAATCTTTAAAATTCAATAAAGTGCCTAAATAAAAACTACAATTGGCTGACCGACGCGACGGGAGTGTCATGAGTGAAGTCACACCCAAGAACGGTTGAAAATACCGTATTGGCTGGCCCCAACTGATATTTTCAAAATTTAATTTGTTATTGTTAATTTATTACGTAAAATATAAATGTTTTTTAAAAGAGGTCTTATTTTAAATACGATTTTTGCCAGTTCCATGCTTCACTTCCATACATAAGGGTCGGTACAAGAATACTATTGTGCACTGCCATTTTTGCTTTTTTGGATAGGTTTTTGTTTGCGATGACAACTTTAAGTGCACCATTCACTTTGTTGCCTGCCCCAACCCTTCTTTCAATATCCCTCTCCACTCGCCCATCTTTTGTAAACATACTACCCAAATACACGAACTCATCTACGAGTACTTGCTCTAAATTTTCATTATTCACGCTAATATTGCAGAGTGTCATGATTTCTTCTTTTTCAAAAATCATTACCTTGGACTAATTCACATTCATAATCAGATCATTTCGCATGCATACCTCATACATACAATTCACCAGGACTTGTAGTTCATGCTCGTTGTCTGCAAGTATGACAGCGCCATCCGCATACAAGAGACGGCTTACTGACACTTCGCCCATTTTGGCACCTGCATCCAACGCTTTCAGTTCTTTCATAATAATAATTATACAATACAATAAATAGTTTGTCGCACATAAGACCTTGTTTTTTTTTCTCTTGTAACTAGTAAATATGTGGTTAGAGAATATAAAATAATATTTGGGACATACAAAAATATTTTTTTAGCGAATATATATCCGAGCCCTAGTTATAACACACCACGCAAGCCAATTTGTTTAAGGTTAGCGATATTTGGTTAATTTAGTTAAATCTATTCCCCGTCGTTTGCTGTTTTGTGCGCACCATTTATATGCAACCAGAATCGATCTTTGTTCGTTTCATTTGTCCTTATCTCGTTGAAATAATAATGGATATATTTTTATTTATTCTGATTTAAATTGTTTCTCGTTATAGACACCTAGAATCTACATACGTTTGTTTGGGATATATATATTTCCATTGATATTTTCTGTCACAACGATAACAATTGTTTTTAAGTATTAGAGGTTTCGGAAAGTTCTGTCTGTTTTACAACAGAGAACCGCCGGCTACTTCAAGCCTTCAAATCGGGCGGCCATTTTTTTTAGTAGCCTGAGCATCTGTCAATTATGTTCAATTCGCACATGTTTGTCATTCTCACAACAACAAATTCTCCATAAAATGTCGGTTTTCTCGGTAAATAAGAAGTATCTGTTTTAATTGGAAGAAGAGTGCATCTGAGGCACAAAAATGCTTGCGGTAACTTTTCTGTTATAACGATTTTAACTCTGTACATGCAATGAAAGTTTAATGAAATGGTAGCAATGAGGTCTATGGACTATCAAATCTCGATATAAATTAATGCAATCTTCTTCTCCGGTCTCAATCTAAAGATTGGTCTGCAACAAGGCGACGCCTCTCCTCTTTCACTCCGCTCGGTCCTCCGCAACTCATTTCAACTTCGCATAAGAGGTGCAGCCCATATCTCGGCAAATCTGGTCAAGGTACTCCTGGCGAGGTCATCCTCTGCCAATAGATCCCTCGATCATTCCCTTCAATACATCATGCAGAAAACATTCCTGTCGCAACACATATGACCAATCCATCTCGCGCGCCTCTCCTCTATGATGTTCAAAATGTGCCTATTCTCTTCAACTCTGCTGAGAACCTCCTCATTTGTAACGTGATCCCTACATGAGACATAGGCAATTCGTCGGTAGGTCCACATTTCAAACGCCTCCAGCCTTTTGCGCTCTCTTACGCCCAGGCACCAAGTCTCGCAGCCGTATTGTAAAACACTCCACACCAATGTTTTTAGTAGTTGTTTTCGGAGGTTTAGGTCTATGTTATTGGACTCAAATATTTTAGCTTTCTTGTTGAAGGCAAGGTTTAGCCTGGTGGATACGACTATCGACGTCTTTCTTTGATCGACCAATGTAAATCTCCTCCTATGTCCTCTAATGTGCAAAGGCAAATAGCCGCAAGTTAAAAATAGTAGTTTTGAGATAAACGGGTTTATAGTTTTATTTAGTTTTTTGCTATATTTTATCATTTAAAATAAGTTTTCTTATGCAAACTAAGTTTTAAAAGTAAGAATACAGTTCTTAAAAATGATTAAGACGTGCTTTTGCCATAAAAGTATAGTAAGTTTCATATTATTAAAGAAAATGTGCTTTGCCGCCACATATTAGCTAGACCGTCGCACAAATAATTTGGTAATGGGCCGCAATTTAAGTTGCTGTCATTTGCCAGGATACATATTGTGTCGCAGCAAAAGGCCGCAAGTTTTGGCTGTGCCGTGGTAAAAAGCAGCAACTTAAAATGATGCTTTTTGCCAAAACATGTATCAAATTAATACAATTTTGCGGCTATTGGGATAGTGAGAGATAGAGAAAAATCTGTGATTGTATATGATAGAGGCCAGTTTTAAGAATGCTTTGAGCCGTGTTACGCCAAACAGCCGCAACTTAAGTTACGGCTTGTTGCCTTTACACATTAGTCCTGTAATCTCATGTCTGCTTTGTTAACCGTCGCGTTGCCATGTGGTCAATTGAGTTTCCACTGCCAATTTAAAGTTGATTTTCTTAAAACCTATGGACCCTAATATTATAAAAAAAATTAGAATCCTCCATTGAAGTGTTCTCAATATTTCGTAATAAAAAAAAAAGCAAAAAATTACTTCCTTCATCCCAAAAAAAAAAAAAATGTAAGACTGCCCTCACCTTCATTCGTGTTAAGGTAGAATTTGTTTTGCTAATATTTACAACTTTATCAAAAGTGACAAATACTTACTCGCTGTTTTGAACGTATTATAAATTATATGTTTGGCCTTTTCTCATAGGTACGTAATAATACCGACTGTGGACGGAAACGCAGCACGCAACTTAATAATATCAGAACTGTGAAAATATTAACACTTTACCAAAAGGGACATTTAATACGTACTCGTTGTCTTGAAACTACTATACATTTTGCCTAGGTGCCTTTATCATACGTAAAATTATAGCGCCACGGCCGCGGCGCGGCGCGGCGGGGCGAGACAAGTTCATACTTGGTGTCAGTTGCTCATATGCTGTGTCGCATTCTATATCAGAAATCGCATGGTTCCAGAAAAAAATTAATAATGATATGTTTTTCAAATAATCCATGTACGAGTATGTTATAGATATCGATCTATTCCTAATGAAATTCCCTACAAGATGACATAAATTAAATTTTGATTCATCTAGTCATATGCTTGATATTTAGATAAAGTTAGCGGTAAACTGAATTGACCACATGGGAGCGAGCGTTTTGTTTTGAACACCGTTTTGGTACGTTAAGGGTTAATTGATCGTGCCTTAAAAGTAAGTGGGATCTAAAGTAAGTTGTTTTTTTTACAGCGCGAGTACTGCGTGAGCGGGCCGCTGGAGGGCGAGGAGGAGTGCATCGACGACGCACCGCAAGTGGTGGTGCTGGCTCCCGGGGACCTTAACGCCCGCGAAGTGGAGGCCGAGCAGGCCAGAATAAGAGAAGGTAACACGCTCTTCCATACTATTACTAATATGCTGTGAAAAGTTATCCATCGGCCATTACACTGTCAAATTCTCAATGTTGAAGCACTAGCGGAAGATAGGAATAGGATCTCCCGAATAATTAGCTGTGAGTAAAAACTAACTAACTAACCATCACGCCGTCTCCCCGAAGGGGTAGGCAGAAAGAATGGACTGCCACACTTTTCTTTCCTGACATATTTCTCTCGCTTCCTCAACATTCATACATCGTGTCATGCACGCGCGTCGATTTCTCTGACTCCTCACATGGCCGACATGCAATATTTGATTTATTTGATCGTGCCACGTTTTCCTCGGTCTTCCTCTATTTCTGGTTCCATTTACATCATTAACATATATTTTTTTTACCATTCTTTCTTCATTCATTCTTTCCATATGTCCAAACCATCTTAATGATCCTTTCATTATTTTTTTCATGACACCATCATTTGCACCGCATTCACTTCTTATATTTTCATTCGACACTCTATTATACACAGAGTATCCACACATTCGTCTAAGAGATCTCATTTCTACTGCATTTATTCTACTTTCATTTATTCTACTTTCTTTTTTAGCTGTGAGTAATTTGTCGTATTTCGGATGATACTTTGTTGCATAGGTTTTTATTCGCTTATTAATATTAACCCTTAACGGGCGTAAGTCACCTCTGACGTGACAACATAACTTTGTCGTTGCGGTCGTATGGCACATATGAGGTGACAAGATGAATTATGTTGAATCTTATCTGTGGAATTAGCGCATAATTACTTTGACCAATGGAGCAATACAGTGCGTTTTTTTAAATTAATTTGGTCGATATGCCGCAAATATAAGTAAGAAATCGTTAATAATAGTCAATTTGCTTAAGAGTAATATCCATACCTCGTAAGATTTTACTACATATAAAAAAAAGTTTGCATTAAGCATCCAAATGTGTAATTCGGAATATATTGTATTTTAATCGAAATGCCCTTGCTGGATTATTACACAAGTCTTCACACAAATATGTTTTTTTTTCTAAAGTGAAACTTCTATAGGCACGGTAGGGCAAATTAGCCCGAACCTTACGAAAGGTATCTTCTTCTTCTTTCGGTGCCGTGTCAGGTCCCCCCAACGTTGGCGATCACTACAGCAAAGGCATATCTATCCTGCGCCACTTGGAACAGGTTCTGAACTTTTGTTATTCCTGTCCACTCTTTGATCTTCTGCAGCCAGGACAGCTGCCTTCTAGCAACTCCCCGGCGTCCCTCCACTTTACCCATTATTAATATCAGTCGAAGGAGGTGGTATTTTTCTCCCATTAGCACATGACCCAAAAATGAGACCTTTCTAATTTTCACACTTGACAACATCTCTCTATTGGCTCTGGCTCTCTGCAGTACGTCTGCATTACTGACCGTATCGGTCCACGGTATACGGAGCATTCTGCGATATATCCACATCTCGAACGCTTCCAACCGGTTCATTGCATTCACTTACAGAGTCTAAGTTTCGCAGCCTAACAGTAGAACAGACCATATATAACATTTAATCATTCTTTGTCGGAGTTTTTAGAAGAATATCGTTGGAAAATAATGTTCTCATTTTATTAAATGCAGCTCGTGCAACTTCCATTCTGCATTTTATTTCAATGTCCGGGTCAAGCGCTTTAGTGATAATGCTGCCAAGGTATTTAAATTGGTCGACCATTTCAACATTCGCACCATTCAGTTGCAGAGTGGTTGAAGAATAGTTAAGTCGCCCAAGTGTCATCCATTTGGTCTTCTTAACGTTGATTTTCAAGCCCAGATCCTCTCCTGCTATATCAATTTTATTTAGGAGTTCTTGAAAATCGGGTATACAATCAGCTAAAATAACTGTTTCATCAGCATACCTGATGTTTTTAACAATAACCCCATTTACCTTCACTCCCAGGTTGGAGTTTTCAATACATTGGAAGACTTGATTGGAATACAAGTTAAACAATAGAGGTGACAAAATACAACCTTGAAGAGCTCCTCTGCGTGTAGCTATTTCGTCTGTACTCTCATTTTCATGTCTCCGCAGTTTGATACCAATAGAGATTCTTAATAAAGTTTTGGACCTTAGTATCAATATTGCAGGCCTTGAGCATTTTCATTAGTTCTATGTGTCTCACTCTATCGAGCCTTTTCATAATCGATGAAGCATGCAAAGACTTCTTTGCGCTGATCGCGACATTTCTGCAGCAGTACATTGACTGCCAGTAATGTTTCCCTTGTTCCGAATGCATTCCTAAATCCGAATTGTGTATCGTCGAGGTCTTGCTCGCACTTGTTTCACATTCTAGCATGAATAATTTTAAGAAACAATTTGAGTACATGACTCATTAAACTTATCATACGAAAAGTATAACCACCTTCACACATTATTGTGACCGGTAAATAGTTCTTTAACGCTAGGGGCGTTACAGCCTCAATTGGTTTCCACTGGTTTCCTATGAAAATTTAACGCATCGTCAAGCGCAAAAATTTACGGTTTTTGTAGTGTTGTCTCTGCTCTTAAATTTACCTATACAGTACCGCAGAAAATATATAATAATCGTCAACAAAAAAAGAAGAAAAGAACATGAAAGATTTTTTTCTATGAGCTATGAAGATTCACTTATACCGCACAAGAGTCTTACACATATTTTTTTATAAATGAAACTGTTTTGCACAATATAACATGTGATATTTATTTAAGCCAGCTTAACTAAGAACTTATTCATAGCTTTTTTAAGCATTCCTATAATGATTACAAACAAGTACTCTTGTATGAATATAATAATAAAACATTAAAAAAAAATCCACCCAATCGCCGGCCTGTCTAGGGCCCCGCCCTCGCCCCCAGGCAACCGCGAGGCGCAGACGCAGGCACCCCCCAACGCGGCGCGACAGGGAGATTTTTAAATAAACCTCCCAGACAGCATTATATCCGATCGTTAATTCGGTCTTCCTATATTATGCAGCGGGACTCATGTACATTCAAAATGAAGCGAATTTAAATAACATTCTAAAACTTTACTCGTAATACTATGTGATGTCAGGGTGTTTTTCTAAACTTATATAACAAACAATCTTAAATACATTAGTTTAAAATATACAAACAAAATAAGTTGTAACCGAAGAATATTCGATTCGTTGCGCCAACTGAAATTACCTCTTGCCTATTCATTTAAGAAATTGCATTTAATGTCCGTCGGTGTGCAGCCTTCGCATTTCTTCAAATTAATAAGAAATCTGAGTGATGTTGTACCTCTTAACTTCTTAATTTTATTTGCTAAAAATGTTTACCTAAATTCTAATGCAGATAAAAATGCAACATGCAGAGCTGCTAAGGTATTGTCTCATCTTAATCAACAATCTTAATACCCAAGGTCACAATTGTATTGAGGTATCTCTACATGAGGGAGTATGGTAGTTATCCGTGGCTCTATCCCACGGCATTTCTTTTAGGAATGCTCGGAACCAATTCTTTACAGCTTCGAAGAGATGGGCATCTCATAACCCATTTATTTAAATTAATCAGGGGATATTTCGAGAACTCGGCCGTGCTAGAGGGTGTTGGTCTTTTTGTCCCTGATAGATTTCTCCGACAGCGACAATCTAGATTGTTTTACCAACCGGCCACCAGAACCAATCTACTTCTGGTGACACCGGTGGGAAGAGCAATTAGTCTGCTGAACGCAGTCTCCTCGAAGACTCTTGACTTTAGAAAGTATCTTGTCTTCCTAATGTCGAACCATCTCTAATGCGTTCCTGGTACTTTGTTGTATTTTTATAACATTTTACCTGTACTCAATAGATGCCTTAAACATTTTCCTGTTTGTAATGTCTTTTGAGTTAATAAACTGATTTGATTTGATTTGATTGAATTAATTCACCTATGGGATTACTATGCAATATTAATATATACATTTAGTTATTTTCATTTGTATTGGCCGAATAGGTTTATTCATATCATCATCATTAATATCATCAGACTGTATCCGTCCGCTTCTGGACGTAGGCCTCCTCCATCTGCTTTCATGTCTGCCGATCCTGGGCAACACGCATCCATATCGTACTGGCGGTCTCTTTAATGGCTTCCCTCCATCGAATTTAAGGACGTCATGGGTTTCGCATTACTGTTTTAGGATGCCAGCAAAGCAGGCGTTTTGTCCATCTATCGCCGGAGTCATTTTAGCGCTGCCACTCTTTCGATGACGTCCGATACTCATGTTCTGGCTCTAATAGTGGGGCTTCTCAGCCTGTCCATGATCTATATATTAATTTTATTAGATAACAAGTTACTTTAATATTCGTCACGACACTTTCCAATTAATGATTGTTACTATATATATACATTGTTTCATATGCAAACATATAAGCGTGCAAAGTTAAATATTATCATATTATTGTTAACAGCGGAAACCAGCGTTAAGGAAACCACGATGCTAGTTTATGGTCGAGATTTAAAGAAAGCAAAAAGTGTCATTGTAGTTTTAAAAATAAACACCTCAATTGTGTTTTCAGCGCTTCTTGATTAGCCCGGGTTTTAGAGATTCCGCCGGGGAGGTAAGATTGCGAATAGGAACCCACCCCCTCCCAGCCACCTGTTGTTCCGACCACCGGGCATCCCTCGGAATTGTTTTAGCAAAAGACGTTTCGTAAATGTCAAATTACGACTGAGAATTATTAGAACCCCATTTTTTTTTTTAGTTATTTTTTCTATTTTTCTTTTCTAACTTCCTTTTGAAAAACACCTTTATTTCTCAACCTGTAAACACTTTTATATTCGAAGTTCTCGCGTATATCTCGTGTCTTAACGTTATAATGTATTTGTTATGCCTATAGAATTGTTTAAAATAGTATTTGAACAAATAGATATGTTTATTGTTTCTTGAACAATAATGTAAAACTCCATATTTAATAATTTGTACGAATGAAAACGTCAGTTTTCTAGAAGTTATATTGTATGTTAGGTAGAAGATATATTTTATGTTAGTTGGCATTTGAGCAAGATTATATATTTTCTCGTTTTACGGAGAAATGCACCCACCTTCTTCTGGGACCGGATGCTGGAAGGGTTTAATTAAGATAGAAGGAAGTTGCATTCGAGTCGTGACAATTAGTAGTATCCGAGATTAAGGAAGCGTTATACATCCGTTATTTTCGCGCGGAAGATCACATCCGAGGTTCAGTACAAAATAATTGTATTGAACGGTAACCGTTATCTCACTATAAAGTTCAGTCTATAAAGTATGGACGGTCAGGGGATTACGATGTATATTTGTAATTTAACCAGTAAAACCGAAATTAGGTGCATGCTTTAGTGCATTGTGTATTGTTGAGTAAATGTTTTTTTTTCTATGAACGCATTCAATAACTTCATACTCCGGGTAGGGCGCGAGATTTCTCTATTGCGCCAATCTTTAGATTCTCTTGTACACACGCATCGTGTCATACGTGCCCGTTGATTATTTCGATATTATCAGATTTATGAGGTTGTTATCGTTTTATTTGTTAATTCTACATATTTCCTATTAATCTTTGTCCCTGATAGTATTTTCACGATTTCTTCTTCTTCTTCTTCTTCTTTGCTAGCCTTCTTTCCTCCACTGCTGGATATAGGCCTCTTCCAATTTCTTCCACTCGTCTCTATCCTGCCCCTTTTGCATCCAAAATTTTCCAACCGTTTTGATAATATCATCGGTCCATCTCATCGGTGGCCAGAAATAGACGAAGTGTCGGAAGGCCACCGATGAGATTTTCACGATTTATCTGCCATAATTCATTCCTGCTTCTGTAATTTAAACGCATTTTGGGAATAAAAATCTTTAGAGACCAATGTTTTACTTTAACACTTTCGTGTTTTTTTTTTGATAACTCATACGTTTTGTATTTTTTTTCCTCATATTCGAGATTGTTTTTCTATCGAACCACATGTTCATTATTAAAAATATATTTATAATTGCACGCATTTTGTCAATTCTATGCGTTCTCAGTGGGAACTCTGCCATCTTAACTTAATAATCACTACTCTTTCATCTCAACGTAGATTGATTTCGGCCTATAATTTTGTTGCATTTCGTTTATATTTTAGAATCACTTCAAAATAGATTTATTTTACTATTGTATAATATAAGTATCGTTTTTTTTAAAGAGCGTTTAGTAGTGGAGATATTATGGAGTCGCTTGCATAAAAACAAACGCATTTATTGCATTTGTTTTATGCAAGTGTACTCATGTGCAGTGAATGGAGGTAAGAAATGCACTTGGATCTCAGGTAATTGGCACATCTAAGATAACAAGGAGTCGATCATTCGTCTGCCAAAAAATATACAGATACACGCTTTTAAATCTTAAATTATTGTAATTATAAACAATTATTATTGTGATTGCATATTTTTATTATAAAATATAAAATGGTTCTCTAGTTTCATAATTAATTTAGATAAATATAATATATAGGTATGTATGTAAGTTTGAAAGATATACGTCAGAATACGAAATTATTGATGAGATATCACGTGTGCAAAGGTTAGCCGATCGGCTCCGTCTTGTGTGAATTGAATGTCTTGAAACCGGTGGCGATGAAATTACATTTTGATAGTGAAATTAGTTAAACTATAATTATGTTTATAAATGAGTAAATGTAATTATTAGCACATTGGTGCATGGTCTTGGATGAGGTGGCGCGCGCATGTATGTTTTTATTGCATTACCATGCCGATAGCCTGACATGAAATACTAAAGATCATCATCATCATCATCATTTCGGCACGGTCCATCTGGGAACAGAAAATTCAACCGCGGCAATTTTTTTTTCGTGCCAACGGCGCCAAAGTTTGATAATGTTTATATTTATATCTATACGTATTATAGCGTACTCCCCCCCCTCCCCGCGAAATAGGAATGGAACGACCCAAACGTTCACGGCAACTTTACACCGGCGTCTCATTTGTCGTCCGCCTTATGCACGTGGTCGTTAAGAGCGGCTATTATTTCCCGTGGCGCTTAGGCCCTTTCGTCAGCGGTCTCGGGGGCGCTTGAGCCGTTCTGCTCCTAGGCTGCGCTCGCTCGCCGAATTCGGCGCATGCCGATTATTGCCTCGCCTTTATGATTTTATCTTTTTTTTTATAATTTATTTTCGCTTATTCATATTTTTATGTCACGTGAAAGGTTTGCGATGAATTTGTACATGGCTGGCGTGCGGGGAGCAATGGGTCGGGTACGTACAGACTAGACTCGCGTTCGTCATAGCTCGACCTCTAACAGATGTGGTTCTCTGTCTGGTCAGGAATCATAGCTCGACCACCAACATAAGAGAACCACATTTAACCCCTTTAAAGCCTTACCTACTTCGGAAGTACCTACCCGCGGTGAATCACTACGATTCCACATTCAATTAAATTGATTTCCGAAGTTACTTTTTTAAACATTTAATTATTTTTATGTAAGTAAATTCACAAGTACGAGCATACGTAATAATTAGTGGGAAACTTATAAAATTAAAAGTACATGTAGTTACACATTTTTGTTGGTAAATATTCAAAGTCGAGAGTAGCGAATATAGGCATATAACGTGGTTTGTGCTTCACCAATGACGGGAATTTATTTCTAAAATAACGTATAAAATAGAAGAGTGTTACATGCTTACTGCTTACCTTCGCCATGAGTCCGCCGCGTTCGCACGTGTGCGCCAACATCTACCGCGAGGTCGGCCGCAGTTGTCATCCATCGGCGTAGTTCATAGGTAAAATGCGGTACATCCAAAATTATTATTATTATTTTATATTTATTTTTTAGTTGAAGAAAATCAATCCGTTATCGATTTTCATTATAATAATCAGTTTTGTATTTTACGTAAAAAGTGAAAATGTATTTTTGAAAAAAAAAAGTGATGTGATTTTTTAATTTATTTATTATCATCAGAAGGTGCATCGTGATAATGCAGCAAAGTTCATAATACATACAACAACAACAAATCATCACGCCGTTTCCCCGCAGGGGTAGGCAGAGAGAATCGACCGCCACACTACTCTATCCTGACATACCTCTCTAGATTCCTCCACATTTATACATCGAGTCATACACGTACGTCGATTCTTCCGGCTTCTGACATGACCAACCTTTAATATTTGATTAATTTGGTCATGCCATTCTTCGGTCTACCTCGACTCCTTACTCCACTTACATCGTTAACGTATACTTTTTTAACCATTCTCTCTTCACCCATGCGCTCCATATGTCCGAACCAACGCAGCGATCCTTTCATAATTTTGTTCATAATACCTTCTTTCGCTCTACATTCCTTCCTAATATCAGCATTTGAGATCACGTTCATAATACATTGTACAATTGAAAATCAGCAATACGATAAGTAACAAGTTTTTTTATTATCAATTTAATAAATAATAAAGCATAATTCAATAAATCATGCAACGACGTATATTCGTTTTATTTCTGGAAGAGCTTGTATGCATTTCCCATTTATGGGTGCTCTGCACTTTTATTTTATTTATTTATTTACTTGAAATAGTACACATGTACATAAACACATGTTCTTATTAAAACAATCAAAAATAACAAACTACATAAATATCAATATAAGGTTACATTTTGTTTACATATTTAATTCTATTCTATATTTTTTATGTTCTGCACACTTTTGACATCCTTTGGTATAGCGACATATATTTTAAATGTTTTATACATAAGGGAATTCTGAAATTTGGTATTTTTCTGAATGAGAGCCTTAGTTTATTTTTCTTTCTTGTTTCATATTGATTTTCATGATGATGTTTTCGTTCTATAAATATTTTATTAAATTAGCTCGTCTAATGTCGCAAATAATTATAAATCGATTAGCCGTGGCTGATGTTTATGCTTAGAAAAAATATATATATATATTATAAAAATAAAAACATTATATTTGTAACATATTTTTACCTTGTCGTTAATTATAAATAATTTTATTTATATCTATTTTTGTCCATTTCTATTTTTGTTTATTTCTATTTTGGTTTAGTTAAATTCTAAAATAACTAGAAGATCGCAAGCCCATTTGGCGTGGGTTTTGCATGAGTAGAGTTGAAGAGAGTTAGAAATACTCCAGTGTTACGCATGTTGCCTGACACGCCAACCTACGAGTATTTTCGATATATTAACTCGATGCGTTACTTTAGTAAAATACATCGTGCTGTGCTTGTACAAACCATTGCATAAACACTGGACCACCACCAACTATGTTTTTTTTGTGGTACAGATTATTTTTTATCGAATCGGTCATAATTGATGGCTAGTTATTACAAAGGCGCTAAGTGGTTTAATCATAATAATAAAAAATGCTGTTAATTGTAACGGGTGGCATCTTCACTTTGAATTGTTCTATATTATTCAATCACTTTGCACAGTTATTGGCATTTATGTTTAACACCGATTGGGATATAAAACTTTTTTTTATATATTTTTTTCTTTCTTTCTGGTTTCAATCCTATTGGTTTGCATCAATTTCCTCTATTCTTCTCTTCCATTCTTCCCTGTCTTGTGCGGCTCTTTTGAAATCTGCATATGATGAGCAGCGCACGTCCACCAACAGGTCCTCCAGGTACTCTCGGCGTGGGCGTCCCATAGAGTTTGTCCCCTCGGTCAAACCCTCCATTATGGCATGCAAGAGGCCTTCTTGTCGTATAACATGGCCGATCCATCTTGCATCATCTCCATCTTGGACAAGGTCCTGAGCAGGTGCCTTCCTCCTTCGATTCTTTGGAGAATTTTCTCATTTGTAATGCGGTCTCTCCAGGTAATTCCTAATAGTCTTCTATAGGACCACATCTCAAAAGCCTCTAGTCTCCGTTTATCTCTTTCGGATAGGCACCATGGCTCGCAGCCGTACATCAAGATTCATCAATTTATCAATTCATAATCCTTTATATTTGAAGACTTATTAGTCAGCCTGATTCATATACAATTTGCAGATTTGTGATGATTACGAATATATCATACCAAAAGCAGATGATTGTTCTCTTTAAATTGTTTTTAGAATTTATTTCCTGTGCTTTTATCATCGACTGTCCCACGCATCTGAGGAAAACTGCTTCGCGATTTTGCGTCCTCGTGTGGGTAAATATCCCAATCCTGGACCCACACTCTGCGATGTAAAGCAGGTGAAGACGTTAGCATTGGTGCCGTTAGGTTTCTTCTTTCTTCTCTCTGCGACGCGCTTCCAAGTCCTGCGTGCCTTTATGTATTCTTATTTTCGATGTTAGTCCTTTGGAGGTTCGCTTTTAGGGAGTCCTTGAAATGTTTTCTTTTACTGATTCCTCACTTTTCTACCCTTTACACTCAACGTAATGTTTTCATTCGAACCAGCAAGTGTAAGTTTTATTACTGTAGTATAACTTTTATTATTATGCAATTATAATGTTTTTGCGTTAGGTAATAGATGTAAAATATTGATTTTTACTTTGGTTGCTTCATGATTATTAATGTCACGACACCCGTAAGGTATCTAATTGGGATGTCTTTACGATAATTCCGTAGAAAATATATTTTATGTCCGTTAAAAAAAAACGTGTGCAGACATTAACCATTTTATACCGAATTAGCACTATATGCGTAAATCTTCGGTAATTGAGGACTCAAATTAAAATATTTTTTCTGGCGTTAAAATCCTCGTCACATTTAAAATACTGAAATATATTATCTATTGAATTTTATACAATGAGGTTTTCAATATTGTATTTTTTATTCTAAATTAAAAAAAAAAAAACGCCCATCAGCTGTTTGCTATATGCAGACGACTTTGTTTTAATCGCTGACAGCACGGAAAAGTTCTATAAGTCTCAGTATGAAGTATGTACGAAGTATGAAATAAAAGTGACCTTGTGACGAACACGCCTAAGTCTAAAATTATGGCATTTGAAAAGGAAGGATTTATGATGGATTGTGCTCGATGCGCGAGCGGCAAGAAATGGGAACAAGTTACCGTTTCATATAGGTATCTGGGAAGCATGTTTTAAATAGTCGGAAAAACGGAGACTGACATCGAAGTAAGGCTTGGTGCTGGAATAAAAATAAATGGTGCACTCAAAATTATCACTTTAAATAGAAATATGTCGTCTGAAACAAAGATGGCTGTGGACGATGAGGTTCTAGTGCCGACCCTTACGTATCGAAGTGAAGCTTGGAGTTGGCAGAACAAGGGTGAAAGTAGTATAAATTTCGTATAAACAAGATCACTTCGAATATATCAATAGAAGGATGAAAGTAGAAGAAATGCAGTAGAAATGAGATCTTTTATACGAATTTATGGAAAATCTTTATATATGATAGTGACGAATTAAAATATAAGAGTTGAATGAAAGTTTTATGGACGATTGTTAAAATGATATAGGCACATGGAAAGAATGGTAAAAAAATGTATATGTTAACAATTTAAACGGAACTAGAAATAGAGGAAGACCGAGGAAAACGTGGCACGATCAAAAAATCAAATATGGAATGTCGGCCGCATTAGCAGTCGGTGAAATTGACGTGCGTGCATCACACGATGTATGAATGTTAAGGTAGCGGGAGAATTATGTCGGGAACGAACAGTGTGGCGCTCCATTATTTATGCATATCTATCTCTTCAGTGAGACGGTATGATGGAAAGATAGTTATAATTAAGGGTGCAAAGGGTGAACTCTCAGTGTTTCATTGGTATTATAGCTCTTTACAGCGGATGACAGAACGAACTGTGATATTGAAAGAAGGGTTGTGCGAGTAACAAATCGAATGGAGCATTAAAATTAGTTATTGGAATTATGATTGTTTGATTTATATCATTATAATTTATATATGCGTGTAAAGAAATTTTCTATGAAACCGAAAATGGCCGTTCACAGTGGAGTTCTGGTTGCAACCCTTATGTGTGGCAGAAGGATGAGAGCAGAATAAATAGGATAGATATGAGATTCCTTAGACGTATGTGTAATTGAACGATGTATGATAGAATTTCAATTATTGTTATCGGGAAGGATATAGTAAAGGATCACTGGTTTGGTTTTGACTTATGGAATGCATGGATGAAAAATGAATGGTTAAGAAAGTTTACGTTAACGATGTGGATAAATTACGGAATCGAGGAAGACCGATGAAAACATGGCAGGACTGAATTAATCATAATTTAAAGGTCGGCCGTGATAGATCTTGGGATTATTCACGAAAGTCGATTGACATTTCGTGCTCAGATCGAAAATGTATGTGATATTTCGTTGAAGATGCTGCGTTTTGTTCTTCGAACTGTCAGAGTTTTCAGAGACACTCGGTTCCTAAGAACTCTACATAACTCTTTAGTCAGAAGCAAGCTCGAGGGAGGTGCTGTGACATGTAGTCCTAGTATTCTCTTATGTCGGAGAGGGTTCAAAAGAAATTCTTGATAACCCTTTACCTGAGATAGTACGAGGTATGTCCTTGGTTCTATCCAACGTCATATCTCTTGGATATGCAAGTTTAACTCCCATGAACTGAGGAGGGAAGGATTTACAGCAACGCATTTTTTTCAAGCTGATTCGGGGCTCTATTGAGAACCCGTTTGTTCTGGAGCAAATAGGTATTTTTGTTCCCGATAGCTACTTGCGATAGAGCCGACATCAATTGTTCTTTGCTCCGTCACCGCAGAACCAACTTGCCTTTGGTGATCCCAGTAGGAAGAGCATTTCGGATTGAATTGAATCCAATCGTCTCGGATTTGGCCATTTTTAGTGTCAGTGAGGCAGTGTTAATACAAATATATATTACAAATTCTGGAAAGAGTACTGCCTCACTGACGTCGACATATTTGGGATTCTTCTTATATTCGAGTATATATATTATTTGTGGGAAAATGTTGTATGATAGAATACCGAACGATGAAATAAGAAAGAAATGTAAGGCAGATGACTGCATCATGGATAAAATTAAAAAAGGATCCCTGAGATGGTTTGGACATATGAAACGAATGGATGAGAGTAGAATGGTTAAAAAGTTGTACACAAGCAGCGTGAGTGGAAAAAGAAGCCGAGGACGACCGAGGAAAACATGTCATGACCAAATTAATCAATTACTAAAAGGCAGTCACATTCGAAGTCGGAATAATCGACGTACGTTCATGGTACGATGTGTGAATGTAGAGGAAGCCCGAGAGGTATACCAGGACAGAGCATTGTGGCGATCCATCCTTTCTGCCTACCCCTCCGGAGAAATGGCGTGATGGTTAGTTAGTTTTTACATATTATTTTTTAGTTTCATATCGTTGTTTTATTTTTGTTGCACCGTCTTGTGTCCAAGTGAATCGTCTAATTTTTTTTCGTTTATTACTCATTTGTGAATAATAAAAAAAATAGAAATTGGAAGAATCGATGGGCTTGTATCTATAGAAGTGTGCCGATCCATTGCCTGCCTACCCTTCCAAGAAAACGGCGTAATGGTTTCTTGTTGTTGGAGTAGTAACCTCAAGTTTTTCGCTGAAAGACGTAATCACGTGCATTGATATACGAGTTTTTTTTAACAAGTGTTGAAGTGATATATAGTATTATTTCATACAATTGATTGATATATTATAAACCTTTGAGCTATGCGTTATAAGATACCATCTAGATCAATGGTTCCCTAACTTTTTTGTCCCGTGGACCCCTTGCTCTTTTTTTTATTTTGTGCAGACACCCTATTTTCTTAATATTGTTTTTTTTTACGAATTCACCTAAAAAATGTTGACATTTTTATTATTATGGAAGTTACGTAATAAATTCTAATTTCGTTATCGACGTTTTTATTTGATCTCATCAGCGACTTCCGGTTAGTAGGTTCGAAAAATCGGACATTCGATTTTCCCAAAAACTTCGACCGGCGGATATCCACGAACCCCCTGACGTTGTTCAGGGACCCCCAAATCAATTTTAATTTTCCGCGGACCCCCTGAAAGATCCCAGGACCCCTGAGGGTCCGTACGGACTACTTTTGGAACCACTGATCTAGTTAGTGCCTATTAGGTTAATTACTCCATGTTGCCGTATAACTTTTGAAGAGTTTTACCCCCCTAGATGGTGTTATTCCTAGCTCCTCGAGCCTGCGTCTTTAGCTCCCAGCAAGCATTTCCGCCCAGTTTAGTCAGATCAGCCAAATCATTAATTATCCATCAGGCGCTGCTTAGACCTTTGCTGGTCTTGACACGCACAGTGTCTTGATTGCTCTGGTCTCCCGGCCCGGCATACGACGACCTTCATCGCAGGGTGGCAAGAGCTAGACTGCCACATCGAAGATTCCGGGTTCGATTCCCGTCGAGGGCAGCGTGATTCTCACACTGTGTTTGGTGTAGAATTCACGATCAAATGTCATAAGAATCAATATAGTAGTTAAAAACATAGTGTTAAAAGTATTAGGGTTCAAACAACCTGTTGTATTAAAAAAAAACATGCCTGGCGACGGGTCTCACGGTGTTAGCAATAAGGCGTTACTGCGTCATTATACGGATCACTTGATTGCTTCTATGCCTCCAGGTTTCCTCTGCAACATCCGGATTCTATTCTCGAAGCAAGTTGATTCTTTGATGTTCTTTAGAGTCATTATCCGTGACTCGGAAGGATGTGTAATATAAAATATATATTATTACCCATTATTAATAATACGAATGAAAACGTCTGTTTTCTATAAGTTTATGGTAATATAACATATTTCACCTTTCTAAGTCATTTTTAAATGTTACGAAAATCAAGCGCGTTATTGTTTATATATACGAGTTAAGGGAGCTGAATACGGTAATTAAGATAATAGATATGACTTAATACGTTGTAAACAATGATTAAGAGATAACCTACAAAATAATGGAATGTTTAACCTGGAACTAGTTAAACAATTTTATAACTGTACATAGAGTGCTTACATAGGTAATGAATGCCGAATGAAGTTATCTACAATATATAAATGAGAAAGGTAGTTTAGAAATCCTAAATAAAGTGTCTGTGAAAAATAATTATTTAAAATTATTATGTTAATGAATATAAATTTATTAATGATTCTTACTTAGTATATCATATTTCTCTTCTGCGTTGCGAAGACTTAATCGGACTTGGATCTTCTGGCTTACAGAGGTTCAGCTCATGTGGCTATTCCTCTTAGCCTGATGGGAACATTGTTGGAAGGTAATTTGGTAGGTTGTTAGTTTATGCGGGGGCATGATTTGTGTGGCCCGGAGTGTTCCTCTGAAGGAGGATCGATTTTGGGCTTTTATTGTGGAATTAGGACTTGAAGGGAGTCCTTTGTGTATTCGTCTCGTATAATAAAACTTCTAGATAACAGAGGTTTTCATTCGTATTATAACTAACTAACTAACTAACCATCAAGCCGTTTCCCCGAAAGGGTAGACAGAAAGAATGGACTGCAACACTTTAATCGATGCTGCACTCCATTCTTCTCTTTTCGCCAACGCGAGAGACGCGGTGTGATGGGTTGCGAACCTCATCGCCACCAATAGGCATCTCCCGCGCACACTTCAATCATTCAACGTCTACATAATAAATCTAAAACAAATTATACAAAATACAATGACACAACAATAATTTAACACATAATGTTCTTTTAGATGGTGCACTTGTCGTCAGCTGGACGATCCGGACATTTGTGTTTATTTAATTTTTTATTCCACTGTTTTCATTTTAATTAGGCACTTAAAACAATCCAACACCAGCAATAACTTGAAAATTTGATTGAAGAATTTATTTAAATTGTCATTGGAACAAACGAAAATTTTATTTTTACACCTGTCAAAATTATTTTTATAAACGAAAAAACTTGTATTATTTTAACATCAGAAGAGTGAAAACGTATTTTTTGTCACAAATAACTATCACAAAGTGTGCTTGTGATAGTTATTTGTGCTATGCCTTGTGTGTCAATTGTGATAATTATTCATTCGTATTATTAATTATAAAAATGTCTGTCTTCGCTCTACCCTGTCTAGTCTCGGCTAATGTGCCTTTCAAAAATAGTTTGATTTTCTTAGATTTCCCCGAGTGATAAATTTTACAATTTCTTTGAAATGGTCGCTGACTATCAGTGTTATTGCAGAGGAAAGCAGGAAGCCAGCAGACCTCGCCCAGCGCGTCATCTTCCAGCCGAGGCGCGCCGGGCAGACCAACCCCCCCGCCGCCAGAAACGGACCCGTCGAGCCCCAGCGAGGCCCCGTCCTTGTGTATGACGATGATTATGACGCAGAATAATACGCGTATTTTGTGTTAGTCTCCTCAAGGTTTGTACAGTTTTCATATTGATATCAATGTCTTCAAATAATACCAACAAAAAAATCTCCATTGTTATAAAAAAAAAAAAAAAAATTACATGGTAGAAGCACGAGTTTTATTTTGACAATTGAAGGGTGGTTTATTATGAAGGTGCTTAGTGATTTAAGTATAAAACAAAGATAAAGAGGTGATTTTTTTTCTTGTTACTCGTGGTAACAAGGATGGCATCTTTAGGTTGTAGCTTAAACTTCACTTTATCGCACGTTTAATAGAACACTGGCTTAACTAAAAAAAAACATGTTTTACTCAATCTGACATGAGTCGGTGTTTTAACAAAAACAGTCGAAAAACACGTACGAATGGATAGCATTAACATTGTGAAAAATAGACGGATAGCGATACAATCACTTTGCAAAGTTATTGTCCTTTATGTTTAACACCAATTGGGATCAAAAACTAAAATGTTGAAGCAAAATAGACAGTAATTACAATAATTAAAACACAAAAAAACTAATCATGCAATTTCTTTCTGTCGTATAGAACGAAACTACATTTTTTTTTATTTCGTGCCTATTTTACTTAAACAATTCAACTTATTTAAAAAATTTTTTTGTATATTCAACACCTTTGTATAATAATATCCAACCCTCAATTAATAAATTCTATATCTAGTTTCATATTAGTTTAAACTATTATTTTGATCGTTGTTCTGCTGCTAAGTATGCAGTGCATTCGTTGACTGCACGTATCCAGAGCGTGTAATACTATTTTCTCTATGCAAGGTTATATTACGAACTTCATGTAAAAATTTAATGAATATATATATTCAGCAGCAAAAACAAATATATTTTGTGTGTTTTTTTGTAACTCAAATACTTAACTCAATAATTGTGATATAGGAAATTTTCATAATAATATTTTTCACCCGCTTGAAAGAAGTAGATTTTGATCCACGGATATTTTTTATTAATTTTTAGATTAACATTAAAAGTAAATAAATCTGGGTTCAATCGTGATATGCACTTTTAGAAATTAATTAATTTATTACATTCGGACGCACTGACATTCAAATTATTACATGATTTGAGACCGTTGATTCGCTATGCCTTGTGTGTCATTCTCTCTTTTTTTATTCTTTGTTCTATTTAGTTTTCATTTCTTCTGTTACTTGAAACATTTTTTTAAAATACTGTTTTATTTTTAGATTATGTTAAACGTAATGCGTATTATTTTCATATTTACTTTGATAAAACAGTGGTACCCGACGTTTGTCAGTGGCATTGGCAAAATGGGTGAATCTACGTAATTTTTAAGTTATTGATTTAGTTTTTGTATTTGTATAAGTAAAATATACAAAGGTGAAGATAGCAAGCTCATTTAAAAAAAGATTAAAACATTATGTATTTTATGACACTGACTACATTGTTTTAAGGTTAATTACGAAAACATTTTCGGTCATCGCGGGAAATCAGAAGTTGTATAAAAATATATTATAAACATGATAATACCATATAGCACTCGCATGCGAACACATCGTAGATTCCCTTCTCTAGTGGAAAGTTTCCATGATTATGAAACAGTATATTTTCTATACGTACATATGGTACATGTATGTCTCAGAGGATAGAGGCCTATGTGCTATTTTTAAGTGTTAACTGAAGCAGCGCCATAATTTATTTATTTCATGAATTAAATAATTTATTATTTAAAAATATAATTTTGTTTGTGGCTTATTTTCAAAAACAAATTTCAGCACACACCAATTTAAAGATATTCCATGCATTAAGCGAAGCGTCCGCTAGCAAGAAGGTATAGTCTACGGCCACACCGAAGTGTTTCGGTTGGTGACTCGCTTGCTGTCTATCCGAAAATGATTTAACAGCGTTATTAAATTATTTATTTGAAAATGTCATGCTATTGATTAAACTAATATACTACTTCTCGGTGCTACATCCTAGTGTGGGACTTGGCCTCTTCCACAACGGTCCTCCATTAACTTCTGTCTCTGGCCCCTACCTCCTTTCATTTTCTCTCAATCTTCTTCCACGCGATTCGACCATCTTTTCTTAGCTCTGCCTTTTGGTCTCTTTTCACGAGGCACCCATCTGGATATAATTATTGGTGTTCTACCCTCTGGCATTCTTTATAAATGATTAAACTTATATATTTACTTTAATTAACTTCTTGATTACAAATCATTAGTGCCATTTATTTTAATTAATTAATTCACAAATTAAAGTAAACAAAAAAGTTTAATCAATAAAATAACATTTACAAATAAATTAAATAATAAAGCAACGCAGTTAAATCAGTATCTCTCTATAATTTTCGGACAGATACCAAGTGAGTCACCAACCGAAACACTTTGATATGGCGGTAGCCTTAATACTTCCACCCCTGCAAGTCGACTTATGCAAGTTTTAGAGCTTGCCCGACTTGTCGCAATCTCTGCTTGTCAACTTGCAGGGGTATTCATAGAGTGAAAGGCACTTGCTTAAGTTTTCCTGTGGTGGACGCCTGGCTTCGCATATGGTACTCGAGTATGTACTACACATGTATGATACTATGTTCAAGTGAAAATGCGCTTGCTGTTTGCGATGTATTTGTTTGAATTACTTGGGTATTTGTATTCTAGCGATACTTGGTGCGATCTCATTGAATATTAGGTTAATTATTAAATAATTTTAAGTGTTGGTATCACTGAAAAGTAAAGCATACATACCTGTACGATCTAACAAAATATCGATACACATTTTATACGACACAAATTTAAATACACCTCAGTTACCAATTTTAACTTAACTTTTCTACATTGATCTCATCTTGATAATTCATACGAATGAAAAAATTGTATGTTTTCTAGAAGTTTTATTATAATTCGTAGGAATAACATGTTTCGCCTGTACAGAAGGCATTTTCAAATGTGATATTTTAATGCCTTAACATGTCATTCGCATAAATTATAATAACTTTTCTAGAAAACAGACCTTTCATTCGTATAATTTATATAATATGGAGTTTTACACCATTATAATAATCGTCATTTGGAACGTTGGAACCGTATTTAAAATGTTATGTTAGGATATTATATGAGGGTTGCTTGAGTTCCTCTTTCGTGTTCTATATGTATAGTACATTACGATGTACAATTACGAGTATAATATTTCGGTAATCGCCCTGAATTACGAATCAAACAGTTGACTTGTAGAAAATAATGTGCTTACGTGAAAAACTGAGTAACTAGAAGTTAACTGAATAATGATATATTTTATGTGACGCGGACCGATCCCGTTTATACCAAGCGAAAAAAGTATATTATTATATAAAATATCATAGGTACCTATTTAATTTGAAAAGAGAATATATATTTTTTTACTTAAAAATGTTTCGCCATATAGATTTTTTAAAACTAATAGTTGCACCTACCTTTAGTTTTGTAAATTTCTCAAAACTTAATTTCGTTAATGTTTTATTTTAAGATTAATCTATACCTAGGGTTGCCACAATAGTCTAGGTACTGAGCGGGACTCAAATAAAAAAAAAACAAAGAAAAGTAATGTACAGTGTTCCACGCTGAGTGAGAGGTGTCTGTAGTAGTTGGTAGGTACCTACCTAATAAGAAAAACGGATAAATATAATAAAGGAACATTTTTATTGCCTATGTTTATTTAGCTAATAGTAGAACGATTTAGAACACGATATATATTTTAATTCAATAGGAACAATATTATTTTCGGTAGTATACTGGTAGTATACTATGCGTTTCTGGTAATATACTATACATATATTTTACCTGTTCTCAATAGATGCCTTAAAAATAAATTTTGTCATGTCTGTTGATGAAATAAACTTAATTTGATTTGATTTTCATTATACGAGTATTTTGCATTCAACAGTTCAAAAATATTCAACTGTTCTTATATTTTCCTGTCTTCTTGACCAGCTTCGGAAGCTCCGGTTTCCCCAAAACATATGATATTCAGGACAAGCATGTTGAAATTAAACTTGCATTGAAAGATGTGAAGGCGTTCTTTGGCCCGCGACTTTTGATAAATATCGCGTCTTTACCATATTCCGACTGAGACATTTGATGGGCCAACCTGGACGAGGGGGGAGCACCTTTAACCCGCGACGTGTCCCGGTTTATCGGGACTTATGGCAACCCTATCTAATACCTGAGATCTCGATTACTCTATCTATTTATGATGTCATTTAATTTGTGGGGCTCTGAATCATAGATTTTCACTTCGTGAAAAATATTTTTTTATAAAAATATGTAATAATTATGTTTACGGAAAGATTTCATTAAAATGCCATCGCATTTTTTTTTAAAGTTTTAATCCTAGAGATTGGTTTGCAGCAAGCCTAACATCGTTGCTGGTTCTTGGAATCCCACTTGTTCCTTTAACGTGATAGTTTCTCGCTACTTTCCACATTTTTATACGACAGATTATTTGAACCCAATTACTGTATACTAACTAAAAAACTAACTAACCATCACGCCGTCTCCCCGAAAGGGTAGGCAGAAAGGATGGACTGTCACTTTAACCGATGCGGCACTCCTTCCTTCTCTTTTCGCCCCGTGGGAGACGCGTGAATTCGCGTGAATTCTACCAGACCAAAGACAGCGAGAGATATTTTTTTTCTAAACTATCATCGTCGGGAATCATACCCGAGACCTTCGGTGTGGACATAACTATTGCCATCCTGCCACGAAGGCCGCCCATTACAAATTATTTATATGAAGAAAAAAAAATACAGTGGGTTAAGTTATAATTATTGGAGAGGAGAAATGTTTAACCTCTCTCTTCAAATGCGACAAGTACAATCCCTCATATCATCAGAACGCCTCACTGTCCCAATTTTTTATGATTATTCATTATATTCGTACCCTGCCCAATCTAGGTGTGTCGTTTCCCGCCCTGACCTTGGAACCCGGTTGTGTGTACATATTTGGTCGACCATTTGAAAACCCGGGTTTTTAAAACATGTCCATGGAGTATGTATGCATCTACAGAGTCACATCTCGAACGTTATTTAAGAGATGATCGCATCGAAAGAGTTTAGTTCTTGTTGGTCTATTTCTACTTTCAAAATTCAGGGTTACACTATTAATATCGAATACCTAATTATAGTATAAACATTGAGTTTTGTAATTTCAATTATTCTCAAACACCTGTTTTATTATTTATTAACATTTTAAATGCAACAATAATAAACAAATTATCTTGTTATGGAAGGTGGTCTAAATTTCGTTGTATTTCCGTTTACCCGTTTTAATTTATCCATAAAAGCCTATCCATAAAAGCTAAGATGGCAGTGCATAATGGTGTTCTTGTGCCGACCCTTATGTATGGAAGTGAAGCATGGAAATGGCGAGAGAAGGATGAAAGTAGAATAATAGCAATAGAAATGAGATCTCTAAGACGAATGTGTGACAAATCTGTATATGATAGAGTGACAAATGCAAGTATAAGAAGTGAATGTGGTGCGAATGAAAGTGTTATGAACAAAATAAGGAAAGGGTCATTAAGATGGTTTGGACACATGGAAAGAATGAGTGAAGACAGAATGGTAAAGAAGGTATATGTAAACGGCGTGAACGGAGCTAGAAATAGAGGAAGGTCGAGGAAAACGTGGCACGATCAAATCAATCAAATATTGAATGTCGGTCACGTGAGGAGTCGGAAAAATCGACGTGCGTGCATGACAAGATGTATGAATGTAGAGGAAGAGAGAGAAGTATATCAGGACAGAACAGTGTCGCGTTCCATTCTTTCTGTCTACCCCTCCGGGGAGACGGCGTGATGGTTAGTTAGTTAGTTATTTACACGAATTCTTGGCGTACAGTACCTGGGCGGTGGTACCGATGGATGCAATGTCACACCGTGATTGCTAGGCGCTCGTTCTTATTATTTTTTTGGATTACAACATGTTCTGTGTAGATGCAGCAACGTATTATAAAAGCCGACATCTTATTTTTGAGATCTGATCTGTTCCCAGTGGTCCTTTATTTAAGAGGCTTCCATGTGGGTAATCGCTATCAATATATTGTGCGTGCATATATGCGTTTAACGATGCATTGTGAAATACACATTATTTTTATACGAGCATATTTTTTCTTCGTCTTTATAGGGGTAGGCGGTTGAGATATGTGAAATGTTACATAAAAATACTCGTGTGGTGACGAACCACCATGATATTGTTTACGATGAAGCTTTTAAATATCTGCACTAAAATGCTAAAGTATAGTAGTACTTAAATATTATTTCTTTACATCTCCAAAGCTAAGATGGCAGTGCACAATGGTGTTCTTGTGCCGACCCTTATGTATGAAAGTGAAGCATGGAACTGGCAAAAGAAGGATGAAAGTAGAATAAATGCAGTAGAAATGAGATCTCTAAGACGAATGTGTGGCAAATCTATTTATGATAGAGTGACAAATGCAAGTATAAGAAGTGAATGTGGTGCGAATGAAAGTGTTATGAACAAAATAAGGAAAGGGTCATTAAGATGGTTTGGACACATGGAAAGAATGAGTGAAGACAGAATGGTAAATAAGGTATATGTACACGGCGTGAACGGAGCTAGAAATAGAGGAAGGCCGAGGAAAACGTGGCACGATCAAATCAATCAAATATTGAATGTCGGTCACGTGAGGAGTCGGAAAAATCGACGTGCGTGCATGACAAGATGTATGAATGTAGAGGAAGCGAGAGACGTATGTCAGGACAGAACAGTGTGGCGTTCCATTCTTTCTGCCTACCCCTCCGGGGAGACGGCGTGATGGTAAGTTAGTTTTATTTTTTTACATCTCCAACAGTAGGTGAGTCTGATTTAGTTTTTGAGACCTTTATTTAGTTATTCCTTTAAAATAATTAAGAGCAATTCTCACAGAATGCTCTTTATATCGTGAACCGAATAGGGTCAGTAATGCAGACATACGAGGGGCGTTCAATACATTCTCTGTATGGGTACGAAGGAAAAGACTTAAGTTTACTATTTTTTTTTATTTCTCAATATAGTCACCCTTAATATCTATGCACTTCTTACTTTTAGCAATCAATTTATTTAAACCCTAAAAAAATATGATTCCAGTTTGTCATCAAAAAGCTCATTAATCGCCGCTTTTAACGAGTCGTCGTCGTCATTCGTATCCCACGAATGTCTTTCTTTAGATTTGGGAACAGAAAAAATCACTTGGTGCCAGGTCTGGACTATACTGTGGGTGATTGATTTCTGCGAAACAACATTCACGAACTGCAGCCTTGGCAACTTGAGCCATGTGCACCGGTGCATTGTCGTGGAAGCGCAGGATCCCTCTGGCCAATCACCCCCGCCTTTTCTATTTGATCGCCTCCCTCAATTGATAAAGGATGCTAGAGTAGTATTCCTTTGTGATATTAATGCCCTTTTTCTTGTAATCTATCAGCAAAATTCCCTGGGAATCCCAGAAAACTGTACCCATGACCTTCCCTGCGGATTGTGTCACCTTGAACTTCTTTGGGTGCTCTGTACCTTTTCGGTGCCACTGCATGGACTCCTGCTTACTCTCAGGATCATAGTGACAAACCCAGGTTTCATCCCCAGTAACAATTTTGTCAATAGTTTCTTTAAAATTTTCTCCACAGAGCTCCAAAAACCCTTTGCAACTTTGTACGCGGTGAGATTTTTGAAGTGGCGTTAGGAATCTCGGCACCCATCTTGCACTGATTTTTGACATGTGTAGACGGTCGTGTAAAATAGAAACAATGGTACCAATGGATAGGCTAGTAATCTCGGCTATCCTTTTCACCTTCATTCTGGCATTCTCCAATACTAAATGTTCTATTTTCTCCATTACTGACCCCGATTGGCCAATTGGATCGCTCGTCGTCTTCTATGCTCTCTCTGCCCCTCTTAAATTCACTGGACCACTTTGAACTGTTGATAATGAAGGAGCAGACTCCCCGTAAACTTCTGACATCTCTTTGTGGATGGTTTTGGAATTTTATAACGGCACGGTACTCGAGTTTGTTTAACTTTGGGAAATGACTCATCTTGCTTGTGTTTCAAGGACAGCTACTCCAATGACAAATGATCCGTTTATTACGAAACTTGGTACTTACTCGTATACTACAAATGAGAGAAATATGACAGGGTAATTAACTATTCATTCATAGTTGCACTCCTTCATATTGATACCGAGAACATACGCCCCTCGTACTACAAATAGCCTAAGCCAATAGAGAGCTGTTGTCGAGTGTGAAGGTTTTATAATTGGGTAATGTGCTAAGGGGAGAAAGACACCATCTCCAGCTGATAATCATGGGTAGAATAGAGGGACGTCGGGGAGTTGGTAGAAGGGAGTTGTCCTGGCTGCGAAATATAAGATAATGTACTAGTACATGAATTCTACCCTGAGTCCTACCCTCGCGTATATGGTATACTTCGGACTTAGGGTTTTACACATTGATTTGGATCCTTAGAAATAATTTAGATCTTTAGTTAACGTTCTTCTGCGTATTTTGCTTCGAGTTATTTGGAAATGTGGGTCGCGAGAAATTTTACGCTTTTAATTTTAACATCAACAATATACCACAAAGAAAATTAACTACAACAAACTAAAAGAAAGCCTAGGAGAAACAATACAGAAAGAAGAACCAGGAACCTTCAAAGCGCTTCAAGACAAAATATCTGAAACAAATCATAATTAATAGTACCTAAGATCTAAAAATGTAACCATATAACCCAATCGGGTTTTTAAAAAAAAAAATAAATCAAATAAAAAAAAAAAAAAAAAAAAATTGACGAATATGAAAAAAAAATACTTAATTATGCAGCCAATGTCGTCCACTGCCGGACAGAGGCCTCCCCCATAATTCTCTATATACTCCTATCTTGTGCCCTCGGCATCCAGTCACCAGCAATTTTTCTAACGTCGGACCATCGTGTGGGGGGTCACCCCCTGCTTCTTTTATCCAATCCACCACCTTCTGTTTTATGTAAAAAGTGTTATGAACAAAATAATGAAAGGAACATTAAGATGGTGCAGACACATGGAAAAAATGAATGAATAAAGAATGGTAAAAAGTGTATTTAAACTATGCAAATGGAACTAGAAATAGAATAAGACGGGGGAAACGTGGCACGATCAAATAAATCAATTAGTTAGTTTAAAATTGGTTAAAGACAGTACATAAAGAAATCTAGCTCGGCCTGGTACGAGTATTAGATTAGTACTTCACTTGTGGCTCCGAATTGCAGTTTCAGGGAGTGATTCGAGTTCTTTGAAACGGTTTCTTCGATATTAACGGGATCGATTTGATTTATATTTTTAATGCAACATAGCAATTAATTTGTTATTATTTAAGCAATCACGTCAAACTACATAAATTATTGAATGTAGATGAAAACATCCATTTTCTAGACGTGATTATAAATTGATATGTGGTATTTTTGAGGAGTGCTCCGTGGAGATGAGTTTCTATCATGACAGTTTATTTAATACCAAACTAACTAACGCCGTTTCTCTGGGGGGGTAGGCAGAGATGATGGACCGCCATACTACTCTGTGCTGACATACCGCTCGAGATTCCTCTACATTCATACATCGTTACATGCGCGCTCGTCGATTTTTCCGACATCCGCGTTTTAGTATTTGATTAATTTGGTCATGCCATGCTTTCCTTAGTCTTTCACGCCTTCTCTTTCCACTTACCAGTCCCTCCTTCGCTTTCAACTCCTATAATATCCTCTGCCTTACATATCTCTCTTATTCTGATGTTCCTCAAGCGATATCTTGGGGTCTTGCCTTCTATCATCCTCAGTGTCTTCATCGCAGAAATCCTCAAAACTTGTTTGGTCCTGACTACGTCTGCCCATTCTTCAACACCATTTGTTATTATTGGTCTTTATAAATTCTAACCTTAAGCGCTAGTTCTCAACGATTCTGAAATTTTAGTATGTTTACAAAGGGTGAATTAACTTCTCAATTGGCAATTTTTTTATAACTGAGTGAATTTACAAATAGTGCAGCTAACTGGAGCAATGATGTAATTTTGAAATGTAAGTCTTACGAGATGAGGTCATATAATGAATATTTGGTTTTTAGCTTACATTTGGTAAATGTTTTTCTTAGAACTACGCTGTTAGCTAGGTGACATCTTAGGGAGCCAATGCACATCATTCTATCGCGATAGCCACCATGTATACTTCGTGTTGGCTTAGCCTTAGGGTACGGCCACACCGGATTGCCAGAGTAGGAGTCAAGACACAGGTGGCTTGTGATCACGCACTGTGGCGCGAAGCGTGTAGTGTGGCCGGTCCCATAGTACGCCATACGTTGGTTCGCCAGGTGTTCAACTTGACTCCTACTCTGGCACTCCGGTATGGCCGTACCCTTAGACATAAGTCAGTTAAGCAAAGGATCCACTCGTTAGCTTGGAAACTTGTAGCATGTGTAGCTTGCCGAAGTATTGAGAAAACTTTTAAACGTTGTATTTAAAATAGATGGGAGGATGAAGTTGGGGAGATGGAGCAAGATTGTTAAGAGTGTCAGATTGGAGGGTCGAAGCGGAGGACAGGAGGAGTTGGAGGCGAAGAATACTGGAGGCTAAGGCTCGATATGGGCTATAGGGCCATCGAAGAAGAAAGGAGATGGATAGGAGATAGAATAAAGGCAGAAACATACTATTAACACGCGACGTGGCGTGTTTACTCCCACCATCGGCAACACTTCGATCTAACTCGTCTGGATCGGGTGGCGTGTGCGCGCATGGCGTCGCGTGTTCATAGTGTGATTCTGTCCATAGAAAACAATACAATTTGATTCGACTCAACACGCATCACGTGGCATCGGGTGGCGTGGCGTGTTAATAGTATGTTTCTGCCTTAAATATGCTTCTTGATTTATACCCCTCAGAGAGTGATGGCTTTTGAAACCGATAAATTAATTACACCTTCTGCTGGATTCTAATTTCCTGGTGCCGATACCGCTATTATGTTCCCTTTCTTCGTGTGAGTACGGTCGTAAAATAGAAAACATATAATCGTTCAATTGTTTATCTTACTCGTCAACGTATTACGAGTTTTTTTTAATACAATATGTATTTACTATTATTTGATCGTGGTAATTAAAAAGAAAATACAACTTGTTTCAATGAATAATTGTATTATTCTGCAGTGTTTATTATGCGGAATTAAATTGTAAGAAATGGTGCAAATAAATAAGACATAAATTGATTTTTCCCATACCTTACTTGCATGAGTGAGAAAACACGATATAAAAATATTTGAACCTGCCTAGTTTTTCGTAGCACGTGGTATTATATATTTTATTTAGACGGTCATGTATATCAAGTGTAAATGGGGGCATCGAGTGACACCATCTGTACATCTGTGGGTTGTACGGTGCCCATAGTACTATGAAGTCATACTATCTGTATTTCTTTTTAAATTATTTTAATTCCCGTGAATTTTGTTTCTTCTTCGTAGAACTGATTACATATCGTGTACTGGGTACGCTCGCTTAGTAAAAACGTAATGTTTCATAGGGTATTTCAATACGATATATAGATTGTATGTACTATATATACCTATTATAGGTACGTATGTGTATATATTACATACATCTTATATAGGGTTCAGTTGCACACACCGAATGACTTAGCGTAGTCGTAGAAAAGTATCCATGATTTCGTAACCTGATAGAGGTGTTAGGTGTGTTAGAGATACAGAGGAAAGAAGTCTCGCTGGAAACAGCTGGTTGCATGGAGGCTTAAGGTGATGGCTTTGGAGAGATCCACTCTGGAGTTACAGCCTGCCAAGGCAACTGAGGTCGCTGCGGCCGGCCGGGGGCCAGGCCCGACGCTGCGCTGAGCCCCCCTAGCTTCGCGGGATCTCGCAGCCGCCGCCAGCAGCAGCCAGGCGCGCCGTTTTAACGTTACGGAGAACGGGACGCCGGGCGAACGTTGGGCAAACGGCAGCCGAGAGTGCGAGACCACGTCGGCAAACCGTACTCGGGCGAGTCCACTCTGTTCAGGGGGTGTGACTCAGGACCCCTCGTAATACCCTTCCTTCGCCTACATAACAGCTGCTATTGTCAAAATCAACTAACAAAAATTCCGTTTTCAGCAAGTTATCTGCTTACTTGGTAGACGTTGTTATGTGTCATTTTATAATCTATTATACTGATTACAATTTATATACATTTTTGGTACATATATAACGTAGACAGGTACATCTACATACATGCATGGTGCATGTGACAGCACTAAGCTGTGTATACGTACGTATTTCAATTCTGCTGCGGCTAGCAAGTACATATATATATATTTACATACCTACTCTGCAGATTCCGAAAGGTGCGATCTTCTGCTTATGCTGAGTTACATTTTTAGGTTAGTTTAACTTAACGTCAATTCTTCGACTTTCATTTTTATCACGATCAAGTTAAGGTTAATAAACACATTGCACGTAACATATACGAGTATATATATATATATATATATATATACGTATGTATGTGTTTATATATAAATATACATATATATATATATATAAACACATACACATATATAACACACATATATAAACACATACACATATATAAACACATACATACATATATATATATATATATATATATATATATATATATATATATATATATATATATATATATATATATATATATATATATATATATATGTATATATATATATATATATATATATATATATATATATATATATATATATATATATATATATATATATATATATATATATATATATATATATATATATATATATATATATATATATATATATATATATATTATGTATGTATATGTATATATATGTATATATAAATATATATATAAACACATACATACATAAATGTGAGTATACAAATGGAATAGAACAGTGGCGCGCAACCAATGTGGACCTGGGCCCCTGTTTTTTGAACGCTACTTGCTCGGCAGTTCCGCAGCCAGTTGTGGCCGCCATATTAGACAGAAGACAGTTGTTGCTTGCTGTAGAGCGTTCCCTGTGGTGGAGTAGACGAGTGTAGACGAGTCTCAGTCTCACAAGTCGGGCGGCAGCGCGTGCTTGTGCGCTCTTTGGGATTATGCCGCGTTTTTCGTACCGCCGATCGCTCTCCAGGTGATGTTTTTTTTTATAATTTCATTAAAATTAATTATAATCGACAATTATATACTCTTCAATAAGATCGACCAGTTTATAGTTACGGCAAGAAATTGTGAATGTGTGCACGGATATTAGCAGCTGTTTCGTGCAGGAAGTGAGTGCATGCAGCCCGCGCCGTTCGGCGGGACCGCCGCCCGCTACCGGCGAGCTTGTCACATTTGCCGATTTTCGCGTTTTTAAGTTCTAATCCGTTAAAAGATGTTTGTTTTATTTAGATACTCTTTGTAATTATACGCTCTGCATCCATACTCGATAATTCCGCGAGCGTCTTCATGTATTGTATGAACGAAAGGTGAACTGTTCCCAAAACGGTACTATTTCGACAGTTTGATTTCGTGTTTCTGGCAGCATGCAACCTAACCTAATCATTGAACGCCATCTTGAATTATGAAAAATTTAAAGCCCTTATTTTTATAAAGGCTCTCTAATATTTTAGTTATATTCCAACAAAAAATAACATTTATTGGTTATATATTAGTTGGATTGCCTATTAAAAATTAATGGCTATTTATATATAATTAGCGTTCAAAAATTCCAATCGTGTTTAAGCAATCCCTCATAAATATGTATTTGATTTAATTTTTTATTGGGGCTTATATATAATGAAAATGGCATATCTAATAAACTATGTATGATTTTTTAATAAAACCCTTTTATACAATTATCTGAAAATATATTCTATGACCCATTTATTGGTTTCTACTTCTTGGTTAAGGAAATATACAAATGATCGTAAACATTTCTTGGTGAAGATGAAATCTATCACATGTATTCTGTTAGAACATGCACGCACACGAGGATAAATAAATACGTCAATGGTGCTGCAGTATCACGGGAATCAATCCACAATCGACCTCCTAACTTGCTCAGCTGACCTTTATTTCCAATGTGCACCTAACAATTCCAATGAAATTATCTTACAAATACATTTATATTTTTAAAACAATACTTTATTGATGGGGTTAATATGCATCCTTCTGATCTTCTCACATGATGCGAGGTTTTTATGAGCCATATATACATAATAATTTTGCATAGGTTTATCTAAGTTTGTAAATCTTTTTCTTGTTATATTGCAAACAGGATCATGCTTACATAAAATTTTTGTGTGTTTTTACATGCTTAGGTATGGTCTATTCATGAGTGAACCACTTTAAAACACACTGTTCTAACCTCAATATTTGTTTACAGGTAGTGATTCCGCATAGTCCTCATACAACCCTGCAGCAATGAATGGAGATGTCAATGGTACCATTGAAGAGAGCATTGATGCTTCTTCTCAAGAATCCTATAATAATATAGCAACAGTGGATACCATGTCATTAAACAACCATACAGATAGCAGTAATCCAGGGGAGGATAGTAACCATGCAGAGGATAGCAACCTCGGAGAGCTAAGCACACATCCAGATAGCAGTAATCAGGCAGATTCCAGTAGCCAGATGGACTCCAGCAGTCAGGTGGACTCCAGTAGCCAAGGGGACTCTGCCAGTCAAACAAATCGCAAAATACACGCCGATCTGCTTGCTGCATGCCGGGCACTCGCCGGCGACAGCCCGGGAAACGAGAGGCTCGTCGAAAATTCCAAGAATATTGATATTAAATTTGTGATCACTCTAAAGCACAAGCACGGCGGAGATCAAGTCCAGCTATGTGAGCTGTCTACTAGCGGCAAAGGCGAAAAAGGAACAGAACCAACCAGCGTTAATGATATGGCTGTTGACACACAGGAGGAGAAAGAAATTAGAAATGATAGTTTTCAAGGTAGTCTTAATAATCAAAATATTGAAGCTGTACAAGGAAATAGCAATCGAGTTGCTCTAAAACGGAGCAACAGCCAAATTGCGGGAAGTCAATTGAAGAATATCCCTGAAAATAGTAACAGTAATAACAAAATGTTAACAAGTAAGGATGTGGGTTCCAAGCGTCCATTCCGCAGAGGTTTAAGCTTGGCCGCACAAAGCTTGTGTGACGGGGAGGTGGACAGCACCACACACGTCGAGGGAGACAGCTGTGGGAGCGGCACTGCACTTAACTGCAATAGTAATGATTCAGAGTCTGGTTCGGTTGCCAGTTCCACCACCAAGGTGAAGGGCGATTCTAGCAGCGAGGAGGACTCTGAGAGGGACGTGCATGAAATACATTCTGACTCTGAAGATGATGCGCGGAGAGTGTCTGCCAAACATGGGGTAAAATCTTTATTGAACATATAATTGTTTCCCATTGATTCATAACATAGACGTGCTCTTTTTATATTTATTTATTCAAAATACTTGTTTTTAGATTCTATTTTATTTGTTATAAACTATTTCCCACTCTTAAATAATAACCTCAAGGGTTTCTCGAATTCAATTGATAGGCATAAAAACCGTGTACATGGTACTGAAAAGTAAATAATATATTTATTTTGGTGAACAGCTGGATTAACTCTATATTAACCATTTTTTATTAATGAACTTTTTGATTTTAGGATTCAGATTCAGATTCAGATGATGATTCATCGGAAGAAGATTGCTCAGAAGGATCTGAAGGAGAAATACCCAACGATGAGCATGTGAGCATCAATTCTGACTCGGAGCCAGAAGCTATTGATGATGACTCTTCTAAAGACAGCCAATCACACAGTACAGGGCAACCGGTGGATTCTGGCGAGATCTTATTGGTGGAAGATGCTTCCAACCAAGGTGACGATCACAAATCCAATAACATGGATCCTGATGTTCAAGAGATTGTGAGCGACAATGATGATTGTATCCTAGCTGCGGCCAGCAAAATTCATGCCGACCAGCTGAGATATCCTGGGATAAGAAGCAAGCTGATGGATATAACCAAGAGATTTGAATCTGACAGTAAGATGTCTCATGTGGCTCAATCTTTAGAATCAAATGCTATTATCGTTAACGACACTAAAGACTTGGTAGATTTAGCCAAGACCAAAGGATTGGATAAAGGTGAATTGGGGGAGAAAAAGGAACCGACCGTAGTCATAATAGATACTGATTCTAGTTTAAATAATAAGGGTTCTCACGTATCCACAAAAGGAGCTTACTCTGTGTTGCCTATGGATCCTTCCACACAATCCCTTTATCAGAGCATTGCTGCTCGGGGGACCACTGTGACGCCCGTCACACACTCATCCAAAAGCACAACCAATGCCTCCAGCGTTCCAGCAGTTGCTCCCATATTACCATCACTCACAGACGACATGTTTGTGGTAGAAGCTCCTTCCTTTATAGTTCCTTATGTCTATGAAAAGCCTTCTGTTAAACCTTTTAGAGAATTTGTTGATGTTTTGGGTAAAGAGCTTGAAGAAAAGCGCATTAAAGATGACAAAGATAAACCCGATAAAGACAAGATTAATAAACAAGAGGTTAAGAAAGACAAAACAGATGAAGATACAATCAAAGTAGATTCTCAAGCTAAAGATGAAGTTAAGCCTACTGAGGTTCCAGAAGCAGTAGAAGATTCTCCAAAGAAGAAAAAATCTGATAAAAAAGGTAAATATGGAAAAAAATAGTTTTGAATTTGTTTATATGTTCAACACTGTTTTCTCGAAGTTTTATTATATTTTATAGGAGTGACATGTTTCGCCCTTCTAAGGCATTATCAAATCTCATTTGATAATGCCTTAGAAGGGCGAAACATGTCATTCCCATAAAAGATAATAAAACTTCTAGAAAACTGTCATTTTCATTCGTATTAGTTATTTAATGTGGAGTTTTACATCATTGTTCAAGAAACAATTCGACACTGTTTTTCATATTTCTATATTGCAATTTTAACTTTGTTTCAGGTAAAAAACGTAGCATGGTTGATGATGATGCGTCATGGGATGGATCCTCTTCCTCAGACTCCGATGATGATGTAATCAGTGATGATGATACACCAAAAACAATAATTATTAAAGAGAAAGAAGATGATTCCATGGATGGTATGAAAGATCCCACGAATAATGATCTTACCAGTGAAATTAAAAATAGTCCTAAATCAGATAATTATTTCGATAATTCCTTGGGAAAGTTTTTCATAAACATTGGTGTAAACTTAGTACAAGAGTATGTTCAGGCTGATCTATTGAAACAGCAGAAGAGAAAGTTATATAAGGAGAACCGATTGGGTAGTGGGAATATCAAGGCTACCGAGCTAGCAATCTCCTCTCTAACCAAGAACCTCGACTTCAGCCGAGAAAACAATGCTCCTTATAAGTTCCACCAGAAGAAGTGCGAGTACTGCAGTTTCAAGACGGAGTCAGCACTGGCCATGGCCCACCACATGGAGACCCCACATATGAAGACCAATGTTTACAAGTGCAATTTTTGTGCTTTTGAGAACCGCAGTCCACACGATATTCTTTACCACATGGAAGCTGAGCACAACACCCGGGCAAGGTTGGAGAGAGCCCCTGCCTACCACCAGTGTGCTAATTGCCCCTTTGAGGATAACGGCAAGGGCAAACTGGCTAGACACTTGGTGGCTTGTGCAAAGAAGTTCAAGCCTGAATATAACCTCGGGCCGCCTGTAGAGTGGGAACCGCCGGCTAAACTACCTAAGGTTTGTTAATTTACTCCTTCATGTCCACATCCCTCCATGATAATACTTTTCACTTATAGAAATAATTGGAACATTTCTGATTTACAATGCATTCTAAAACGTAAATATGAATGACACAGATGACTCGCGCCCGCCACAGTATGATGAGTACGTACCAGGCGGCGTTTGCCAAGACGAGCCCCAGTGCAGCGGGTCTAGCAGCTTTGTATCGTGGGCGCGGGCGGCCTGCTGCTGCCCCACCCACGCTCGCCACACGGCCCTTGACTGGTGCGCCTCTGCTGCGCGGTGGACTAGTGTACCGCCCTAGCCAGCAGATGCTGCTGCCCTCAGGCTTCCAATTATTACCGGTAATTATTTTTATTAATCAAATGATTGAATTGTATTTCATTTTAATAAAGAATGTGTATGTATAATTCCATAAGTGTCCATTGCTGGCAAGACATTAGTAGATCAATTACATGTTAATTTGTCACACTCCCATAATAAAAGTGGCGAAAGTATGTGCAGAAGACAAATACACTTAACTTTGAAGAGAATGTTATCTTCCTGAAGTCGAACCATCTCTTATGTATTCTTGGTATTTTACCTGTTCTTAAATAGATGCCTTAAACTTTTAATATCTTTGTAATGTCTTGAGAAAAAATAAACTGATTTGTTAAAATATTTAACACTGAGTTTTACATTGTTGTTCAAGAAATAAATAAATTATATTGCCAAATTAGTATTATTTAAGCTCAACTTTGGGCATAAATTACTGTCATTTATTTTTAAAACATACTAAGTCATTGGTATTTATTTTTTAGGGTGGGCAGACTACGATTAAGGCAAACACCACAGCTCCAACCAACAAGAATGTTCAGCATCAGCCGTCAATCTCCATCACTCCATTGCCTCGCACACCACCTGTTGCTCCACCGCCGCTAGCACCACTGCCAGCCTCAGGCCCTTCAGCAAAGGCTACCTTCGTAATATGTGAGATCTGTGATGGCTACATAAAGGACTTGGACCAACTCCGGAACCACATGCAGTGGATCCACAAAGTCAAGATTCACCCAAAGATGATTTACAACCGCCCACCTCTCAACTGCCAGAAGTGTCAGTTCCGATTTTTCACGGATCAGGGCTTAGAGCGGCATTTGTTAGGCTCCCACGGATTGGTCACTAGCTCCATGCAGGAGGCAGCTAATCGCGGCAAGGACGCAGGACGCTGTCCTGCTTGCGGCCGGGTGTACCAGTGGAAGCTACTGAATCATGTGGCACGAGACCACAACATGACGCTCAAGCCTGCACACCTCTCCTACAAGTGTACTGTGTGCACAGCCACTTTTGGCATGTACAAGCAATTTGAGAACCATGTTTACTCAGCGCATAGTGTAGTGGCAAAGCGTGTGTCAGAAAAGTCCAAGCTCGGGCATAACCACTCGGCCAGCTCCTCTAAGGCCGTGGCTGACTCTCTCCTTAAACCACTGAAAATCAACGATGAAATAACTATCATCCCGCAGCCAGCCAAACTCTCTAAAGACAAATAAGGTTTGTACGATATAAGTCTTGGTTATTATTTTTAAATTTATTTTTTTAATTATTGCTCTTTTTGTATGTTAATCAACATAAGAATTTTCCATTGTGCGTATACCACATTGTAGCATTTTATTTAGTACCCTTGAGCGTTGTCCTGACTGCCAGTTATAATTTTTAATTGACATGTTAAAAATAGCTAGTATTTTTATCTTCAACTCTTGTAATATTTACAAACTTTCTCCTTGTTCTATTGCTTCAGGGAAAATACAAAATTTCTTTTAAATTTGCATTCACTTTGTGTTGTGGATTCAGTAAATAAATATAAGAAAACCTTTGTATTTTACTGTTGACAGAAATGTTTAGGATGGTTCTCATCCTTTTTCGGTACATATTTAACTTTTGTAAAATTTGTACAGCAAAGGATAAGAATCAAGAATAAGATCCTGTGGATAGTGAAGTCAAGTGTTGTGAACGTTCAATGTTTTCTAATATTTATTCAAAAACCTAATGGTAAATTATCTTTAATATGATAAAAATTGTACTAAGCTTGCGGTGTTTTATTTAAGGATGTTCTATTGATAATATTTTAATATTTGACCTTTTGCGTGCGTTGATCATAATGAGTCTTCCTTTATTTTCACAGTGCATCTTGTTTTCCTGTTTATTTGTTAAAGAAAGCGTGTCTTATTAGAAATGGATTGCTCAGTTCTCCCATTAGCTGAGTTGAATGAGCAATATAATATTTGAAAACTCTTTAAGCTTTGACTTGCCATGTTAATCCTTTGCGACCCAAACTATTCCCACTTTCATGTAATGTGATGCAAAGCGAATATACTTCACAGGCAGGGTGGTACATTCTTGACCTCTTGTTTCTCATTGCAGGAACACAGGGGCGTTTTCGCCCAACGCTCCATTGCTGCTGGAGAAGACATTGTACATATACATTATTGTAGTCCTCGTGCGAACTAAGGAATTATTGTTTTTCGCACTTAGCACCAAAGACACAAATGCAGTAACTGGTTCCATGAAGCTCCATTGCAGACCAGTTTCTGAAAGGATTGTGCCCATGTACCTGTTTCCATTATTACGCCTTTAATCATATATTTATTGTCCGCATGAGAAATCAGAAGAATTTTATTATACAAGTAAACTTAAACATAATTATACAAACGTATTTGTTTAATAGATTTTTCTATATACATGATAGGTTTTGATTAAAAGTGAACATTTTATTTGTGAAATATTTTCACATTTTATTTGTGGTTGTCATGTTAGTTAGTTCTTGGAAACGCAGTCTTCTCCGATTTGTGCTGTAAATGTTTAGTTGTATTTTTAGGTATAGGTATCCAAATAAATATGTTTCTTAGGTTAATTGCGCTCTGTGACTCAATCCGATCATATCTGGTTACTTGATGCTTCTAATCAGACTCCTTGTTGATATATTACCGTTTGTGCATTACCAACTAAAATTATTTTCTGTCTTTTGTATTTATAGAATTAATGTAGGTTTGATTATTATAAAACTAGTGTTTAATAACTTTAATTTGATAATATTTTGAACGTCAATTGACCGTGATAGTGAGATGTTAGTATGGATTTACTCTAAAATCTAAAGGTATAAGTTTTCCATACAGGGTAAACCGATTGAGTTATATTTATTGGTCAGTTCTCAGCTAAGGAAGCAATGTAAATATGATCTTCTCACCGACATCTCCCTTGCGGAGGAATGTTCGACGTTTGCATTCCATAAGAGTACTCTGGGATTAGGAACATATGTGATACTCGATGAAATACGATTTTGTTTAATTATACGAAGCTAAAGGCATGCTTGTACTTCTCTCAGTTTCACAAATCTGTCCGTGTTGATTGGATGTTATGTGACTTGGCCTATAGTTTGGAAACTACACGCTTCCGTGATGTGACGCAACCACTAAGAGGACTAGTTCCTATTTTAGTGTTCAAATCTGAAACCTCTACTTCATATACATAAGCAATAATACGATAGTTGGTCAAATTTTTATATATATATACATTACATAATAGAAATAATATTCGATATGACTGTTGTTGTGCAATATTTTTATATTAAAAATCATTATAATGTGTTCCAATAAATTAAAGCAATGACATTGTTCCAAGAGGAGCTGGTGATTATATTTTCGCATGTTTTACTATCACATAGTTTATCATCATATGAATATATCTTTATGGGAGCGTCATATCTCAGGTGAATATTAGGGAGCAATTGAGGACTCTCGGGGGGGGAGGATAATTTGCAAATCTATTTCTTAACTCGAGCAGCGACACCCACCCTCGATACTCTTTGCTCTCCGGTTAACAAACTGCTGTGTACATACATACGTTGTAATGTTGAAATATTATATAAAGTACCTTACCATTCATATTCTTTGCTTTTCTTTCTACCATCCTTTCTTCCCAAAGTGTTTTATAGCACTCATATAAATATGGAAACAGACGTTTTGAAAGAGCTTTATTGTTTTTACAGTTGACTTATTTTGCTTAATTTTGAATTTAAATTATAGAATTTGGTAAATTACTTTATTACCTTATGGAATGTTATTTATTAGCATTTTATTTAATACCCTGTTTAAATCCCATGTAGAGTATTTGTCTGCAATATATACAAATGTTTTGGGGTCCTAAAAGGTGAGCATACTAAGATATATTTTAAGCATCTCTTTTAATAATTTAAAGCGAAGCTTGACAACTATAAACGTGGTTTAGTTGAAGTTATTATTTGTTCTTACTTTGTATTGAAGCAGGTTGCCTGTCCAGGCGTTAGTTAAGCCGATGGGTAAATAACATAAAGCTCTTTGAAAACAATTTTTAAAATAACCAATTTGGTGCAGAGTTCTACACCATTGTCCAAGCAAATACGCGGGTGGTACCCAACCTGACAAAGAAAACACATTTTATTTTTATTTCTCGACACTCATTTTAGCTCGATAGACTTTTCTGCGATGTTAAATAACTTTGATACCCTGTTTATAATGATAAATGTCGCTCCTCAAAATAGCCATTTAATTCAGACTCCACTTTTGAATTGTTGGCAAATCTTTTACCACCAAGCCATTTGTTTCAAGTTTAGTAGGAGTACGGCCACTTCGAAGTGCCAGAGTAGGAGTCAAAATGACCACCCGGTGAACCAACGTATGGTGCACTATAGGACCGGCCACAGGGCGTGATGACAAGCAAACTGTGTCTTGACTCCTACCCAGGCACTCCGGTGTGGCCATACCCTAAGAGAAAATAAGCGAGGGGGTTAAATTTGGCAAATATGATGAGGAAGCAATTTGAACTTTAACTCTTTGATTTTGACTATCGTGACCAATGGTTGTGTGAAATGGTTCGCCAAATTAAGTCATTTTTTTCTTGATGATGATGATCTAACGCTCATTCCAGAAAATGCCATGACCTTGCTAGCAGACAACTGGCTACACCTTGCTTGGAATCGATTCTCCCACTTCGGTCCACTGTTCCTTTATCTCGGAAGTGAAAAAGTGGACATATGTTTTCTCCATGATTATGAATCCAAGCAAAATCTTAGCTTTATTGCCATGAAGTATTGCCAAAAGCTTGATTAAACATTCTCACGGCCTTGTTTTTGTTCCTTTGTGAGCAAACGCAGCAACTATCTTTCGCGTAACTTTCTCGTGTCCAAATTTTCCGTCAATATGCGATGATATACAGCATTTTTTGAAATGCCTACTATGTCTGCCCTTAGTCCTTAGCTATATGGCAAAAAATATTTAATATTTTTATAAGTCTCACCTCCCAATTCTTTTCCTTTAGGGCTAATAAGTAACTGGAAAAGTTTTTTTTAATAATAACACGTGCCCCAAATTGAACAAAATTAGTTATATTCTTAAGTTATTAGACTTCTAAATATTTGTTTTAAATTTGAAACATGATTAATAAAGTAGTTTTTGTGAATATTTAAGAATTTATTATAACTAATATTGTTCAATTTTCCCTCCTTTGGGGCACATGTTAATATTAAATAAAAATTATCAGTTACTAACTACCCCTAAAGGAAAATAATTAGGGGGTGAGACACATAAAATTATTTTTTAAGGGCCACTCTAATATCTGCTAGCTCACGCACTTTTATTTGACGTCATCCATTTTGTAGATTTTATTCACCATTTCTGAATTGGTCACCTCATTTGGTTGACCACTACGATGCTCGTTTTGGCAGTTTGTATGGCCTCGTTTGAACTCTGCCACCTAATATTTTATTGTTGTAAACAACAGTATTTATGCGCCCTTGAGGTGATTACATCACAAAAAATGGCGTTATAAAAGTTAGCATATTATTATTATAGACTCCCCTAAAATAAATTCTGGTTTGCCTTTGATATTGTCAGATTAAAATATTTTAACAATGATGAGGAATTTTTTCCATGTTTACAAATTCACTGAAAGCTCTCTGTATGGATATACGGGCTGTAAAGTAATTACTAAACAACGTAGAGTCTTCAAACTTAAGCTTATTAAGGTTAATTTTTTTCGGCTATAATATATTATTTTCAAACAACTGCCACTCAATTTGTCAGGTCGGGTACATCTGGGACCATCCTCATTTATTTAAAGTGGGTATGTTACAAAGTTATAAGGATTTACAGATTTCTTCAAGAATCTGTAGTTCTTATTGTAAAATGTAATTGTAGCACAAGATAATGCTGAAAGTAAACGAATATTGGTTCGAATAAAATAAAAAATTAACTGTAAGGCGAGTTATCACCAGCCCTTATTTGTACACAATATTTACATGTAATCCTGTCACTGGTATTGCTATGCCACAAGTTTGTACTTGAGTAGAAACGAGTTTCACCATTAATAATAATTATGATTATTCTGATATTAATGATGAAGCTTAGTAGGCATTATTGGATGGACATCTACGCTTTACAAAAATATGGAGCATTCATAGTTCACCTGCAGTCACAATTCTCCTTTGCAAGGAAAGGAGTACAACAGAAATACTTAAAAGTTATATTATTTCATGACTATTCATTTATTTATTTAAACATATCTGCATTTGAATACACCAATGATACATCATATTATTAATAAGAGACACACAATAGTAAATAATACATCTTCTTTCGGTGCTGTGTCAGGTCCCTAACGTTGCGAACACTGCAGCGAAGGCATCTCTGTCCTGCGCCGCCACTTGGAACAGGTTCTGAACTCTCGTCATTCCTGTCCACTCTTTAATGTTCCGCCGCCAGGACAGCTGTCTTCTACCAACTCCCCGACGTCCCTCCACTTTACCCATTAATATTAGTCGAAAGAGGTGGTATTTTTCTCCCCTTAGCACATGACTCAAATATGAGACCTTTCTAATTTTCACACTCGACAATAGCTCTCTATTGGCTCTGGCTCTCTGTAGTACGTCTGCATTACTGACCCTATCAGTCCACGGTATACCGAAGCGTTCTGCAATATATCCACATCTCGAACGCCTCCAATTCATTTACTATTTTCACATTCACTTTTAGAGTCCAGGTTTCGCAGCCATATAATAATAATATGCTAACTTTTAAAGCGCCGTTTTTGTATAGTAGAACAGACCATATATAACCATTCTTTGTCGGAGTTTCAAGTTAATAATGAAATAATATGATGAATTCACAATTATAACAATGAGAGACAGCGCCTACCTCAGGTGAACTATACTATCATAAAATATATCGACCTCCAAGGAGAATCGATTTAGCAAAGATATTGCTCTACCTACCGGCATAACCATTTGCAGGTTGGTTCTGCATCGTGGGAGATAAAACAATATGTGGCCTCTTGTCGAAGATAATTATCATTCAAGACTACATATTTCAAAAACCACCAGGGAAAAAAATACAAATATAATGGTCAGTTTTATCATTTCATTCAATACAAAACATAGTAAATGAAAATTTCAAAAAAATTCCAATTGCATTCCGTTGGTATTGTTGGTTTTTATTAAAATGTTATGACTAATAATGGAGATTACATCAAAATAAATGAAACACTGTTATCTATTTTCTATATATAATAAAACGCTTAACTTATTTATGTAACTACCAAATATATTTTTAAATAAAATAACTAAGAATTCAAAAAACAAATTTTAAAAGTTCTTCTCTTAAGTTCATTAAGACATTTAATTGTTTCTTGAATAACGGTGTAAAACTCCCCATTAAATAATTAATAAACTAACTTGAAGTTATATTATTTTTTATGGGAACAACATGTTTCGCCTTACTAAGGCATTATCAAATGTACATTATAAATAGTTAAATTTAATAATGTATTCGCAAGGTAACATGCCATTCCATAAAATATAATAAAACTTATAGAAAATAGAATTTTTCATTTGTATTAATTCACTAAGATTAATTGATTTTTTTGTTGTTGGAACAAATCGCACGCTTAATAGTAAACTGACCGATTATGGTTTAGGTCATAATTGAGTTAACATTAGACAGGTTTGTGTTAACGCTATCCATCATTTCGCGTTAAAATTAAGTCAAAATTCCGCCAATTGACCTCCATTACGCTATATCAGTCTTTTTCATTCGTACGTGTTTTTCGACTGTTTTTGTTAAAACACCGACTCATGTCGGATTGAGCAAAACTTGCTTTTTTGAGTTAAGCCAGTGTTCTATTAAGCGTGCGAAATGTATAAAACATAATTTATTGCTTCTTGAACAATGTTAAACTTTAAATTAACTAATTAATATGAATGAAAACATCTGTTTTCTATAAGTTTTATTATTTTTTTATGAGTCATGACATGTACATTTGATAAAACATTAGTAAGGTGAAACAAGTCAATCTCATAAAATATAATAAAACTTTAACTAACTAACCGTCCATCACGCCGTCTCACCGAAGGGGTAAGCAGAAAGAATGGACTGCCACACTTTAACCAATAATGTAATAAAACTTCTAGAGAAAACAGATGTTTTCATTTCATCCTGGAGTGAATGTGGCTATGCATTAAGTGTCCGCAAAGTCAAACTAAAAAGGAATGGGAGAGTATGAATCACCATGAACCCATTTATATATTCATACTCAGGGGAAGTATGGTTGACCATGAATATACGGGTATTTTCATACTCTGAAGGGTTAAAGAATATGCTACTTGTAAATAAATAGGTGCCAACATTTTTCAGTTGAATTATGTATTTTAATTGCTGCCTATTAGTCAACTTATAGGCACCATCATAACTTTTCAAAAAAGTTAAACCATTTAAGGGACCAAAATCAATCTAAGAGTTTGAATAAATATAATGACATTTTGTATTGTCACAACCCTTTATTTTTCTATAACAGACATGTTTTGGTTGTCACCCAGCCTTCTTCGGTATACAAATTTTAACAAAATAAATTGTTATGAAAATATGAAGTGTAATTATATTTATTCAAATGTAAATCCACAACATGAAGTGAAGCCGAATATAGAAGAAATTTAAAGATAAGTTAATTAAAATAATTAATACTATTGAAAAGGTCTGTGTTCTAGAAGTTAATTATATTTTATGGGAATGATATGTTTCAGTTCGCTAGGGGATCAAATATTATGCTTTAGCAAAGTGAAACAGGCAATTCCCTCAAAATAAAATAAAACTTCTGGAAAACAGACATTAATATTCATATTAATTATTAATGCAGTTTTACACCATTGTTATAGAAAAAAATTAGTTAATTAAGTTAATAATTTGCACTCTATTCCAGAGCTGAGAAACTTGGTTCTTTACTAATAGTGGTCAACTTGATTCTTTAATAATTTGTTTAAAAAATGCTCTGATATACTCATAGGTATCTGTGCAACATGTCTGAAGTATTTTAATCTTGCAGGTTAGTGATAATTTTCACCTTACCTTTAAGTTTGGCCGCTGGAAGAGTTGAAGCAAATTTTCGTTTGTAAAAAACTGTTGTGTATTTCTGTTTATAATCATTGTTAAAAATTCATAAATTTTATGTCAATAAAAACAACCTTTTCTTTTACTCACCATTCAAATTACCCCGAAGACAGATCGCAATGATCTTTGAAACATCAGTCAAAGAAGAGCCCACTAGACAGACCTATCAACGGCTTCAAGAAGTTGTGATTGTCTTATTCTATAGCAATGCTTCAAAAGCAGTGTGTGAGCCAAACTTTATTTATGATAGACAAAAAGGGAAACATTGTCATTCTCTTGCACCATATAACTACAAAACATTGCTAACATATTTTCTTTTATATTCACCATCACCTGATTGTTTTGGGCTCACATTTAAATAACTTTTGAAAAACATTAGATTCCACAAATTTTTTTGACTCTTTTCCCAAACATGTGTTGAACTGTAAACATCCTTCAGAGACAATTTTTTACACTGAATCAAGGGGCCAAAGGTAAGGTCACGTAATTAGATGTCCTCAGGGCCATGTCATAAATATTGTCTTTCTACGGCTGCTAAGAGAGGAAGATCCCAAACTATCTGGCTGACAAATGCCCAAAACATGAAAACTTAGGCTTTAAGGAAGAATATGCCTACCAGTGGTGCAAAAACTGACCTTGAGTAAAAAGAAAAGGCCAGGAGACGGAAGAAGAAAGGTGACATGTTCATTACTTTGGTAACTAAAAATACGCATACATGTATGTTCAAAGTAAAAAATATACTGTCATATTCTACGCAATTATATGTTTAAAAGGAGTTCAGAAGCTCTACTATCTGGGGTTTTCACATGTGAAGGCTCACATGAGCTTGCCAAATGTGATTTTATTTCCAATTAACTTTTAACGTTTGTGGTACAAGGTGAGACAGTATTAAAGGGTAGACGGGGTGCATGGATAAATTGATGGGAAATTGAGCAGCTGGAGTTATCCAACTTTTGATATTTTTTACCAAATTGTCTGAAGTTCAGCTAGTTGCTTGTGGTCTAAAGAAGGCAGTTAAGTTTCTGTGTGTAAGTGGTATGTGGTATTTGTCTACACTTAAGCCATTTCTTGAGCTATAGATTAGCATTTTTTTAGCTAAGAGCTTAGGGTTCTGAAACAGTATTCTTATATTTTTTTAATTTTTGTATGAAGCACTCAATTTGTGGTGTGACATTATTAAATATAATAATAATGCACTTGTAAAATTTTAATATTAATCACTTTTTCCTGAAAGATACCAGTAAAAACTATGCTGGACGGTTTTTAAAAGGCTTCACAGAATGGCACCAGCATATATATCTTTGTATTGCTGATAGCTCTAACTTACGTCAATCTAAGCTTCGATCATCAAACTCCTGGGCAAAAGGCAATGAGGCGCGCGCCGCCCGGTGACACACCACCCGGGAATGGGCCCCTTGTGCTTAGCTAATTCGGGGAATAACCCACTGCCAGCGACATACCGCTCCGGAATGCCCCCTGTGCCAAGCTATTTCTGGGAACCTTTGTCTCACACGTACACACTGCCGGCGACACGGTACAACGGTGAAGTACCTTAGCAGACACAACACATATCACATTCATTACCCTGAAGATGGAGACTGCAACGATCTCCGAAACGTCGGTCGAGAAGGAGTTAACCAAATCACACGGTGTTACCCAAAAACACAACAAACATATTGCTGCCAACCGTGAAAATCTACGCAATTACTTAAAAGGCAATTAGTTGAGCCAAAGCGCAGCCCCCGGACAAATTTCAGAGATCGGGCTTTCGCAGTGGCAGATCCATCCGCCTGGAATATGCTTCCTGCACGCCTCAGATGCATTGACAATCCGACAGATTTTAAATCTCACCCAAAAACCCACCTTTTAAAAATATCGCATAAAATGTAAACAACGGTTATCTGATTGCTGGTGTCAGATGCAGCTCTCACGACTAAAAACATTGTCAAAGCGCCCTTGAGGTGAGCTTTTCACGAAAATGGCGCTATACAAATTAGTCTAATTATTATTTATTCGTTACAACACCAAATGGTTTCGCTCCGGCCGGAGCTTCACAGGGTAACGAAATATACTAAACATAAAATCAGAGTAAAACATATGAAAAAACAAATATAAAATGAAGGGAACAAAGAGGGCTAGGAGAAAGTGTGCACGGGTACAAATAGGATGTTAGAATGGTGAGTCATGATCATTAGGGAATAATTATGGAGAGTTTCTAATTAATATTCTAGTGGCGGACAGGGGATTTCAATTGTTATTTTTATTTTTGTAGGAATATTAAAAATGGGGAACATGGCTAAAATGGGGCTATGGGAAAGATTAGTTTGATTATTAATTATGGGTAATAATTATTAAGAGCTTTCTTAATTTCAAGTGCTTCCAAATTATCTAATTTTAGACCTGGGGAATTTTTATAAAGCTCTTTTAAGCCAGAATCTTTAAGAAAAGTGTGGTTTGTCTCTAAGAGATGGTTGGTGAACTCAGAAAAACCGTTACTATTCACACATCAGAGATGTTCCTTCACCCTAACGTTTACATTTCTAGCGGTTTTACCGTAAATTCGTTATGGTAACAGTATATTCTGTTAACCTGACGAAGCTCCGGCGGGAGCGAAACCGGTTGGTGTTAATAACGAACAAAGTGATTTATATACAAATTTTACAAGTGTATTATAATTATAGTACACTTTTTTTTCTAGTGAAATTCGTATGATTTTTTATATTTATACAATTATTTCAATAAATATAAATTATTTTGTAAAAAATTGTTTAGCACGATTTAAAAATAATAATATTGCATATACACGATATGTGTGTATAATATACAATTATTCATAAAATGGAAATAAGCGAGTACGTCCCGTAATTACACATACCCGGCGTGTTTCAACATATTTGTTATGACAGTTTACATTTTAAAAATTTATCTGTGGTTTCTAAACACAAATGACAGTTCATTCATAGAATCGTAGACTCAATTATACCAGGGCCTTATTCGAAGGTTTAGTGAATTTAATTGAAATATAGAAAAGTACCTACTCACTCAAATTAATGAATTATGGTAAGTATGCAAAAATATGAGATTATTTCGAAAGCCAAATGTAAGTTCATCAGTAATCGAAACAAAAGTACGTCTTTCCTTGGATCTTTGGATCTTGGTCTTTTTGGGAGAACCAGCACATAGGCTATTGCTTCTCTACATATTGCAAACAAACTAACGTTTTAATGATCAAATAAAAAAGAAATAATCGGTCGTAAAATAAAATAAAATAACTGAAAATATTGTACCATTTTATTTATGATAATATATTTAATTCTATTCCATGAAGGTTTACGGCTTCGACTGGTTTCGGCAGCTCGCTGTCATCTTCATGACTAAAAGATGGCAGCGAGCTATCGAAACCGGTTGAAACCATAAATCTATGTGGAATTCAACTAAATATATTTACTAAAAAATATACATTTATTATTATTTAAAATGAACTTCTACCATGAAATTTCAAATAATAACATTATTTTTTTTAAATTTATGAATTGGGGTTATTATTTGGAAACAATGCTTATTCATAAGAATATTGGAAAATGGAATAAACGTATAAATGAAAGATACAATTTTATTACTAACTAACTAACCATCACGCCGCGGCCGTCTCCCCGAAAGAGTAGGCAGAAATAATAGACAGCCACACTTTAACCGATGCGTCACTCCATCCATCTCTTTTCGCCCCAGCGAGAGACGTGGTGTGATGGGTTGCGAACCTTGTCGTCACAAATAGGCATCTCCCGCGCATACTTCGATCGTCCAATATTCACAAAATGTGCGGGAAAACGATATATGATAGAATACCGAACGACGAAATAAGAAAGAAATGTAAGGCAGAGGATTGAGATGACTGAGATGATCTAGACATATGGAACAAATGGAAAAAGGAGAATGAGAGAAGAATGGATGTTGTATACAAAGCAGTGTGAATGGAAAGAGAAGCTGTGGAAGACCAAGGAAAGCATGGCATGGTTAAATTAATCAAATACAGAAAGGGGGGCACATTCGAAGTCGGAAAAATCGACTAGCGTGCATATTTCGATGTATGAATGTGGAAGAATATAGAGACGTATGTCAGGACAGAACGGTATGGCAGTCTATCCTCTCTGCCTACACCTCCGGGGAAACGTTAGTTAGTTAGTTAAAAAATATGAAATAAAAGAAAAAAAATCTTTTGTGTTGAAATCATACATCGACATCGTTAGAGTTTAAGAATATTTTAATGATTTAAATTTCTACTAATTTCATAGTCAAACGCAACTTTAATTTTGGTGGTCAACTTAAACACCAATATCGTAGCTTGCATGATGCTTAATCCCTATTGTGCGGCTCCCTATATTTGCAGTTCAAAAGAAATTGTCTTAAACGATGGTTGACTACAATTGCTGCTCAAACAGCGTGTTTCAGTTAGTACAAAGGAAATTTAGTGAGATTTATTATACGTATAAATTCATATATGAGCTATAAAAGTAGTTGGCATCAGTTTGAGCCCATTTTGTTTGGTCTAAAAAGGTCATCAACGGCACAATTGGGTTAAGGTAGGTTGCAAGCAATCTAGTGAACCAATTTATGGTTTAACTATTGCGATAGCCACACTATCACGTTTCGTGCTACGCTACGCGACTTTATAATAAAATATAAAATATTGTACACACTTTAGTGCCCAAACATTGACCATAGATTTCGACGCGTTAGCTTCCAAACTCGTCGAATGCGTCGAATGCTGCCCTGTACCCGGTGCGGCAGTCTTATACATTGCAGGCAGTTCTGTGGATTTTGCGGCGTCTTTTGTCTTTCCAGCCGGGATTACATTTTTTAAGTGTTTGTTTCGAAGAACTACCCATTCATTGGACAAACAGCATGTAAGTATGATTTTAGTATTATTTTTGTAATTAAATTTCTATTTGAAGCGAATGTATTACAATAAAAAGGTGTTGTTTTTGGGTTTGCAATTATGGCGTCCATTTTTCCTACAGGTTTCGTTCGCTTTATTTCTCAAAACATACCAATGTGTATTTGTATTCCCATGGTTATTGATAAAAATTTACCGTTTCTATTTTAAGATGCTCTTTGACTAATTTAGTCCACAAAAAATGTAATGTTCTTGCTAGATTATAAACATTTCCGCCAATACGTAAAAGCTTTTTTGTTTTACCTTGGCTTATTATTCATATGTAACTTTTATACAAACAAAAATGTTATACACGTATTTAATTTTTATGTGTATTCATAATTTATATATCTTTTATTTTGACCAGCAATAATTAATTTTTGTATTAAGGTGTATATTTTTTGGATAATCAATAATTTGTGGGATCTGAAAACAATAACTGCCGCTCCCCTGTGACGCTATATATTCGACATGTGTATGTATATACTATTCCTTTAGTTGTAATGTAGTTCCTCTGTTCACATCAAACATAAAATTACTTGTAAAATCTTTATTATTAAATACATTAATAACATTAGCCATAATCATTCTGTTTTTACATATGGAAACTTAGCATTTTGTTAATACAATGTATGGTGAATTTATTCATATATGCCACATTGGCTGTGTACTGTATTGGTGATTATGGAATTGACCGGGTTCCGGGTTCTTATAGTAATGAACATAACTAACTAACCATCACGGTGTCTCGCTGAAGGGGTAGGCAGAAAGAATGGACAACCACACTTTTCTTTCTTGATATAATTCTCTCATTCCTCAACATTCATACAAGCGTCATGCACGCACATCGATTTCTCCGACTCTACATGGTCAATATTTAATATTTTTCGATTGATTTGATCATGTTACCTTCGTCGTTTATATATGCTTTCTTAATTATGTAGTAATGAACATATTTTGGATTGAATATAATTATATGCATTCAATATTCTTCTTCTACTTCTTTTTGTCCTGTCACACCTCCGTGGTGCATAGGGCCTCAAGGAATCTTCTCCACCCGACTACCGCATGCCTGATGCCTAACATCATCCCAAGTGAGGCCTGCTGCCTTAACCTCGTCCTGCAGGGTTCTTCTCCAGGTGGCTCTAGGTCTGCCTCGCTTTCTCTTTCCCCCCATAGGGAACCAGTCTGGTGCACCCTGAGTGATGCAGGCTGGGTTCCGTCTCAGAGTGTGACCGATCCACTGCCATTTGCGTCTAGCGACTTGTTCTCTATTTGGCTTTTCGCCTGCCATGGTCCAGAGAACGGCATTTGACACTGTTTGGGGCCAATAGATTTTGAATATTGAGCGAAGGCACCTATTTATAAACACCTGGAGTTTACCAATAACGTCCGCGGTAGACTTCCAAGTCTCACATCTGCGTCCGTCACAAACGCATTCAATATTAAGACATTCTAAATTAATTATCCTCAACGTTGTTTCCTTTCCAAATCAGATCACTGGAATTAAGTAAAAGTAAAAAAAATAATAGCTTCCTCGGCAGTCATTTTTCTCAGTAATCTTTCAAGTTGAGTGGATTAGAGTCCCATTTTACTATACACTATTAATTTACTTTGTACATTGCTGTGTACAAGTGTAGAGCTGATGGTTTCAAGTAGTTTACAACCATGATATTATGGTTAACCCTCTTTTTTATACAGTGCTGTACTAATAGTGTGCTCCACAGATATTAGTGCAGCCCTGGGTTTGTCAAACTACCTTTTGAAAAAGGAAAATAAAGTGCACTCACATATGCGTAAGGAAAGGCTTTCGCAATATAAATTAATAAGCAGTTATCTAAAATAACATAAAACTATATTGAATTAACATTTTTATCAGGGCCTAATGTTTGATACATATATTTAAGTCAATCGTGGCTCAAAATTGTAGATTGTGAGTCGTTAATGTAATACGCTTTTATGATAAGGAATAACTGTCGGATGCAGTTCCAGGAAAGTCTGAGCAAGTGTAACAGACCTCTGCATCCAACGGAATTGGGTCAAATTACTTGATCTCTTCTCCAGCTCTGATAGCATTTACATCTGAGAACAATAGTCTGGCTTTTTATTTTCTTATCACAATATATTACAGTTACGCTTTTATATTATTTTATTGTGAGAAGACATTTGGGATGAATCAATAACCATATTTATGTTACAGTGAATTTTTATAGATACGGCATAACCATCACAATACATATATTATATAGTATATTTAATAAAATTATTGTTAACAATTTGTAATATCAATTTCACGAGGCAGACGAAACAGAAAATATGAGTTTAATATTAAATATTTGATATGTTTCAGAGAGAATGGGGAAGGACGACCCCCTTCCTGATTCGACGAGCTCTCCGGGGAAGCGGTAAGTTTTTCTATCCACTACATATAAATTATATATATTTTCCCTATAATAGTGCTTGCAAGGTTGTTAAATGAAGGCTTCTTAATATTTTTTACAGATAAACATTTATTGATATCATTTTACACATTTTCATAGATTGAAGTGAATATATTTTGTGCAAGAAATGGATAATTTATACAGATGTCTTTGCGTTTTGGGTCCCAGAGAAAGTTGAAGTAGGATATAGACAAAATTTTCCGAGATATATGCACGGCGATAGACATTGTTTTTAAATTTAATACCTACTAATGTTTTTTATTCATTTAACCAATTTTTTTTTTGAGAGAGTAACATTGATTTTATAACCACATGGCCATGAATCACTTGTATGATTTCCGTAAGTATAAGCTGAGGTGCTCATTGTTTTGGTAAATTAGTGAATCTTGGAAATTATGCATTTTATCAGAAGTTTATTTGCACTTTTTATAATGATCATGTGACACTATCAAGATGGTGACATGCTTTGGTAAATACTCAATTTAGCTGTTCTAAAAATAGATACTATACATCTAGTTGTGTTCACATTGTGTTGGGTAAGAGCTAATTTTAAATATTTAACTATTATATGTTTATTCCCAATTTAATAATCAACATTATTTTTCATCTTTAAAGTTTTTGATTTTACATTTATCACAATGCCAGCCACTCATAAAATTAACCATAGGACTACAGGTGGTGATGGTCGATACTTACGACAACGATTAAAAAGGTGTTATATATATTTATTGGGTTTGTCAGCGGGGACATGGCAACCGCATTTTTTTAACAGTTTAATGATTTATACATTTTCTTGATTCGCATAGCTATATTTTGTATAAAGCTAATATGTTAAAAATAATTAATTATATTCTTCAATTTTTAATAATTGAAAACTAACAGCGAAAGTATTTAACATGTATTATTAACATATTTTTTCTAGAAGATTTTTAATATAATATTTCGATTAGTGACGATGTTTCAAATTTAAAGTGAGACAGTAATAGTTGCATTAAAGAGGACACTGAACTATTTTATTATACTTCTAGAAAAAAATGTGTTTTCTTTAAAATTTCATATTTAATTTGCACTTTGCTATAAAAACAGCAAACACTAAATAAGCGAAAACATTCATTTATGTTGCATATTTCTTTTATTTTTATTCTGTACATAAGTTTTATTTTGGCGTATCATTACATAACTTTTTTCTGATTTAAAAAAAAAGTGGCAATATCCTAGGACAGTGATGGGTAACATATGACAAGCGTGTCGCAGGTGATGTGCCAAGACATTTTGGGTGACATGTATCGTTTACGGATGATCTTCACCTGTGCTTTCTTCGCTCTTTAAAGATGATTCTTGTGATTCAAACTTTTTAATCTAAAAATAAATTGTTACAACAAGATATTTTGAATGATTAGAACCAATTATGGAATTCTTTCGGCACTCTGTAAAATTAGCAATGGCTTTACTCACAATATTCCCCTCAATGTATCTTTGCGAGACCTCATTATCAGCGTTATATAACATTAAAACGAATAATATAAACCAATTGACTGATAAAGTTTGTATGGTTTACTTGTGTTTAAAATGTATGAAGTGCCAATATTCAATTGATGATTTTGCAAATGCAATACAGAAATAAAAAAAAAGTTATTTGTATTTTGTTGTTAATAAATAAATAGTACAAAAATCAAACTCTTTAATTTAATAGTTCTGTAAAAAAAAAATCTAAATACACACGGCACCCCATTAAGCCCAGTTTTTCTTCTTCATAATTTTGACACTGTGCTAAAAAGGTTACTTATCACTGTCTCAGGGAGTTAATGTTGAATGGGGCTAAGGAGTCAATATCATAAAAATAAAGTAAAATTGCCTTAAGTTGTACTTTATTATATATTTTAAATCCACTAATTTCCCCTTGAAATATAAAATTACAATATTGTGCATAAACATGTTTTTTTTATTATTAGAGATATATATTTTCTTTATTATAAAAAAATTGTATTATGTGCACTATATGCGTATATTTATTATATATGGACACAAAGAATTGGTTTTGGAGTTATGTTTTGTTCTATTAATAATGTAAATTTAAAGCCACGTTTAGATGAAATCATTGCACATTTGGTACTCACGAGGACTAGAAACAATTATGATTTTTTAAAAAGCTAAGTAATAATTAATACATAAAATAACTGAACATGGCATGATTTACAATCCAGACATTACACATAATTTATGTTACTTACAATAGATGTTGTTCTTATTATTACTTACAATTTATGCTGTTACAATTATCTTCATTGTGTTCAATCTGAGCTTGACGTCATGCTTGGAATATTGCAAGTTGATATATTATCAGACCTGTTAGTTGAGTGATGTGCTGTTTTTATTATTGGATATTAATGCATATGTTAAGTCGGCTATTTTTCAATGTATTAGTAACAGAAATATTGCGTATCAATTGGGCAGAAAACAGTACCCATGAGAGAGACATTTAGTGATGATTGTACAATTTGCCTTTTTTGTATTAAATTCTTCGTATGTCAATTACTGTACGCTTGATAACCTTAACGGTATTTGTACGTGGACATGAGAGTAAAGATATGCAAAATGCAGTTTGTGGTTGATCATCGTCACATAATTTACACTTAAAATGAAGAGGTATGAAACATATTTCTATAGTTACATGAGTTTGTGAGTTACCTATGCTTGGTTCTCCCGTTAAGGGCCTACAAAGGTTAGTCTGTTAATGGAACCAAAACAGTAATGGATGGTTACAAAGTAAATGTTATTCTATGATCCAATTCAAGATATTTATTGCGCTATTATTTATAGTATAACTTATTTGCCCAAGGATGCTTTATTTTTATTTTTTTCTTTCACTTCTGATATTTTAAGTTTTTTTTATTATTTGCAGAGAAAGTGGATTACCAGACTTATTTAAAAAAAATATCTTTCATGATGCCTTATTTTTTTCTTTTCTCATGCTATTGTTCTCTCGACATGGCATTTAACATTTAATTTAAGTTTCTTTACTATTTTCATTCAGCTCAATTGTGTATAATTTTTTTACCATGCCTTCTTCATCCATCTCATCTTTTTTTAACTATTTCAATGATATAATCATATATATCTTCAACTACTTATATCTTAAATTGGTAATTTTATTTATTTAACTGGCGATTACGCGGCATTGTATTGGAGAGAGAAAAATCACATCAAATATAAAAGAGAAGAGAGACATTACATGATCATCTGGACTGGCTCTTTAAAATAAAAATATTTGTTTATTGTCTTGGAATTCTCTAAATTATTTGTGCTTTTTTTTCTCAATCTCCGTTAATATTTTTTTTCTAACTTCACAATTCATCCTATGTCCTGCTGTGTTTCCCTTTGTTGATCCAGGGTCACTGTCACCCCATATTGGTTATCAGTTTCAGTAAACATAGAGTCCATCCTATTCTGTTTGACTTGATGTAGTATTTTGTGCTGTGGTGGTTACAGGATAAGGGTGCAGGCGCAGAGGAAATTCGCCCATGGGGCGCCCATCATCCCGGTGCAGAGCTCCAAGGATCCGCCCTCGCGATCCTCTTCTTACCAAGACAGCAGCCCCAAGGAATCGGACTATGATAGTCCCACGAAGTCGACAACCGAAAACTTTCTAACCTACTTGATGTTCAGAGGTATTATTTTTTCTAAGGCGTATAGTTTCTTATGAAATAAAAATATTTAAATTGTCACAAAATATGCACATTTATTTCAATGTTACCCACGCACTTAATGTGATTGTGATGTGATCAAATTGTTTTTAACAACTTTGTAGTTTTAAATTGTTTTTAGTATGGAAAATATATTTTGTGTATTTTTTACAGGTCAAAAAACACCATCTAGTAACACTACTGACCAAATTCCTCAACCTGAATCGACTACAGGCTTTTCAGGGCCGAACTACCCACGCCCAGCCAGGGACAGTCTCCCCTCCACCTCCAGTTTTATGAGAGGTAAGTACTTATTATTTGATAATGTACAACAACAACAACAACAAACCATCACGCCGTTTCTCCGCAGGGGTAGGCAGAGAGAATGGACCGCCACACTACTCTATCCTGACATACCTCTCTAGCTTCCTCCACATTCATACATCGAGTCATACACGCACGTCGATTCTTCCGGCTTCTGACATGACCAACCTTTAGTATTTGATTAATTTGGTCATGCCATGTTTTCCTCGGTCTACCTCGACTCCTTACTCCACTTACATCGTTAACGTATACTTTTTTAACCATTCTTTCTTCACCCATGCACTCCATATGTCCGAACCAACGCAGCGATCCTTTCATGATACCTTCTTTCGCTCTACATTCCTTCTTAATATCAGCATTTGAGATTTTGTCTTACATCATTCTACCACACATACGTCTTAGGGACCTCATCCCTACCGCAAGTATTCTGCTCTCATCTTTCTTCTTTAATAATGTAATAATTATATTTTGAGGTGAGACAACTAATATACGAGAAAGATATGGATTACACATATATTCTAATGCTGCAGTGAATGTAGTATCAAATCAGTTGACCAAAATTCAAATCAAAGCAGTTATATGTAAATCTTATTGTTGATTTATCACTTTAACTTTGAATATACCAGACTCATGTTTTAATTTGAATTTTTATCATTTCATTTTGTTTCAGTCCACCCATCTTCCAGGATAATCTCATCTGGCGCAGTTCGCCGTAAGCCGAAAGGTACATTTGATATTTTTATACCAAATTTTTGTTATTCTTTATGGTAACTAACTGACCATCAAGCCGTCCCCCCAAGGGGTAGGCAGAAAGAGTCTACTGCCACATTTTACTTTCCTGACATACTTCTCCCGCTTTTTATTGTACTGCTATATTAATTTCCAGTATTATTACAGTAGCAAATCAAATAAAGCAAGACATGTATTATATTTATGTTACATATTTATGTTAAGTGCCGAGAAACTACGAGTGACTCAAAGAGCCACGTTAGGAATAAGATAGAGTCAGAACTTAACCAATATCATTAGTAATAGGAGGATTTGGTTGTCAGATACAGTACCATTTTAAGTGATATATAAATTAAACAATCTGGCTCGAGTCGATAAGTACAGATATTTTTTCATGTTTCAGGTGATTAAAATCTTTATTGTTAATTTAACATAATTTATTTATTTATCTTTTAGTTTATATCCCATTTGCCGTGCGCAAGCATGCCTCGCAGACTCCGTACCCGTGCACACGTCGAAATGCCGCTGCTGCTGTCGCTGCGGCTACAGTCCCCGCCAAGTGCAAGACGTCTAAGGCTCAAGTAAGTGATGAAGAATGATATTATTTTACATTATAATTTAGTTTTCTAATTTATATTATTTCTTAAATTTGAATTGTGAATAACCTTAACCAGCTTTATGTACCATATGAATTTTTTATTTCATATTATTGTGTATTTTTTAGTTTGTCGCTGAACAGCCCGGGATGAGGACTCGTTCCAGACAAGTGAGGGGTCACACCCGCAACGAGGCTACTACCGCAGCAGCCGCGATGGCTGGTTTCCGTAAAACATTGAACCCACCAAAAAAGATGAGAAGATGTCAAAATCAAGGGGTCTTTAATGATCCACCACGTTCTACTAGATCAGGAAAGTTGAGGGCAACAGGGAGAGTCCAAAAACGTAAAAATACCGCTACTCTGAAAAGGGCGGCCCCTAATCCAAAGAGTGCCCTTTATCCAACTATTATATTGTCGTCTGATGATGATGAACCACTGAAATTAAAAGTTGCGAAGAAATCGCCCCCATCCGTTAAGGAGCCAGCTACTGCTGATAACAATAACATACTTCCTGATAAATCCTCGGTCGTTAGGACACGGTCGCAACAAAAAATTGTTGCGACCCAGGACAAGGAACCCCCCAAGTTACAAACCATACCAAGGCAAACACCGATTTTCTCATCCAATAACCGTGTCACTCCCACTAAAGAAAGCTCTAGTAGCTTCTCAATCTTTTCAGACTCTGATGAGGAGCCACTGGCTTCTAAAGTGTGCTTGAAAGTAGCCAAGAAGAAACAACCTACAACTCGATCCAAGAGCGCTGGTCATCTGGTAAAAGAATCACAAATCAATAAATCAGAAGATATTCTAAAGGATATTAACCAGAAATTTGACACTTATGTCCATCAAGAGAAACCAATCAATCCTCTCCCTATGGAAGTAGACAATGAAGAAAGGGCTAAAAAGAAATTTATGAAAAACAAAGCATATATCGAAAAATGGATAGAGGATTCAAAAAATGCGGGTTGTGGAGTCCCAGAATCTTCTTCTAATGTTGGAATGGATTGGATGAGCTGGAAGGAATTCAAAGCTAATGCCCTCAACCCTAAGCAAAATCATATGACTAATTCGGAGCCAGTTGTAGGAAGTAAAATATATGACTTCATTTCAGAAAATGAGCCTAAACAAAACCTAGTCAACGTTAAGCCCAACATAAAAAGTGCGGAAGCTGGGGGTGATTCAGAAGGACATCTTTTCTATATACCTCTCAAAGGAAGCGAACATGTTATTGAAGGGGTTGCAGTGAAGTTAAATAGCGAGGACAAAGGGGGTCGCGTCATCATGCGTGCAAAGCTCTTGCGCCCAGATCAGCAGACTGGCCCTGCGGGTGTTGCAGGTTGTACTACAGCTGCTACAAGCACTGTCAGAGCTATCGGGAGCACCTCCACAGCCACTATGGGCACCATTGCAGCTACGGGCTCCCCTACAGCCACTGCAGGTCCGGCCAGGACCAGTTTTGGAACTACCAGAGCTGCCGCGGGCACTGCTAGAGCCACCGCGGGCACAACCAGAGCCACCATGAGCAGCTCCAGAGCCACTCCGAGCACTGACAAGCACTTGCAGGTGGAGCTGGGAAAACCTAGTGCCAATGCTAATCCCTTTGAGGGATCAGTGTTTAGGCCAATGGAGATGGAATTTAATGTAAATACCTATTCAATAAAAAATATAATTATTTTAAGTGGAGAATATCTTTTTCTCAGATTAGTTTAAATTTAAATTATTTTCATTGGTTGCAGGATCCATTGAGATTTATTTCCAACATCTCGGAGTCAGAGTCATGGTCCGGCCTGTGCCGCATTGTACCCCCGAGCAATTTCCAGGTGGATTGCCACTTGGCGGATAGCATGCGCTTCACTCCACAGCTGCAGTATGTGAACCGGCTTTATAAGCGGTGGGGCGAGTCCTCGCGCCACATGTGCGCCTTCCGCAAAATGGGCTTCAAGTCTGTTCCCAAGCTGTACGGCATCGAAGTTGACTTGCCCAAACTATACAATGTGGTCAATGAGATGGGTGGACTTCAGAAATTAGTGGAAATGAAGCTGTGGCTGAAAGCAGCGGAGGAAATGGGTATCCCTGTTCATGCTCCAAGTATTGCTATCAGATTACAAAAGGTGTATTGGAAATATCTGCTGCCTTTCCGCACTCTATCAGAAGGTAAGTGTTGTGTTAACTAAATAATGTCTTATGGCGGCGAGTATTAAAATGTTTTCATTTTCACACCGAGCACCGCCCAAATACACATAAAACTTACCCTGTGTCCGGCCCGGTTTTGTGACATTTCACATTTGTGAAAGGTTTCTTAAAAGTGTTATAATTATGAAAATACTGGGTGAAATCAATTGAAACATTTCATATTTATTTAAAATACTTTAATATATCATTTTTTATGGTAGTTTTGCCAACATTGGCCTTTATGAAGAGCCACATTGCAATGTTTGTACATGTACCGGGTCTCGCTCCTTTTTTTGGTGCTTTGCACACCTTGCAGGTTCAATAGGGTTCCTATTTTTTTTCTGTGGGAGGTATAGCTATTAAAATATATGTATAGCTTGGACATATCCCCTGACAACCTGCTAGGTGTATGTGTTTCCAGAAGGCGTAAAATCATTATTTAAAACTAAAGAAAGAACCGCTGTTAATTTTTATCAGAAAAGGTAAAATACCTGGCTTTGGAATGGTTCGAGTAGTTGCTATTCATAGAACTAGGAAAAAGTTATAATAGAAGTCACTAGACGTCAATAAAATGCACATTTTTAGAAGACTGGTAAACCACGTGAAAACACGGGACCGGGATACAATGTGTAGATAATTGGGCCCCATTTATTGATTTATTAATGAATGATTGCAGTTTTAAATTGATTTCTTCAAAAATTATATTTTTAGATGAACGTAAAGATCTACTGGGAAAAGTTGACCACGGCTGGGTGGCTCGTTACACGCGTATGAAGGCTCGAGCTGCTGAACCGCTGAATCCACCACCCCGTGCTTGCGACGAGGTTGCCAGCATCGTGCCAAGTGACATGGAGGAATGTGTGGACAAAGGAAACAGCACTACCCTTGGAGCATTTGCCAGACTCGCAAAATACATCAAATTTATGCATTTCGGGAAATCAGAACCATCTCCCGAAGAGGTGAGGTTTAATATTTTGTTAAATTTTATTCACAAAAGATTATTTTTCTAAATATACTGAATGTGCGGCATAAGTGTTTCAAATTGAATAAACATATGAATCTAAGTTAAAATGGCATTAAATATAAAACAAAAAAAGCAAAGAACATAAATATTTTGATTTTTGTTTCAGGTTGAAAAAGTGTTTTGGAAACATGTTACCGAGAGGAACAACCATATCTGTGTTAGTGCAGGCTCCATCGAATGTGGAAGTACTGGTTATGGATTCCCAAGTAACAAGCAGCGCAACAACCCGATGTCCAAACATCCGTGGAATCTTAAGGTAGTGTCTTTATGGGATGTTAATGGAAATCTTCACAAATTCAAATCTTCACTTATGTGTTCTTAATAAGTATCTCTTAATAAGTCTCACCAAATTTGCTACCCGCCCTGCCCTTCCTCAGTGTAGAAATTTTGATGATGTTTTAAGTCAGCTTTACAATTTTATAGTTAAACTTTGAGAATGATCCAATATTACTTTTTTATCACAGTATGATAGATAATAAATGGATGGGAAACATTTTTTCAATATTGTATACTTAAAGTAATGTGACTCAATTGTGTTAATTAGGTTCTCACTAACAACACTGGTTCTGTATTGCGCGCATTGGGTCCGATGATTGGAGTGACTGACCCAACCCTTCATGTTGGCATGATGTTCTCGTCGTGTTGCTGGTATCAAGACCCCCACGGCTTGCCATGGATTGAGTACCTTCACCAGGGCGCTCCGAAGGTTTGGTAAGTGCATTTCCGTCCAATTACCAATTTTTATATTGTGGAATTCAAACTCAAAGAGATGATTATTGATTATTGTATTAGTAAATTAAATTTGCACTCTGATACTAATACTTAAGCCTTCTTTCCTACACTGTTGGATATAGATCTCTTCCGTTTTTCTCCATTAGTCCCTGTTTTGTTCCTTAGCATTCAGGTCATTCCAGCTTTTTGGACAATGTCGTCATTCCATCTTTTAGGTGACCTCTCAACACTAATTTTATTTGTACAAGGCCTCCATTGGAGTGTTTTGGATGTCCATTTGGTATATCCCTGTCTGGCTATATGTTCAGTTCATTGCCACTTCAATTTAGCCGTATGATCCATGATGTCAGCAATTTTGGTTTGGCGTCTTATTTCTTCATTTAGTATTTTATCTCGTAGGCTCACACCGAGCATTTGCCTCTCCATGGATCTTTGACACATGACACTTTGCTGTTGCTGAGGGTTCAGATACTAATACATTAGTTTTAAATAAGCGTGATTTAAACAATTTTTGGATTATATGAACTCTACTCATTATAGGTATGGAGTCGCAGCCACCTTTGGCAAAGTGCTGCGTTCTGCACTGGAAGACACGGTACCAGAGGTGTGCCAGAACAAGACGATCTGGTTGTTATCGGATACAGCCATGGTGCCGCCTGCAGAGCTGCTGGCTCGCGGTGTGCCTGTAGCACGCGTGGTGCAGTATCCCGGCGAATATGTGGTGGTCTTCCCATCTTCCTTCATCTCTAGTATTTGCACAGGCTACAGCGTTTCTGAGAGTGTCTATTTCGCACCTACATCCTGGCTGGAAGAGGCACCCAATCATTTCAAGGTAAACATTTTCTTTTTTCATGTTTAAACTAATTTAGTTATCATTTTAACAGCAAACACAATTAAGTATCATACATTAAATTTAGAAATATTTAAATTTATATAAATGAAAACATCTGTTTTATAGAAATTTTATGAGAAAGACACATTTCACCTTCATAAGGCATTATCAAATGTCAAACAAATAATGCTTTAGCAAGGTGAAACATGTCATTCCCATAAAATATAAGAAAACTTCTAGGAAATTGCTATTTTCATTCAAATTAATTATTTAATATGTAGTTAACATCAATGTTCAAGAAACAATAAATAGAAATAATTTTGTTTTAACTTGATGTTTTATTCAATCAGAAACAGGACATTTTTTATGCAAAATATACTATTATTAGTTAACCTTATAAATGTGATATTCTTTGATTTGCAGGCAATCTACGAGAGCTGCGAGCCATCCATGTTCAGCTTCCAGCGCTTGATTGTCAGACTTGCCAGCGATCCGCGCGCTGTTACATCCGTGCTGCGTCTTACTGCGCCGCTGCTCACCACATTGCTCCATAACGAACAAAGCGAACGCAGAGCTTTGGTCATGCTGGGCTTGCAGGTATTATTTATCTCCTTCCTAGTGCGGGCCTTGTGGGCTGTTCTTAAGAGGGTTTGCCCTCCTGTGATGTCGACTCCCAGCTATCGCAGCAGCGGTGGTCTGGCCGGGATTCGTCTATCATGGGTTGGCGGTGCATCACAATGAGAGGGAGTCTATTATTTATACATTTGTAAATATGGAATGAGTACGCTGTAAGGACCAATTTTTTGACATACTGTATTTATTGATTGTATAAAATGGTATATATCAACCATAATCAACCCGCGGCCTGCGAAGCTTTTATGAGCAGCCCTAAACACATTTATTATCGGGAACATGATTTTTAAAAATTTGGCATTCTAAATTTCGTATATCTTAGATTCGTTTCAACTTTGATGCACAGATAGTGACACCCTAAGAGGGTCGTCATTTTGGTCCACATCAGATCTGGTATAAGAGTGTTGCTATTGCACACGCTAGATTTATGTGGCAGCACATAAACTATTATTATTCCGTTTTAGTTCATAATTTTTAAAATCTTAAAAATACAGTTGATTGAAAAATAAAAACACATTTTCAAAATGTTTTTTCTAAAGATCAAGATGGCTGCCTTTTTGAAAGATAACCAAGTGATAAATATTAGGTGTATAACTTTGCTTCCGCCGTTTTTTTCCGAAATTCGAGGCTTTATCGTAAAAAACTGGTTATACATTTATGATTCAAAGTACTGTCCATCGCTGGCCACTACTTTCTCCCATCTTTCGGGCAGCATACGAATCCCGCGTTGAAAAAACTGGTCATCTTTTGAAGCGATCCACGAATCGATCCAATTTTTTACTTCTTCATAATACCGGAAGTGCTGGTCAGCTAGGCCGTGTGCCATTGATCGAAACAAGTGATAGTCCGAGGGAGCAACGTCTGGAGAATACGGCGGGTGGGGTAGGACTTCCCATTTCAAAGTTTCCAAGTATGTCTTGACCACTTTCGCAACATGGGGTCGAGCATTGTCATGCTGTAAAATCACTTTATCATGTCTCTCGTTGTATTGCGGCCGTTTGTCTTTCAATGCTCGGCTCAAACGCATTAATTGCGTTCGATAACGATCGCCTGTGATTGTTTCAGTCGGTTTTAACAACTCATAATACACTACGCCGAGCTGGTCCCACCAAATACTGAGCATAACCTTGGAACCGTGAATATTCGGTTTGGCCGTCGACGTGGAAGCATGGCCGGGATATCCCCATGATTTTCTGCGCTTGGGATTATCGTAATGAACCCATTTCTCGTCCCCAGTCACAATGCGATGCAGAAATCCCTTCCGTCTTTGCCTTGCAAGCAGCTGTTCACAAACACACAAACGCCGTTCAACATCTCTCGGCTTCAACTCGTACGGCACCCAATTTCCTTGTTTCTGAATCATTCCCATGACTTTCAGGCGTTTTGAAATGGCTGGTTGCGTCACTCCCAATGATCCTGCCAATTCTTGTTGCGTTTGACACGAGTCTTGATCAAGTAATGCCTCCAATTCTGCATCTTCGAAAACCTTCTCTCTTCCACCGCCATGCTGGTCTTCGACGTTAAAATCACCGTTCTTGAAGCGTTGAAACCACTCTCGGCACGTTCTTTCACTAATAGCGGCCTCACCATAGGTATTTGAGAGCATTCGATGAGCCTCAGCCGCAGATTTCTTCATATTAAAGCATAAAATTAAAACCTCCCGCAAATGACGAGAATTTGGCTCGTAAGCTGACATATTTAATCGGGAATAACTTTATGATGCAGACACAAATCGACTAATATTTCGATGGCGTTATATTTACAAATACTTAAGCTTATTGTATGACATCTATGATCTATTTATTCCAACTACCATTTACCGCTACTGCCATATATTGCAAAACGGCGGAAGCAAAGTTATACACCTAATATATTTACATTCTTTCAAACTTGATTAGATGAATGCGATTGATGAAATGAATTTGTTTGCAAGTTTTGTATATTTTGTTACAGGGAACTGATAACTACCCAAATCCTTCCCATATGAAAATGGTGTCGCGACAAGAGAATTCTGAAGAATGCCATGTATGCCGAAAGTATCTCACACTATCTATGGTGAGTGTACACAGTTTAGAAATCAAACAATTCTTAACAATTTGTTGCAAGTTTACTCTTTTCACACAATATCTCATGTGAAAAGGGTGTTGCTGTTGTAAATGCGCCTTACGACATTTTGTAGATGCATATTTTCCAGCAAAGCATACCCCATCGTAGCCCTACTACCCTTTTGAACCCCATTTAAGGGGTTTATCATTTTAAATATCAAAAACATCTATTTAAAAAGATATAATAAGCAATATATCTATTTTATTTGAGTAAATAGAAAAGCACATTGTATTTTATACTTTTGACTAATATATTATTTTGTAGGTGGTGGTCCAAGGGCCTAAGCGGGTGTACTATTGTCTGGGCCATGCGGCCAGTCTGCTCAGGGCTGAGCCTTCGGAGTTGCCACGCATGCAGATGGTCTTCTTATACTCGATGGAGAAACTTACTAAACTCTACGACACCGTAATGAAGAAAGTAGGTCCCCAACTGTAATTGATCCTTTATTGACAATGATAATTATTATGTTATTTTTTTAATATATACCACATAAAGTCAACATTGAAGCTATTGCTGCCAAAACACGCACATAGTTAATTGAATATGCTTTTTTTAATATAATAGTAATAACAAGTGTGAACCGTAGGTATCCGGACTGAAAATAGAGGGTTGTTTTTTGATAATGTCTCTCCTTTTATAACCCATCGACTTACTCAACGCTTGAATCGAGCCACCTGCTTCAATACAAAGTTAGAATAAATAAAAATTCTGCTAAACCTATGGGTTAAGTAAATTAAAAAAATTTTCAATACCATTTATAAAATTAATTAGATTGTTTTTTCTAGTAGAAATGGAAAAAAAAGAAAAGACTTATCGACTTCATTATTATGAAATTATAATTAGTCACTATTTTTTCTGTTTGTTGACCTTCACTTTCTGGTGAAATAGTAGAAACACCTGTCAATAAACTTTAGTTTTTAAATAAAATCACGAATTATTATCATAGTTCATTACTCTGATCTTATTTTCCCTCAACCAGTTTCTTAATATTTCACCCACGTTTTTAATTGTCTCTGAAATCACCGGATTCTTTACGGTTCATCTTGTCGATTCCCTTCTGACTTAGGACTTTTTTTTTGTGTATTTATATTTCAATGTACAAAGGAAGGTTAAATTTGGTGACTAATATAATATAATTATAAACCTGTTGAACCGGAAACATTTGATCCGTAATTTGTATTAAAGCGTACTGGTTAATAGAAATATTTTAACTCCTTCATAAGAATTCAGTCACAAAGACTTAATTGTTAAAGGGCTGCCGATATTAAATAATTATAACAGTAAACAGTCTTATATATTATATTGTAATAAGTGTTCATTAAATACTATGAAGCGGATAAAGTCTGCTCACTTTGTTAGTAAGAAGGAATGTTTCAAATTTTCTAATGGTTAAATGACCAGTTTCCTACAACAAGACATAATTGTCTTTGGATAGGATTGTTGTTTACATAGTTTTACAGATGTGTCCTCACTGTGACACAATAAGATTGGAAATTACGCCATCTTCGTTATACGTAAACTATGCTGTGTACATATTCTCATTTATTATTTTACCATTGTAATTTTGTTGACCTAAGAGTTTTTTTTAATACATACTCTGAATTGTATTTATTGTACTCAGTTCCTCTAATATGTATTTTGAAATTGTAATGTAGGTTACTCAGGCTTATTTTGCTTACGACTGCGATTATTTTGTCAATTGTGTTTTGTGGGAATTTATGTAATTGTTTTTTTTTATTAATATTATTTCTTGGTTACTTAATATTGGTGTACAATATTTCATGACTCTTATTTAATTCAGGTAAATATATATTTTTTATGAGTAACTTTTTTTTTTACATTTTTTCAATTTTTATCTACTTAGGTATAAGTATGAGACACGGTGTATATGATAATAATCAAAAGTGAGCATTAGCCATAACTTACATGTCATGAAGTCTGATTAGTGAATCTTGCCCCATTGTTATGGCAATTATAAATGGAAATGCTTGAGCCTTAACAACAATCGCTCTAATAAACCGAACATATTCATGGACCAGTGGAGGGTCCGAATCATGTGGTTGAAAGACTAATGAATTGTTTATCGTAACATGTGGGGCAGCGAATTCGACTAAATCTACGCTTATTTCATGCAGCATACAAAAGTGAAAATTAATGAGCTTCGGAGGAAATTTGTCCTCTGAGTATCGCATACTTTCTATTTTCTTCAAGATGAGTGAGTGCCTAATTGATTGTTTTAAGAACTTTAAGCACATGAAGAAAGTGAGCCATTCTGTGTATTGGAAAGATGCCCTATATGTTGGTGTGATCCAGTATGTCATTTATATTAGCAGGAAGATTAAGCGGTATTTTAACGCCACCAGGGATAATAATCCTTTGTATCGGCATATGATTGACGTAGACCAAACCAGAATTTGGAGCTGGTCCCGCACCGTCATTAAACATGGGTTGAATGATTAGGTATTTTGTATTAACCTTTTAGATTCAATAGTGTCCGGGATATTATCCCTAATAATTGGTTGCATTTAAAAAAAAACATAGAATGGTGGGATTAATATCCCATTCACGTCCTCTAATTTCAGGACTGCCGTATATATAAAGTATTCAATTGAAATATAGACAAAGTAATCTGCGCACACCCTAGTGTCAAAGGATCCAGAGTGAGCCTCTGTACCTAGTCTAGCAACTGAATTAAAACGCGAATAATTATCTTTGCGTATAGCGTCAACTGAACGTATAAATGAAACAGGCGCACACGAAGAGTGGAAGAGTGCTGGCGGCGAGTCCACTTGTGAGGATAGTCGGCCATTATGAATACACTATCGCCATTAAATAGTTTATAAAGAATTTTTTTTGTTAAGGATAGAGATTTATTAAAATGTTATTTGAGTCGGATAACTAGACATCCGAAATTCCAAAGTTTATTAAAAGTTTAAATCTAAGTAGTCCTTTTTTTACTTGTAGTTTATTTTATTTTGTTGGAGGAATTATATCTTTCTTAATCACTACACTTGTACAGGGTTATTCTGAACGTTATGTAAAAGTCGATCAGGAATATCTTTGTTAGCATGGATCAGGGCTGTCCAATCCTTTAACTTTTTAATGAAAAAATAAAAATACAGGGATGTCATTGTGTTAATATAATTAAATTTATTAGTTCTTCATTAATTAATCTTTTACAATTCTGTCGATATCAACATTATAGTTGTTGCCAGAGGCTTTTGTATAAATACAATAAATTTACGTATTTGTGGTATATCAAAAACACGTCACAGGCCACACAAATATAAGCCCAAGTTTTATTTATTTAGTATAAATATATACAAAATATATTTTTCAGGTAAACTTATATAAGTGAAAAGAATTTTGTACAATTTTTATGCAGCATTGCTCTTGTTACTCAAATTAACAAATCTTGAATATTAACATCTTTTATGATCTTAGAAATATAATAATAAAATAAAAATAGAAATCTTTGTGACAGACATTGACTTCTTTACCGCTGTTTTCAATTATGTAGATTAAATTTTATATGGTTATTGCATATTTTTATAAAAAAAATTGAATTACTAAGATTAGACAAATTATTAAACAAAGCAAAAGTTGAGAACATGTATTTCGTGCAATGGCTTAGATTATGATTAAAGTTAAAATTCTTTTGGGGATGAAGGTTTGATGGCAAGACAGCTTAACAATAAAATTTTATATGTATTTTGTGTTGAAATTTGATGACCGAATTTTGAAAAGCCGGATGTGGAAACTTGTGCAAATTCAATTAATGTTTTAGATATCGTTTGGAATAATCGTGTATATCTGGATGTGTATGTTTTACTGTATTATGTCATTTGGTTTCAAGGGTAGTACAGTGGTAAAGTTGGGTTGTTCGTACTGGGGTGAGGATGGGAAGGGGTGATCCGGGGTTGTATTCGCCTCCAGATCCACGCAGTCCTTCCAAAATGGGAATCTCAGTAAAATGTTCTGGAATATGTGATTTGGTTTGCCATTGTAACCGTAATGGACACTAGTCCGGATATTTAACTTTACTAATTGACCTACTTATCAAAATTTGTGATTTGTGTTTAAGTTTAATTTAAGTGATTGATGTTGTTTGCCAAATTAGTGGTATTTATTATTTTGAATTAAAAATTCTCTTAGTCATTCCTGAACATGTTTTTTTGGGATCTGTATTAGAATATGGTTGGCTTCTTCATTTAAAACAGGAAGCTTTCTTTTCTAAACACTGTGTATGATTTATGATTTTGTTTTTAATTTAGCTTGTCATTTCGTGTGAAAGTTGCACAGCACGTGGCTAGCGAAGTGTCATTAAGGTAACATAAACCTCCGATGGAATAAATTTTTTGTGTTACTGTCTTTATTTTAATTGGGAAATGTTTTTGTTATTTTTAATTCATTTAATGCATAATTTCATTATTGTCCAACATTTTTAGGTCATATTTTAATGTGACTCATTAAAACATTATATTGTTTAAGTAACTAGCCATTTTACATGTCAGCATTCTAACAATGTTTGTTAAGATATTTAAAAAAAAAATATTAGGACATTCTATAAATTTCTGGAAGTTTATATATATATGTATTTAATTTTAAAACCATTTTTTGTGATTATTTAAAATTTGATGTTGAAAATATATTTGCAATTAATATTAGAGTAATACAATTTAAAATTCATATTTGTTACCTCCAGTTGTATTGCTTCTTCAATGGGGATTAACTATTTTATGTTTAATCATTAAAATGCAAAGATACTAATTAAACTTTAAAGTTATCATCCGCAATAGAAAAATAAAACAATTCTTTGGGTAAGAGAAAGGCCTCATTAGTGAGTTGCCTTGCATCGTGGCAACGGCTCAACGCACTGTATGTTAAATAGTGATGTTCAGTTTTTTATGCGGCAAGGTGGCCAGCTTTGAATATTTGGTGAAAACCTTAGAACCCGTTGCAGAGCTGCGTCTCAGTCGGTGTGGATTTCAGTCTTCATTCGACAATGGACCAGAATAAACGCTTCGTCTCTCGTCCGTCGATCCGTTGAAACGTCACTTGCGATGACGCAACGCATAATATGGCATGTCACTAAAAAATAGATGTAAAACAACGCAGCGTTGACGCTGCGACGACGCAACGCAACACACTAATGAGGCTTTTCTCTTAATCGAAAATGTTGAAATCACAATTCTCCATTGATGTTGATTTCTTGATAAATTTCTTGGCATACATCAAGCAATCCCAGTTTTTTTTTGTGGAAATTCAAAAATAGACTTTCATATCAGTGTTATTCATAAATATTGTAATAAAACAAACAATATTTTAATATAGTTTCATGGATCTTTCTTCATATAATTTCATACTTTCATATTCCATTGTAAAATATAATTTTGTAATTACGGAGGTTTTACCACCTTGGTGATAATCACAGAATAGATATCAGCGGAAAAATTACAAATTGTATCGAAATATGATTTAAGGAGAAAGAAAAAATTAGATACAAGGGTACAAGACGTAAAATTGTTTTTCACATGGTTTTTGCAGAGTGTGGGCTGTGAGGTCTTTTAAATATCCAATCAACAACAGTGAAAATTTTCTGAGAGCTTTATCAAAATTAGAGTTGTAGTTTTATTGAGGTGTTCCTGATATTTCTATCAGTATCTATTCTGTGGTGACAATATACATATACAAATAATTATTTTTGGCACGAGTTATACTATAAGTATAAACATGAAACGGATGGTTCACAACTGTAGTCATCGGCTTACACCAATTGCAAGATCACAGTGATTGACTGATTTTAAAAATATGTACATTAGTGATTGCAGGTGGTTATAGGTGGCTGTGGGCGTTAGTAGGTATTCCGAAGTGATGGGGGTGATTATCAATGATTTGAAAAGTCATTGACGTGTGATTGCTGACTCCCTTGTACACCGATTGCAAAAAGTTGTGAACCACTCGACATAAGATGTACTAGTATAATTAAAACATAAAATTGTTAATCTCCCGAGAAGTTGTTGTTCTTACCATCTATTTTGTCCATTGTTTTGTACTTATAAACAATAAATATTTTCCATATGTCTTTATGTGTTTTTATTTAATTTACCCCTAATTTCTTGTAAATACCTTGTTTGTTCAATCTGTATATAGACAAGTGTATGAAAGAACTGAAAGGAATAAATGCTGGTGCTAAGATGAGTGATTTGTCTGTAAATTGTCTGCTCTACGCGGACGATGCCGTTCTCGTTGCAGATAGTGCGGACGAATTTTTAATTCTCGACACCAAGACTTTTAGTCTGTAATGTATGAGGTATGCAAGTCAAATGATTTAATGATGAATGTCGGAAAGTCAAAGGTGATGGTTTTTGAAAGGGAGGACAAATGACAGTTTGTAATATAAGTGTGAACGAAGAGAACTTGGAACAGGTGAGGGAATTGTGTATTAAGGTAGCACATTCACAGCAGATGGCCGAACGGATAGTGACGTCGAAAGAAGGGTTGGTGCGGGTAACAAAGTGAATGGAGCTTTAAGAATAGTTATTGGAAACAAGAATCTATCAATAAAAGCGAAAATGGCCGTTCACAATGGAGTTCTGGTCCCATCCCTAATGTATGGAAGCGAAGCATGGAACTGGCGGAAGAAGGATGAAAGCAGAATAAATGCAGTAAAGAGATGAGGTCCCAAAGACGTATGTGTGGTAGAACGATATACGACAGAATCTCAAATGCTGATATAAGAAAGGAACGTAGAGCGGAATAAGGTATTATGAACAAAATTATGAAAGGATCGCTGCGATGGTTCGGATATATGAAACGCATGGATGGAGAAAGAATGGTTTAGAAAGTATACGTTAATGATGTAAATGGAGTACGGAGTCGAGGCAGACCGAAGAAAACATGGCATGACCAAATCAATCATATTTTAATGTAGTTAATCTATTGCCATTTTTTTGTCACGTGAATTCATCACCAAACCTAACCTAGTTGATAATCACACTGCCATCGCCGGGAATCGAACTTGGGACCTTATTTGGAGAACGATATTGAAGGCGTAAAACCTTCGAACCATGTAGTGGAAAAAACCGTGTTCGCCATTATGGATTCGAGTGATAACGCCATTATATAAATTGTGGTGTAAAAACAAAGGGCACAAGTGTTATAAATTATTTTAATTACTAATTAACTAACCAACCATCACGACGTTTCCCTGGAGGGGTAGGCGAAGAGGATGGACCGCCATACTGTTCTACCCTGTCACAACTCTCGCGCTTCTTCTACATTTACACACCGTAAAACGCACGCTCGTCGATTTTTCCGACTTTGAACATGGCCTCTGAACAGGTTCTCATTAGAGTTGAAGAGAGTAGGCACATGTAGCGCATACACCATAGCGGAGAGGCGTGAAAGATGGATTGGTCATGTGTTGCGACACGAATGTTTCCTGCATAACGTGTTGGAGGGAATGGTCGAGGGATTGATTGGCAGAGGACGACCTCGCCAGGAGTACCTAGACCAGATTTGCCGAGAAATGGGCTGCACCTCTTATGTGGAGTTGAAGAGAGTTGCCGAGGACCGAGCGGAGTGGAAGAGGAGATGCGTCGCCTTGCTGCAGACCAATCATTAGATTGAGACCAGAGAAGAAGAACATGGCCGCCTTTCAGTAATTGATTAATCTAATCATGCCATGTCTTCCTCGACTACTTGTTCCGTTCACACTACTTGTATATCTTTTTACTATTCTTCCCTCATTCATTCGTTCCATATGTTCAAACCATCTAGTGACCATCTTAGTAATTTTATTTAGGACGCACTCATCCGCCTTACATTCCAATCTTATTTCTTTATTGGGTATTCTAGTATAAATTGTTTTTCTGCACATTCGTGGTCCCATTTCTACGGCTTGTATCTTAGATGTTTTCTTCTTCTGCCAATTTCAAGCTTCTTTATTTATTTGTATTTTTCTAGTTTATATTTTTCCCATCATTCACTAAAAATCTCTATTATAGAAGACCGAGGAAAACGTAGCACGATCATATCAATTAAATATTGATATTAGAAGTCGGAGAAATCGACGTGCGTGCATAAATGTTGAGGAAGGGAAAGAAGTATATCGGGAAAGAACAGTGTAGCAGTCTATTATTTCTGCCTACCCCTTCGGAGAGACGGCGTGATGGTTAGTTATAATTATTACAGGTTTCCTATCACATCATTAAATCTTGTTTCGTAAGTGTCCTGATTTCATAAACTATGTTATGCATTGTTGTGACACGTGACCTATAAAACAGTCATCATAATGTATATGCAATTTTATAAACACAAAATTTGCTTAGTTAACCAAACAGTAAGTATATAACAAGCCGACTTAGGCGACGAGGCCAAGTCTTCCACGAGCAAATAAGACGACCTCCTGCTTTACTGGACTTCGACTTGGATCTTCTGGCGTATAGAGGTTCAGCTCTAATTGTTACGCATAGCGCTCATTAAGTAGGTAAGTACCATACGCTTTAAAAATATCAACTCAGTTTTAAGAAACCATATAATCACGCTGTCCTATTTTTACGTTTAAATCAAATTCTGATCTTCCTTCTACATTAGCCATACTTTGTGTTGTTATTGTTTTATTTATATTTTTCTTTTTTTATGCACTTTGTTTATACAACACTCATATTTAAAAAAAAAATTATATTGACATGTTTCGGACAACCAGTCATACAGTAACACATTTTATAAATAGACATATTTCAAAATAATATAAAATTGTTTATACGATCTGACAGATGTTATAAAATATTTATTTTGGAACGTTTATGCTTTTGTTATAACAAAATTATTCAATTCAAAATCTCATCGAAAAAGATCATTCATTTAATAAAGATAATGGGGTTTAAATTTTTCATGTTAATAATAAAAATATTACTTTGAGCAATCTCGAAATTTAAGAAATTAAAAAAGCAATAAAAAATAAAGAAAATATTATAAATAATCAAATAAATTTAACGTCAACTCCAATCTTTGATTTATTTCATTTGTTATAAGTAATTATCTGAACCCCAATAAGAACTTTAAATTATTATTTTAAATTTTAAATTGAATCATATTATTTGTTATAACAAAAGCATAAACGTTCCAAAATAAATCTTTATAACATCTCTCAGATCATATAAACAATTTTCTCTATTTCTTTTTCACATAATTATTAAGAATATAATAAATATTTGTTAATTTAGACTGTTCAATTATGTTAGTCATTGATGTTATTTTGAAATTCACTATTTGTTTGTATATAAATATGTAACCTTAATGTATTATTACTTGTATGACACAGAACACTCCACAGTGATTGTGTCAAATAAATATATATTTAAAAAAAATTATATTATTTTGAAATATGTATATTTATAAAATGTATTACTGAAGTACTGGTTGTCCGAACCATGTCAATATAATTTTATTTTTTTAATATAAGTGTTGTATAAACTAAGTGTATAAAAAAAGAAAAAGATAAACAATTTCTGATCATTTAAGTGCTATTGATTTTATTCGATTTGATTCAGATAAAAAATAGTTTAATATAAAAATTTTATTCAGACAAAATAAATAGTTCGATTTAATAATTCGGAAATTATAATCGTCTCTATGACAAATTAATATCACGTGTTACATCAGACAAAATACAGTGTGACATATTGCCATCGCAGGGAGTCGAGCCCGGGACCTTCGGTGTGGATGTCACAGCTCTTGTCAATACTTACGAATATTTGGTGTACAAGTGATATCTTAGATCCAACGCAGATCTAAATAATATTAAATGTTTTGTTCAAAGTTGATCCAAACAAAGAATTTGATAATGTTAGAAGAGCGAAACGGGTCATTCCATCTATAATATAGGTTGTTTTTTTTATTAGAGGTTTGGTTTTTAAACTAGCAACATTGTTTCTACAAACTTTCAATTTGACAGTTGACAGTTGATTTGTGAACAATGTTAATGTCTATGATATTGGCTTTATTTAAAATATGATTTTATGCCATTATTGTTTGAATATGATTTCGGGCATATGGGCGCCACGGCTAGCTCGAATGAAGCGCAATCGTCAAATTTTCGACACCTTTATTGAGAAACTGGGTGAAATGGCAAAACATACTGACTACAAATCAACTGTCAACTGTCAAATTGACAGTCTGTAGAAACAATGTTGCCAGTTTAAAAATCAAACCTCTAAAAAAAAACACCCTATATAATAAAACTCATAGAAGACGAACGTTTTCATTTATATTAATTACCAAGCAAAGAAAATATTGTCTGGGAAGAATTTGTTGATTGTTTTGAATGATTTCGTTAAAATTATGATCACTGTAAAAACGGTTGGCAACTAAACAAAACAAACAAACCATCACGCCGTTTCCCCGCAGGGGTAGGCAGAGAGAATGGACCGCCACACTACTCTATCCTGGCAAACCTCTCTAGCTTCCTCCACATTCATACAACGAGTCATACACGCACGTCGATTCCTCCGACTTCTAACATGACCAACCTTTAAAATTTGATTAATTTGGTCATGCCATGTTTTCCTCGGTCTGCCTTGACTTCGTACCCCATTTACATCATTAACGTATACTTTCTTAACCATTTTTTCTCCATCCATGCGTTCCATATGTCCGAACCAACGCAGCGATCCTTTCATAATTTTGTTCATTATACCTTCTTCCGCTCTACATTCCTTTCTTATATCAGCATTTGAGATTCTGTCGTATATCGTTCTACCACACATACGTCTTAGGGATCTCATCTCTACCGCATTTATTCTACTCTCATCCTTCTTTTGCCAGTTCCATGCTTCGCTTCCATACATTGTTGGCAACTAATAAAATGTAATATGTGATTTAAACATTTAATATTAGTGAATTATAATAATATTATTTAATAAGATCATTCAACATTTATTTTTCAGATCGCACTATCAGCTGCTTCGCACAAGTTTTGTTCGCTGCTCACTGCCAATTTGCTTCAGTCTCGTGGTGAAGACTTTTGTCGTCGTGAGAAAGTACCTGACCTGCACCGACCGCGACAGTGTCAGCGACCTACTCGAGCAGGGAGCCAAAGGTCTCGAAAATGCCAGCACCGACCCTGCACCAAAATCTGCTGCTAGTTTCGACATCGGTGGTCCTTTGGGCGTACGTCTCTTCGGACGGACAGACGGTGCTGTCGCTGCCCTCCTCCGGGCCAATGTACGCGCCTTCTCTACCCCCTCGCCCCCGGTCTTCTGGGCTCTGCTCCTACACGCCAATCATCAAAACTCGATACATTCTAATAATAGTCTTCGTAATTTCTATGCTCAGCTTTACTCTATTCTACGGTAAATCTATTGATACCTACGAAAAATGAAAATACATGTAGGTAGCATGTATAGTAGAAGGGTTGGGGCAGGCAACAAAGTTAATGGTGCACTTAAAGTTGTCATCGCAAACAAAAACCTATCCAAAAAAGCTAGAATGGCAGTGCACAATGGTGTTCTTCTACCGACCCTTATGTATGGAAGCGAAGCATGGAAAAGTACAATAAATGCAGTATAAATGAGATTTCTTAGATGAATGTGTGATACTCTGTGTATGATAGAGTGTCGAATGAAAATATAAAAAAGTGAATGCGGTGCGAATGATGGTGTTATGAACAAAATAATGAAAGGATCATTAAGATGGTTTGGACATATGGAAAGAATGAATGAAGAAAGAATGGTAAAAAAAGTATATGTTAACGATGTAAATGGAACCAGAAATACAGGAAGACCGAGGAAAAGGTGACACGATCAAATAAATCAAATATTGAATGTCGGTCATGTGAGGAGTCAGAGAAATCGACGCGCGTGCATGACACGATGTATAAATGTTGAGGAAGCGAAAGAAATATGTCAGGAAAGAAATGTGTGGCAGTCCATTATTTCTGCCTACCCCTCCGGGGAGACGGCGTGATGGTTAGTTAGTTAGTTGTAGGTAGCACAAGAAAGGAAAAAAAATGTCGCTTGTCAAAAACAAATTATATACAACAGTAGTTTAGTTGAAATAAACGCATTTTGAACCCCAATAGTGCTGCTAGCTATATTTGAAGTCCAAAAATAATAATTGAACTGCTGAATATTTCTTAATAACTTATTTTAATTTCTTATTACTAAATTGTACGTAATATTATGATGAAGTAGGATTATCTGTCTGAACTGCAAATGTAGCTAACTGCAGTTCGAGACTAATTTTGATTACTGCAAATGGGGGTTAATTATTGCTATTATATGATAATTCCCCATTTCAAGGAATATATATCGCGTTTGGTGGATATCTTCAACAGCGAAAACGCAGTTTGCTTCTGTACCAATATGCAGATTACCTTTGGTGATGACAGTAGGGGAAGCAATTACACTGCTGAACAATATAGCATCGAAGATTAACATATTTCATATAATTAAGCTATGAAATCAAGAGGTACCCATTAATAATTATTTTGAGTATTCTGTGACCGGTGGTCCTAGTCAAATGTGTGTTACCAAAATAACATAAGTATTCTACATTTTGTATTGTTAAAAAATATTTAATAAATAAATACATCAGTAAAGATTGTTATTGATATCTGGTTGGAAGAAGGCAGAGTTTGATATTATTTATCCTTGACCTGATAAAATTTATAAGATGCTTAGTTTGAGCTGATATTACCTACCCACCATTTTTTTACTCGCCCTGGTTTTAATGAGTACCATTATTATGTTTCTAATTTCTTTAGCGAGACAAACTAAATGTTGACGAAATAATAAATATCTGGTATGTACACAATATGCTGAATTACAACGTTGTCAAATAAATAAAATGTAACTTCTTCACAATAAACTAATGGGAAATAAAAATCACCTAGAAATAATGTGATGGTATTACAATCAAATTTGACTTGACAGAGAAACAGATGATCATATAGGTACCTAAATCCTGCGGGAACCATTCCCATCGGGACTTGTAATGATTTCACCCTCTCTTGAGTCTTGGCCTTCCATAGAATGTCTTCCAATTCACCTGCGCCTCTTCCTTTCTGACCTCATCCTTCCATCTCAACCTTGGGCTTCCCACTCGTCTCCTTCCACCTGGGTATTCATTCATTATTCTTTTAGAAATGCGTGAGTCTGACATCGTCTATAAATACCCATTAATTCAGCTGTCTTCTCGATAATATTTAATATATACAATTCGTGTTAGAAATAATTTAATTTAAAAGTTATTTTAATGTCTGGTAGCGTGGTGTGGCTAAACATGTATTGCAATAGTCCGTCACTCAAACCACGGGGCTCTATTATAATGCATGCCTTTGACCACAGCGGCCAGTCGGCCCAAAGAATGAGGTAGGTATCCAGCGGCCCATGCCGTCACAGGCATATTTCTAGACAATTCTAGAACCCCGTGCTAGCCGATCTTAGCGGTAAGTACATAAGTGCCCAACGTGTCTATGGGGCGTCCCGATTCCGCTAAAATTAGAATCCCGTGCGGGAGTGCTGTAATTTGGTATGTATTTGTATTCTTTGTCAGTCAGATTGTCAGTTCACTGCTGGCAGGTTCGGTAGTTCAATTCATCGTTAGACGCCACTGGAATTTAGTTTCGAGTAATTTCAGATACGTTCGGTGGACATTGTCATACTTGACTTAACTTTCTTGACAACGCGTCAGAATACACTTATTGCTAGTTCGATTCGACAAACATCGTTATCAAAGTGAGTACCATACAAAACCAGATATATGTCCGATATAAACAACGATTGCTATTTACACTATTAAATAATCTAATTAACGATATCTCAACCAAATACTTAATTTTAAACTAATTACTAAGTATTAATCTATTTAAGTCATGTTTTCCAACATTGTAATAATCATTTTAATTAGGAACACTGCTGTTGAAAACTGAATTGCTTGATACATGAAGTCAAAATCATAGGTACATAATTATAAAAAAAATTATACATTCGTAATGTATTAGAAATGTACTTTTAAAATAATTGAAAAAGTAACCACACAATGAGGGATTGAGATACATTTTTGTAACCTATTTTTTGCAAAGTTAGGAAAATTATTATGGATTTCTATAATATAAAAAATATTAATTACTGAGAATCAACATATTTAATTGAATTTATTTAAATCTTAAAATTAGGTCTATTCATTAAAATTATTATTTTCTATAACACAGTGCTAAAAAGTATTACGTTGTTACTAGTATATTTATTTGTGTGTCTAAAAAAATTGATATGTGAAGTTCTTGGTATATTCGTACATATAATATTTTATTTTCAGAAATATTATTACAAATAAATAAAAAAACTTTGTATTTAACCACCGTATGGTTATTATAATTGTTGTTGTTAACGAAACTAGTTGACATCAATTATAATAACCATACCGTGGTTAAATACAAAGTTTTATTTATTTATTTATTTTATGTTTTTATGTCTTACCACAAAGTGAGTGCTTCATATGAAAACTTTAAATTCAATTGAAATACTCGTATATAGAGTCACAGGCGATATTTTATATCTAGCATTTCATCAAATAATTTTCATAAAAATACAAAATAAATCTTTTGCCAAATTTTATTTTTCTCTACGCTGTGTACATAAAAATATACATTTTATGAAAATTTTTGTAGACCAACTATAAATTCTCGAATAGATGTTTTTTGACTCCTGTTTTTTTTGTTATCGTCATAAAATCACAAAACTGTCATATCGTAAACAAACATTCTTTGTGTTTTCGTTCTAAGCATTGTAAATTCAAGAATAAAATATTTATATTTACGCGATGTTGCATGAGACAATATTTTTGTCTGATACTGTTTCCACGTTGGATGTGAGGCTTGTGTTGAAATTCACCTTTAATTTGTGTTTTTAAATATGCAAATATCATGCTTTTCGTGTTTTTTCTAGTGTTATATAATACAATACAGAATTTTTAATGCTGATATAAGAAAGGAATGTAAAGCGGAAGAAGGTATTATGATAAAATTATGAAAGGATCGCTGCGTTGGTTCGGACATATGGAACGCATAGATGGAGAAATAATGGTTAAGAAAGTATACGTTAAGGATGTAAATGGAGTACGGAGTCGAGGTAAGCCAAGGAAAACATGGCATGACCAAATTAATCCATTTTTTAAGGTTGGTCATGTAAGAAGTGGGAAGAATCGGCGTGCGTGTATAACTCGTATGAATGTGGAGGAATCTAGAGAGGTGTGTCAAGATAGAGTTGTGTGGCGGTCCATTCTCTCTGCCTACCCCTGCGGAGAAACGACGTTATGGTTTGTTGTTGTTATTGTATACAAAGGTGTATACAATATTACACATACAAGTTTTATTTTATTTTATTTTTCTTAAACAGGTTGGTTCTGCCCATGATTTGAATTTGTTTGATTTTTCCTTATTTTGAGTATTTTTTCTCTATCTTGGGTTACAACCTTGTTTGGCCTGATTTGTTTATTTTTGCTTTGTCTTGAGCAATCGTCTTGTTTTGCCTAAATTATAATTGTTTTTTCGTCATTTACCTGATTTGTATTTTTCTTCTTTGTCCTTTGCCTTTGACTTCTTTTAGTTCATTTGTATTTTTCTTTATCTTACGAGTACATTAACGTCGTGTTATGCCTGGGAGTTGTTTCCACTGAGGGGTAGTACAAGACAGTTGAACTGCCAGTGTTATAAACATCTAACTGGGACATCTAATCTAATTTAATATTTTTATTTTATTACTTATCACTATTGTATTCTACATTTGATGCTATGTTTGTGTATCGACAATAAATAAATAAATAAATTTCCATATAGAACATATATCAAATAATTTGACAGATACGAGTATATCAAATAATTTAACAGATATCAAATATAAGTGGATTTACAAATATATTAACTCCGTGATTAAATTTTTGAAAATATGACAGACATATTTACTTCAATAAAAGTGTGAAAAATAAAGTTATATTTTACTTATTTGATTTATTGTTTCTTAAACAATTTAACTCCGCATTAAATAATTGACACGAATGAAAACGTCACTTTTTTCTAGAAGTTTTATTATATTTTATGGAAATGGCAAGTTTCCTTTCTAATGCATTATCAAATGTCTTTGAAAGATTTGATAATGCCTTAGAATGGCGAATCATGTCATTAACATAAAACATAATAAAACTTCTAGAAAAGTGACGTTTTCACTGGTTAACACTGTAACATATTAATTGCTTACTTGATGTAACAGTCAACCAAGTAAATCGAGAAAAATTCATTCCAAAATTGCATGTGTAATGTATTATTTAGCAAAAAATATTTTATTTTCGGTATTAAATATTTTTATTTTCTTAATTAAAAAAAAACAAAAACCTATCAAAAAAAGCTAGAATGGCAGTGCACAATGGTGTTCTTCTACCGACCCTTATGTATGGAAGCGAAGCATGGAACTGGCAAAAGAAGGATGAAAGTAGAATAAATGCAGTTGAAATGAGATCTCTTAGAAGAATGTGTGGATACTCTGTGTATGATAGAGTGCCAAATGATAATATAAGAAGTGAATGCGGTGCGAATGATGGTGTCATGAACAAAATAATGAAAGGATCATTAAGATGGTTTGGACATATTGAAAGAATGAATGAAGAAAGAATGGTAAAAAAATTATATGTTAATGATGTACATGGAACCAGGAATAGAGGAAGACCGAGGAAAACGTAGCACGATCAAATAAATCAAATATTGAATGTCGGCCATGTGAGGAGTCAGAGAAATCGACGCGCGTGCATGACACGATGTATGAATGTTGAGGAAGCGAGAGAAATATGTCAGGAAAGAAAAGTGTGTCAGTCCATTCTTTCTGCCTACCCCTTCGGGGAGACGGCGTGATGGTTAGTTAGTTAGTTTAGTTAGTTAATTTTAAAATAAATAGCAGAAAAATATTTAAACGATTGTTGGAAAAATATTTATTATTCCATCGTAAGACATATTATACAATGAAAATAAAACAGAAACTACAATTATTGATAAAACAAAGGTTTATCAAAGTCAAAGTTTGGCGCGATAACTGTTGCTGTTACAGTACAACTTGGTCTTGAACAATAATACAAGAGTGGCGCGCTTTTATTTCAGAAACTGTTGTTAAGGATTTCGGTTGTTGGATTTGATAATTCGATCGCCGTGTGACTATTCTTCACAAGCATGCTGGAAGACCTGAAGACAAAGGTTAGTATATAATTATAATTATTCAAAATAAGCGAAATAGCGATATAAATATGGATATATTCATTTATGATGATAATATACTGATGTGCAATCACAATAATACTAATAATGTCTACCTATTATACTTCTTCTTCCTTATTTTAGACCTATGTGGTCAGTTCTCCAGAGTGTTGCTCCTCCTGTGAGGTAGATTCCCAGCTGTCCTTCCATATTTTAGGAGCCCTTCCACGAGGACGAGTCCCATGAGGTTGACTATTCAATGCAATATAGGGGAGTCTGGTGGTGTCCATTCTTTGAACATGACCGTACCAGTCCCTTTTTCGCTGTCTGCTCCATCTTATAATATTCTCAACCTCACATATCTCTCTTATTCTGGTGTTCCTCACGCGATCCCTCAGTGTCTTGTTATACCTGTATACAATTTAACAAATGGGTATGAATTATATTTGCACTTTAAACTGTTATTATTTGAATATATATATTTTATTATAATAATGGTGCGATTTGTGTTCCATTACCAA